>VXBZ01009342.1:0-39831 GCA_013399135.1 Heliornis fulica | reverse complement strand
CCCCGTGCCACCCGTGCGGGTCACCGGCCCCGCGGAGGTCCGGTCCGGGTCCAGCAGCGAGCGGTTGTCAGCGGGCCCTTCGCCCCGGCTGGGGGCCCGGCGACGCTTACGGGCCGTCACGGTGGGTACGGGGGGTGCGTGGGGGGGTCCTGTCTTGTGCCTTAGTCTGGGTCTCCCCGTTAATTAAGCGCGGAGGTGGCACAACGGGGCGTATTGTGAATGCGGGCAAGGCCGCCCGACGGAGAGGACGCCGCCGCCAGCCGTGGCTGCGAGGGGCTTTGATGCCCTCCTGCCTTCGGAGCCTTCCAGGGCCTCGCCGTGTGAGCGGCGGCCCTGCCCAGGGAGCAGCTGCAGCGCGCAGGTGTCTCCAGGTACGGCCGGCCTTCCTCCCCGAGGCCAGCAGCCTCCGTGGCTCCGTTAGCCCCGGGACTACGGCAGGCCGGCCTGAGGAGCGACCCTATTGCTGCAGTAGTTGGGGTTTCCCCTGCTCCAGCCTGCTCTTTGCAAGGGTCTCTCCTCTGCGAGGGTCCGTCTTCTTGTACCTACCGGAGCAGGGTGCCAGCGGCAATGCCCACACCTTTCCCCAGAAACTGCTGCAGGACAGAAATCCGGGTGGAAGGAGTTCTGGAGATGGGAAGGCAGCGGGCACCGGAGGGGCCTCGGCTCAGTCCCGCTGCCTCGTGCGCCTGCTGTGCTCTGGGCTCCCTGGGCAGCGCTGCGGGTGGAGGCTGTGGGAAGAAGGCTTCACCTTGGAGGCTTTCACTGCCCTCCTGCTCGTGTGGCGAGCTGGGTTGCATCGAACCGCTCCTCTAAACCCAAAGTTGGTTTCATTCCTCGAAACTGGTGCTCTGCCCGCACGGTTGAGTTAACCGAATTTCAGGATGTCGTTAAAGTTTGGTTGTTTAACACCACCTGGAGCAGTCTTAGCAGAACTGGGTTCTAGAACGGACCAGCCCATCCATACCTGTGCCTTTGTGCTGCAGCCTAACCTGTGCCTTGGAGGCTGTTGACTTGTGCGGGGCTTGGCCGTTGTTTTGCCCGTGGTAGTGCTCAGCTTGGCTGGTGGAAGCAGGGGCGGTGAGCTCTGATGCTTCGAGCGCGGGAGGCTGCTCCTCTCGCGTGGACATGGCTCCTGGAGTTGCAAGTGGCGTTCCTGTTCTCTACCTTGCCTTCTGCGTGGCAACAGTTGATTTGTTTTCTGAAGGGCAGCAAGACACACACAAACTCAGCCTGGGAACCCAGTTCAGTGTTGGCAGGGCTGAGGCTGGGTTTTAGGAGTTGCTTATGGATGATGGAAGAGGTTGCCGAGCTTGGGAAAACTCCTGCTTTGCTGAACTGCTCCTCAGGCTTGTTAGTGATGCCATGAAGTGAGTGAGGGTGGTTTGCTGGCTTGGGAGAGCAGCACAGTTCTTGTCCAGTGGGACTGTAGGCTTCGTAGCCGCCTCTGCCACTGAACCTGGTGAAGTGCTGAGTTCTCACAGCCACGGGGTTGGTGTGCTCCTGCCTTTGCTGTGAGTAGACAACACAGTTTATCTGAGATCTGGTTGCTCTCGGAGACCGGGGAAATACCTGTGCTGGAACCAGCGCCATCTCTTCGGCCATGCCAGTGCCTGGAAGGCTGAGCTGGGATAGTTTGGAGCTGAAACTTGACCTGGAGGCTTTCTGTGTGCTCTGAGGTCAGGTTTCCTTTCAAATCCCAGCCTTGGCAGAGGAGTGCCAGAGAAGGGATTGCTTTTTTGCCTGCAAACCCAAAGCAGTGATGTTTTGGTTCCCTTCCCTCACTGCAGGGCTCCTGCCTTCAGTCCTGATACCACGAGAGGGACGGTGAAGGAGAGGGGAGCTATGTGCTCCAAGCTCTGGGCCTCAGGAAGTCTGAGGGGAGCTCTTGCTTTAAAATGTGTTGGGAAGGGATGGTCTGTGTGGGGAGGCCTCTTCGAGAGGCAGCACTAATACTAAATAATGCCACTGAGGGCTTGTTCTTTCCACGTTGATACTTTCAGGCACTTGAATGAGAGAAAAGCCTTGGCAAAAGGGTCCAGCTCTGGGATCTGAAGGGCTCCTTCAGATCACAAAATGCTGAGCAGCCCCTTGCCGAGGGGATCTCCACCAGCAGCGAGTAGCTGCCTAGGAGAGTCAGGCAGCAGCGTTCAAATATAGCCACCAAATCCCTGTGCAAACTTGACCCCGTGTCACATTCTCTTAGAGAAAAGCTGGTTTGCTCGTCACGGCCCCTCCTTGGGAACCGCGCTCGTCTGACGTCTCGAAAGGAATTCCACGCCTGTGTAAGCTTAAAAATACATCATACACTGGCTTTTGAGACCTTCCTGCGAGGGAGAAGTTAATGGCTCTGAGGGCTTGTGCTCGGTGCTGCTCCTGGTTTTCTAAAGGTGGTCTGCCATGGAGTCTGTTTTCCTTTCGAGGGACATTTGCCAGGTTGAGTGGACTTTGACACGACATCTGAAGATAACAGCTCGAGCATTCCTGGCTTGTGTCCCCTTTCCCCTAAAAAAGAGAAGCAGAGAATGTTTTGGTGCCTGTCCTCATATTGAAGTAGCAGTTATTTTTCCCAGTTGTTCTGGACCTGAGGATGGTGTTTATTTACGGGGAGGGGGAGGAGAGTGTGTGGGGTGTGTGCCCTGCTGTAATGGCCTGGCACATTCTGCTGACACAGAGCGCTGCAGCTTGCCTGTGCTTCACCAGTCAATGTGGGTCAGCAGCGTTGGGGACACTAACGAGAGGGAATGTTAATCACCCTAAAGGGCAGGGGGCCTGTATTCATAATTGTCTCCGCTGGAACTGCTGGGATGGAAGGGAACAGTTGACAACTTGTGCGTTAACCAAGCCACCAATTGACATTCAGTCCCTGGTTCTGTGGAGCTGGAGTCCTGTGCGCTGGGAGAGCTGTTCCGATGGCTGGGTGGGAGCGGGAGCTGCTGCCCTGACTGGGGTTGGTGAGCTTTGCCTTGGAGAGCTTGCTGTGGCTCAGCTCTCCTGCTTCCTGCCTTCTGTCCCCCTTTGCCTCTTCCCATCCTTCTGGTTTTGGTTATAAACATCTCCCATGTGGATCATTTTCCATGCAGTGCCTGTTTAGAAACGGTCCAGACGATGCTATTTGGATCCCAGCTCTGTTGGGACTCTTGAGTTGCTCTTCACTCCACGTGGTCTTGTTTTCATTGATGGGTGTACCTTAACAGAGGGGACTTTGTGGGCACACCTCATAGTCCTGTGCTCTTCAGGTGCCATGCTGTCTTCAGGGGCTGTCGGGGATGGGAAGGGAGGAGGCAGCCCCCTGTGGCTGCTGTGAGGGGCTGAGTGCTCCTTCACCTGCTCTGGTTTCCTCTCCTCCAGCTGTGGCAGGAGTGGGACCCAGCCAGAATACAGACAGAGCTCACGCTGTGGTTGATTCCCCCTGCGAGCAGCCTGTTACCATAAACGTTAAGCCTCCCCTTATTCTCTGAGCTCAGATAATCACACCGTGTGATTTGAGTGTTCTGCTGGCAGAGGAGTGTTAATTTCCACCTCCGTCTTTCTCTTGGAGATAAGAATTCCCAGTCCTGCAAAAGAACATGGCCACCTCCCGAGCCCAGGGATCTTCCTGCTGGGCTGTCCCGACTTCTTAGAGGTGGGTTGTCCCTTTCTTCCTCAGTTCTGAGCGTTTTAAGTGGTTGCTGGGCAGTGACCAAACTAGGAACATGTGTGGCTTAGCTGTGTGTTGTGGCACCCTGTTGAATGGGCTACCTCAGGTGTTTTCTTGGCTAGTGACCCAAGCCCACAGCACTGTAATCCTTGGCAGAGCAGAGCCCTTCCACCAGAACCAGTGTGTTCAGAGACAGGTTGGCATTATGCTGAAGTATTACTTTTTGTCTAGCTTTTTAAGGAGCTGGGCCTTTTCTGGAGCATGGGATGGATCCCTGCTTTTCTCTGAGGAGAGAAGAAGTTGGAGTGCAGAACAGACCAGACTTTGCTCCTTGGCGGTGGACACCAAGGCACGGGGTCAGCATCCTGCTGGTAGGATTTGTGGGTGACAGGGCTTTGCCACCCTGGAAGGAGACAGGCTCAACTCAGCACGTGCTGACTTGCCTGGCTTTCCTGCTCCTCTCAGCTGAAGGGCACTTGGCCTAGTGAGCACAAAAGCCTTGGTGGCTGCTCCATCTTGCTCTTCCCAAGCTCCGCTGGGCAGCAGAGGAGTTAACTGTATCAACCACAGGCTGAAGTAGTGACTTTGGTTCGTGGCCATGTTCCTCTTGCTTTAGCAAACAACATATGATTCTTGAGAGATAATGCAGTGGTTGAGTTTAATCTGAGACCAGGCTGCTCCTGGTCAGCACAGAGAAATGGGTCCGGGAGAGCCAGTTGACAGAGGTGCTGCTCCTTGAGGGGTAACAGCCAAGAGGCACCCATCCTGTGTCAGGTGCTTTCTGGTGGTGGGAGTAGGCTAATAGAATCGAGATAGTTACTGCCTACTTCTCAGATGAGGTGTTATTAGCTTAATTGTGGAGCAAGGTGGGTGCATCTCTGGTGCCTCTTCAACCGGGCCACCTCCCAGGTGCCTTCCTCCCTTCTGCTGGCCACACCGAGCTGTGGGAGCAAACTGAACACTACTCACCAGAGTGGCTGTGCCTTTGGGCAGGTACAGAAGTGGCCCTGGGAGGGGAGGAGGAATGGCTCTGATGCACAGAAGGATCTGCTTCTCTTGCCTTGGCAGGTGCCTTGCAGAGGAGCTGTAACGAGGGTTTGCAGAGCCCTCGCAGGAGGGATCTCACGGTGGGAGGTGCTGCCTTCAGCTGAGCAAGATCATGGGTCTAACCCTCTGGAGCTCTCCTGGGTTTGAGTGCTTTGGAAGCTCTGGTGGAGCTGTTGCAGTCCCTGTTACTGATGGGGCCTTTCTCCTGATCCAAGTCTGGGGGCTTAACACGCTGCATTAACACTCAAAGGAAGAAACCACCGAAGGCTGATTCATTCTTAGTCACTGTGGCTCTTTTTCTAGTAACTCTGATCCTGAGTCTCTACGGCTGAGGCGAAACCTCACCCTCTCTGTTAAATGGCCATCAAAGGGGTTCCATAAAGAGGGAGTTATGTGGCCTCAGCCAAGTTTCAAAGTAGTCGCATCATCCTAACCCACACAAACAAACTCCCACGCCCGGTGGAACTGACACGTTGTGCTCAGAAATAGCGCAGCGTTCGCCTGCGAGCGCGGGGGGAGCCGAGCTGGGCTTTGCTCCGCTCCTCAGCAGCATTCAGACCCCATCCTCATGGGCTGGCCACATTCAGAGCCATGGGGACACAGGCAGAAGCCTGTAGTTGGTGGCCAGGGTGGCTGTGAGCATTGGTACAACTTGTTGTGTGCAGGTGGTGGGAGATGTAACTCTTCCTGGGAGCGTTTTGGCCTCGAGAGGTTTGACATGGAATGGGAGGTGTAAATACATGCACTGGTTTCACACCCCTTAGCTGGGGTGCATACAGGTGTTCAGGCTCTGTGCCCTGCAGAGGTAGTGAAGGCTGTCGTGGTGAACGCTGTGCTGGGGGATGTCCCTCTGGGGGTTGGGGACCTGAGTTCCCAAGAACCTCTGTGGAGCAGCTGCAGGAGAAGGAAGCATGGATATGGGAGAGGGAGGCTGGGAAGCAGATGCCTGCACCAAAAGCTCTTTGGGTGCAGTAGAAGGAGCACCCAAGGCAGGATGTTTCACCTGCCTTTGGATATGGGTGCCTGGGGTCGGCTGGTGATTCAGCTGAGCTACGGAGCAAAGCTGCCCATCACTTAACCAGAGCTGGTGTGACCACCTGCCCAAAGCACGGCAGTGGATCCTATCCCAGCCCTCTCCACAGGAGCTGCTCACAGAACCACCACCTTGCCTCGCAGCTGGGTGCAGGGACTGGCCTGGGGTATGGTAGTGTGAAGCAGGGGGTGACTGTTACTGATGGGCCCTTGTAATGTGTTCATTACAGCTCTGCCTCTGCTCGGTGTTTGCTACTTTTACTTATGGTTTGGCAGCTGGAAGCTCTGCCTTCGACTCTTAACGTATCTGATGCAGTTACAGTACATTAATTACCCAGTTTCGAAGCTGGTTTAGAAGAAAAGGAGTCTCTGTTGGGTATCAGCATGCGACTGCGGGCCCGGAGCTGGAGGCTGGAGTGGTTTGACAGGGAGCCAGGCACCGGGCGACTGTCGGAGCTCCATTAGGAGAACGCACGCCTTGGTGCTGCTGGGAATAAAAGAGAATGTGGGGCTGTGGCACCAGATTAAAGTGTGTCAATTAAAGCCTGGATTTGGAGGCTGTGTACGTCTGCTGCCTTTCAGCAAGCAGATGGATGTTTTGTGTCTCCTACCAGGAGCTGTTGGAGCGCGGTTGGTTGTGGTGAAAGTAGCTTTGGATGAGACAGACCCACTGAGGACCTTTGAGGGCTCAGAGAGCTTGTGTGTTTCAACACCAGAATGCAGGATGTGCTTTCCAAAGGTGCTTCTTCCCAAACATAGGATGCTGTATGCAGAAGTACATGTGTAATGTGTAGAGAAGCGTACTGCTGGTAGGCATGAAGAAGAACTGTGGGCACAGGGGTTTTGGAAGGCTTGAGGACCTGCTGTTGCTTGGGTGCCTAATTCATAGAATCAGAATGGCTAGAGTTGGAAGGGACTCCCAGAGGTCATCTAGTCCAACCCCCCTGCAAGAAGCAGGGACACCTCCAACTAGATCAGGTTGCTCAGGGCCTCATCCAACCTGGCCTTGAACGTCTCCAGGGATGGGGCATCCACCACCTCCCTGGGCAACCTGTTCCAGTGCTCCACCACTCTCACAGCAAAGAACTTTTTCCTAATATCCAATCTAAATCTCCCTCCCTCTATTTTAAAACCCTTTATTACCCCTTGTCCTGTCACAACAGGCCCTATTGAACAGCCTCTCCCCATCTTTCTTGTAGGCCCCCTTGAGGTACTGGCAGACCGCTAGAAGGTCTCCCCGGAGCCTCCTCTTCTCCAGGCTCAACAGCCCCAACTCTCTCAGCCTGTCCTTGTAGGAAAGGTGCTCCAGCCCCTTTATCATCTTTGTGGCCTCCTCTGGACCCTCTCCAGCTGGACCATGTCATTCTGATGTTGGGGGTTCCAGCACTGGACACAGTACTCCAGGTGAGGTCTCCCGAGGGCAGAGTAGAGTTTTTCTTGAGTTTTCCCCTGTTCTTGGGCTCATCAAGTGGCTGCAGTCTTGGGTCTGTCTCAGGACAGAGTGTTTCGAGCCCTACAGCCCCTTGCTGACAGGCAGGCAGATGAGCTGGAGCTGGTGAGGCTTCACCTAAACACAAACTGTAGCATTTCTCAACATTCTTACTGGAAGGTTTCTTACTGGAAGGAAGAATTCGTGGAGCAGAATGTGATTGTGTGTGAGGTGTGGTCAGATAACCAGCTCAGTTGCAGCAGTGATCCTGTCTGTGGGAGGGAAGGATACACACCGCTGGGGTATCGTGTCACTGTTGAAGGCTCGTGGGAGTCTGGAGCGGTGCCCATGCCCAGGTTGCCCTTGCTACAGCAGTGTGACTGTGCCTGACATGTAGCTGGATGCATCCTCTGGGCTATGGACTGCATTATAATGAAGATCTAGAAATGAGATGAGGAGACACCTCTCAACCTGTGTGTGTCTAAACTGTCTAAACTGACCCATAGCCAGCAACGCCGCTTCGCTTTGCCCCTTCAGGGAAGGTTTTGTGCCTACCTTTGCCTCAAGGCTTGGGATTGCTGCTGCCCACTGGGTACAGCAGCCTGGGCAGTGCCCAGGTGAGCTGCCAGGCTGCAGTACCACGGGCTGGAGATCTGGAATGTCTGCTTTGAGAGCTTGTGTACTGCCTTGGTGGGAGGAGGCATGGATCTCAAACCAAACTGGGAAGTACGGATAGACACAGTAACCAGACAAAAGTGCAAGGGGAACTGCAGAGCAGGTTAAAGTTCAGTAGCACTGTCAGTCACTGAAGGTGAAAAGCTTTAGTCTTTGTACTTAGTCTTTCCTCTCTAGCTGTGCTTGTAGGAAATCCTTGGGCTGTAATCTTGCGAGTGGCTCTGTCAAGGTTATCAGCTAGCCCGGAGTGCCGCTGACGGACGGGGCTCCCGGCAGCACGCGCGGCACCTCCTGGCCGAGGCTGCTTCTGGCGTTGGCCAACGCGAGTGTTGGCTGTGCAGCTCGCTGGAGAGGAGCATGTGCCACTTGATTTGTGGCGGATTTTCTCCTTACTTGGTGGCCAGAAGACAATCACGATGTTCTGCAGGAAGCTCCCATTGTATCTGCTGTCTCCCACCACCCCAAGGCTGGCGGTGGCTGCAGCGGCTTCTAGCGTCATGGGGCTGCCTCCTGCTCCCCCAGTAAGGCTAATAAATACCTAGTTGAGCCCCTACTACCTTTTTACACACGTGTAAGCGTAGCATTAAACAGATAGAACCCTTCCCCAGTGAAGGAATATGTGCTTGGCTGTACAAAGCCTGTCTATGTTCCTGCGTCTTGTGCGCTCTGACACAGTGAGGCGGTTGTCAGTTAGACAGCAACTGTTTGTCTTCAGGCTCAAACTCACTGGAAATGAGTGAAAAATCATTGTGGCTCACTCTGTGTGTGAGGATTTCAGTATCAGGCTTATGTGGTGTTTGTTGTTCACCTGAGCTGCTTTGGGAGGTGTAAGCTAAAAACCAAACCACGAGACTTTTCCTTTCTCCTGGTCAGTTTGGCTGTTCCTTGTTGCTAGAAACAACCAACCTGGATTGGAGGAGAAGGAAGCCGTGGCGGTACCTCCGCGCTCGCCGCAGCGTGGGTGCCGTGTGCCCACTGCCCTGACAGCGCTGCGGGGGCTGTGCCTTCCCCGCAGCCGCCGAGGTACGTGGGGAAACCTGTGCTTAGTCAGAACAAGATGTGAGTGTGTTTTCAGCCAAGCTGAGACTCCTGTTACACAGTAAAAAGACAAGCAAAGACTGACTATAGGTATTTTCCCACTTAGTAGGCGCTTCTGCAGCTTGAGTCATTTGCCAGACAATGTGGGCTTGAATCTCTACTTTCTTTTGCTTGGTGTGTGTGTGCAGATGGTCCCAGATGGGTACCACAGGCAGAACTGGATCATGGCCTTTGCTGACTGGTGAGAGCGCCGGGGACCGAGTGAGCCGCCGTGCTTGAGCTCCAAGCGGAGTGCAGCACTTCAGGAGTTGTGGAATGGATTTGACACTTTATTGCCTTTTTTTTTTCCTTTTAGTCAAGGATGGGATGCAGCCCCTGATTGTGAGGGTGATTAAATTCTGTGGGTGATTAAATTCCTTTAGATAGATTTTTTTTTTTTCTTTTTCAGAGACCTGGAAAGCGCATGTGTGGTCCCTGGTGGGTGGGTGTCCTGGAGAAATGCACCCTTTAGGCCCTCCTTTTCAGTGGCAGCCCTCTTCCAAGAGACTGTTGGTGTCTAAGGGCTGTACTGGCTGTTCTTCAGTGTCTCTGGGACATGGGGAAGCAGTATTAGTGTTCTTTGCTCCAGCATTTTGGGGGGAATGGCAGGCTTTGGTTTGGTGGTGCTGCCGTGCTCCACACAGCAGGTTGTGTTGCAGCTCAGGTTTTGCAGAAGCCCTTGGTTGTTTCAGTGAGCAGAGCTCTAGCACCTTACCAGTCAGTGCCAGGGTGGGAGCTGATGTGACAGTATGTGTGACAGCAGGGGCTGCCAGTTTGGCTGGCGGTTTGTCCCAGGACTGGGACTGTCGGTGGTTGCAGTCAAGGTGAGGGCAGCCCTGCCTGTCTTTCTTCTGGAGCAGCATTTTTGGATGGTGATGAAATTTCTTCCAACTTCCATAGGGCTTCATTTAAAGGTAGATGGATTCAGGATGCAAGTGAAACTCTTTGGTAATATATCCCATCCTACATGTCCTGAGACAGCACGAAGGGAATACCTAAGATGTCCCAACACAGATTTTAGTTGAGGAGAGGTTTTGGTCAAGTTGGCTTTGGAAAAGACTGCTGGCAGCCTGACTGAGCAAGGACAGCACGAAGCCAAATTGGCTCTTGGTTTGTGCAGGCGGTGCTGGGGTTCCTTGTCGCTGCTCTGAGCAGCGAGGTGCAAAGCATCGGTAGCTTGTAGTTCAGCAGGAAATTAGTGGGAAAACTAAATGTGTCAGAGCTTTCACCATGGCAACAAAGCCCAGCTCACAGCACAGCGAGACAAAAGCGGGTCAGGTCTGCGTGGAGTGAGGTGGGAGCTGTTGCAAGGCTGTGTGCCTGCACCTCCCCAAACCCCTCTTCTCCTTAATTCCTGGGCTGGAAGAAGCTGCCTGGAACATAGGGGGACAGTACAGTGATGTCAGACTTGAGGATTTGGCATCAGGGACTGGGAGCTAGTTGTGCCATTCTTGTTCAAGGAAGCCAGATGCTTCCTTGCTGAAGGCTCCAGTGGTTGGGAATGCTCTGTGCACTCCAGCAGCCATTCAGACTGTTACCTTCCCTTGACAGCTGTAACAGGAGCAGTTGTAGCACTGCTCTGTATGACAGCACCTGAAGTAGCAGCTGCTGCTTTAGGCTCCTTCTCTTGCATTTGTAAACAGCCTACACATTGCACTAGCACCAAATCACATCCTGATGGTTTCTGCCTCTGCCTTCTCATCCCCTGCATCCCAGGGCCATGACCTCTGGGGTGATGGCAGCAAAAGAAGGGTTGAGCAGCGCTGATGTCACTGTTGTCTCTGTTCCTGTCCCCTTGACAGTGTCTCTCAACAGGTCTCCCTGTGTAGCTTGTCCATCCCCAGCCAGGTCCCAGTGGATAAATGGCAGTGGGTGCCAAGTGATGCTGCTGCTGTGCTGCTGCTCAGAGGCTGTTGTCCTCGTAATGGAGCGGGATATTAAAAGGTTTATGGTTTACAGTTACAGGAGCTGCTCTGGCGGGAGGAGCGTCGAAATTGATATGGCAATTACTGCCAGGCCTGTCACGGGTTGTGACTCTCACATGCATGGTGAAATGACCAGAGTGGAAGCTGCTGGAGGAGTGCCACCAGGCCTGTGTCTGAGCTGGTGCTGCTCAGGGGGAGCCTGTCACCCACCCCGGGAGGGCAAGCGCAGGAGCTGCCGTCGGGACGGCAGTTCTGCCGAGTGCCAAGGAGAGAAGCCACTAAACTGCTATTAACCCCAGAGTATCTTAGAAGATATTCTTACTCCTGGTAGATTCTCTCTGTATTTATCCTCAAGGCAAGACCTGCCGCTGCATTGGGTTTATTTTCTCTTTACAGCACCACATTTTTGCCCATCTACGTGGTGTTTTCTGTTTTTCAGTCTCACAGCGTTACAGCTGCCTTAGCCGTGTACTGGTAGGCCCCAGCCTGTCCCCCAGTGTGGTTGGCAGCCATGTTTAATCCATACATGTGTGCTGGAAAGCTGCTCTTGCAGCACGGGCTCGGAGCCGCGCGTGGAGCGCAGCCACGTGCCGAGCGCGGCACAGCCCGGCTGTCGTGACGTGTCCTCTCGCGACGTGCGGCAGTGACCGGGCCTGGGCGTTTCAGTGCTTGGTGGGGAAACGCTGCTTCCTGGCGGATTTGCATCCCAAGCCCCAAGTCAGCAGTTTGGGGTTTGGTGGGGTAGGGTGCCCTGGCTTGTTTGAGTGAGTCATCATTCAAATAGTCCCCAGAGCAAACGTGCTTGTCCAAACAAGAGGAGCTCTGCGGAGGCACCCGAGCAGGCTCTTTGAAAGCACGTTACGTGTCAGTACACTTTTCCTTCTACTCTATGGAAGTGTCCAAATTTTAAAACCTTCCTTATTCATCCATGTGATAAGACCACCTTTCTCCTTGCTTGAAACAAAGACTCCTTCCTATTCTTCTGGCTCAGACCCTGTGAAGCTGGAAAGTGGGATATACTGGGGGATGGATTTTCTTTGCTAGGTCCCTGAACAAAGGGTGCTCTGAGAAAAGCCTCTGGTGGTGGTGGTGCTGCAGCCTCTTTGCAGGTGGAAGCCTCAGCTGTGTGTCTAAGTTTAAGGGTGACATTCAGTGCCTGGGATGCTCCAGCTCTGGATTTGACTAGGAGGATATGCTTCTGATTAAGATGGGGGTTTATTGTTTGCTAGGCTTTTCTTTGTTCTTCTATTAAACATGTTTCAAGGTCTTGAACAGCAATTCTGGTGTCTGGTTTGGTTTGTTCCTTTGGTTTCAGTTGGCTTCGCACAGAGAAGGGTGCAAGTGGCTCTGCAGGAATGATACACCTTATTTGGAGGATTATTTGTACCAAGCACATCCTCACTTAGGAGTTTTCAGGCTCTCCTGTGCTATCCATTCTTAGCCTGAGGGAGAGCTGGTGATGGAGTGTGACCCCAGTGGCTCGCCTGACATCAGAGGCAGATGGCAGCTGCTCCACCCAGCACGCTGTGTACCCCTGCCCCATTTTTCCCCTGAAATCTTTTATGGCATACACCCCATAGCGTGTATCATCTCCACACTCCCATGCTGTGGAGAAACATCTGACTGACAGCCGCTGCTTCTTCGGGGTCTCCTGCTGCCATTTCTGCATCAGGTAAGCACTAGCGAGCCGGCTGTCCGCTGGCTCCTCTGCGGAGTGGAGAGCGTTGTGGTGACGCTGTTTTGGCTGTGGGGAATGTTTTTCTGTGTGACAGGCTCCTCTGTCCTTGGGCTCTGGCGTTTGCGTCTCTGGCTATCAGAGCGTTCACCTTGGCAGCCGGAGGGCAGACACAGCGCTAGGGCAGGTGCAGACCCGCCACGCCGCTGCTGTCCCTTGCTGCTCCAAAAGCTCAAGGTCCAGTGAGCTGCAGCGGTGGCACCGATGACACAGCTGCTGTGTGGGTCTGGGGGTGCCTGGTCTGCAGGGGCTGGGTGGTTTTGTGGCTGGTGGAAGGTTGTGTGGCTGGCAGGAGGCTGAGAAGAGGATTCCGCCCTGCTCTTAAGCCATGGTGTGAGGGAAGCTCTTGGTGAGGTCCTGCTTGGAAGTAGGGGCAGGAGCACCGGACTGCAGGTGCTGCGGTGAAGCTGCCCCTCTGCAGTGCCGTGTCCCTCCCAGGTGACATTCCCCTTGGTGTCTTGTGCTGTGACCTCTCCAGTTCTAGCAGCCAAGCTCACATTGTGGGAATCCTTCCGTGCCGTTGATTCTTCTTCATTGTTGGCTAATTGTGAGTCAGAGGCATGTGCAGCTCAGTGCTGTGGCATCCTACCGACAGCGCTTTCCCAGTAGCTGCAGCCTGTACAAAGAGGGATTTCCAGCTCGTTTTTTTCTTCTCTCTCCAGTGCAGAGTCAACTCTTGGAACTGGATTTCTCATTTTCTAACTGCTTGACAATGTTCGGGGGATTCTGTTGCTGCTGGTTCAGACCCCTGGGCCGAAGGGCAGACCGAGCTCTGGGTATTAGATGTGTTTCTGAACCGATGTGCGTTGAGCATCTCTCCAGCTGCTGTGTACAAAGTACCTTTTCATAGCCAGTGCTGCCGGTGAGTGATGGCGAGGGCCTCTCTTCGCACGGCCGGGCTCCCTTCCAAGGGATTCCAGGCTCATGCACGCGCCTGAGAATGTTTCAAAAGAAATAAATCCCTCAGCCTCTTCTGGTGATACAGCTGTCATTACCCTGCTAGTAGGGCTTGGAAGTTAGGCTTTCAGGAGTTTCCCATTCTGTCCTCTCCTGCGTCTCAAAACGCCCTTGGAGCTGATGCCAAGCACACTGGCGGTCGGGACTCGGGTTGACTGACGCCTTCGGCAACCAGCTCAAGATCAGCGGGAGCAGATACAAGGTACTCGGCTGCTCTTAGGGCTGATAGTGCCAGAGAAATATTTAGCACATAGGTGACACTTCTAATCTTTAAAGCACTCCATAAACATTGGCTAATCCCACGGTGCAGTGCTTGGTTGGCAACTCTCGTGAAGCTGTGGCACAGGGCTGTGATGGAGCTTGAATTGCAGTTGGCTTTCTCCAAAGCATCGTTTGAGCCTCTAGGTCGGCTGCTTCTGTGACCTGCAGCCTGTGAACTGCCTGCTCTTCCCTGGGGTGGGGGTTCCCTGTCCTCCTTCACAGGACACTGGGCAGAGCTGTGCATCAGGGCGAGGGGGACCAGGATGGTTATTCTGAATTCTACAGGCACACTTGCCCTCCACCCTTTGGCAGCTCTTCTCTGCCTTATCCAGGACCTTGAACTTGGCTCTGGGGCCTCACCAGCTGCAAGGGTGGCTTTTGCTTCCCCACCGCTTCTGAACAGCGTATCTTTCCCCTCCAGCCTGCCTGGGGGTGACTGGGCAGCTGTGTCAGGTGGTACCTGTGCACCAGCTGCACACAACTCGTGAGCAGTGGGAGTCCCTGCAAGAAATTGAGCTGTGGCAACCAAAATCCACTCCCTTCCCAGGAGGATGTGCCACAGTGTTTCCTCTTCACTTAGAATTTCCTTAGTGGACCGCAGGGGTCCAGTGGGACCATCCCCTGTATTCTCTGGGTGGGAAGGGTGTCCCGTGGTGCCTTCGTGAGCTGCAGGCCTGTCAGCACCGGCTGCTGATCCAGACCAGACAGGAGGAAGGGCTTGTTACTAGGGACCATGGCAGTGAAGGTGTGTGGGAGTGGTGGAAGCGATCTAGGAAATGCAAGATCAGCCTGACTATTCCAGTTTTCTTTCCTGGAGATTCTCAAGTGCGTGGAGAAGAGAAGCAAACTGCTGCAGACAGCTCAGCCCTGGGAAATGCCATCAGAAGGACAGGTGCTATACACGTGAATCTCCACCTGCACAGTTGTTGCTGGCTGACAGAGCACAAGTGAAGCAGTCCAGAAGGTCACAGGGTCTCCTGACACTAGCGTGAGTATGAACAGCCAGCAAAATAACCTGGCCACCAGCTTTTGAGTAACTCCTTAGAAGAAGGTGTGTGATGTAAGAGTGATCTTGTTTGCTGGCATGGACACAAGTCAGCCTTTGATTCAGTGACTCCACAATGGATGCTTCTAGGGCCTTTGGAGTCTGACTGCCCACGTGTCCCTTCCTCCTTGGCCTTGGAAGGCTCCTGGCTGCCCAGGGCTGTGTGTGTGACCACAGGGCACGTGGAGAGTCTCAGCCTGGGATCTCATTTTGACAATTACATGATGGGTTCCCGAAGCTCTCACTCAGCAGCTGTGAGAGATGTGCTTAGATGTCCATGTAGGTTGGGATTTTGTCTTTCAGCAAGCTGCCTTGTGCACCTGTGATGCACTTTAGATCCATGTTTGATAAAAGGCAAATTAGAAGTCAGAAGACTAATTAGAAGTCATTGGGGAAATATTCTGAAACCACTAATGTAGTTTTGGAAAATTGTCCTTGGGTTTACATGTCTGCAGAACACATTCCCTCCAGTGAATGGTTACTGTGTGCAGTGCAAAAGGATGGTCAGTGGCTGAGATGACAGCAAGCCTCCCTTTACAGAGGTACCAGCTAGGAGCTGGTCTTGGCCCTGGCAGTGTGTTCTGCTGTCACTCTGGGAGCTGTTACAGAGGATTGCTGCTCCGGGGGCACTTTGGGTCTCTGCGGTGGGCTCAGACTGTCTGTAGCTTTGCAAACAGCCAGCTGGCAGGGTCTGATAATTGCAGGGAAGGGTGGCATTACTGCTTAGTTAAAATGAGCTTCCTTCAGAAAACACAGATAAGTATTTTTTGGATGGGGCTTTGGATGTCTTGGACTAGGGGGTGTCCCTGCTCATGGCAGGGGTATTGAGACTGGATTGCCTTGGATTGTCGTGAGACCTCACCTGGAGTACTGTGTCCAGTGCTGGAACCCCCAACATAAGAAGGACAGGGACCAGTTGGAGAGGGTCCAGAGGAGGCCACAAAGATGATAAAGGGGCTGGAGCACCTTTCCTACGAGGACAGGCTGAGAGAGTTGGGGCTGTTCAGCCTGGAGAAGAGGAGGCTCCGAGGAGACCTTCTAGCGGTCTGCCAGGACCTCAAGGGGGCCTACAAGAAAGATGGGGAGAGGCTGTTCAGTAGGGCCTGTTGTGACAGGACAAGGGGTGATGGTTTCAAAATAGAGGGAGGGAGATTTAGATTGGATATTAGAAAAAAAATTCTTTCCTGTGAGAGTTGTGGAGCACTGGAACAGGTTGCCCAGGGAGGTGGTGGATGCCCCATCCCTGGAGACGTTCAAGGCCAGGTTGGATGAGGCCCTGAGCAACGTGATCTAGTTGGGGGTGTCCCTGCTTCTTGCAGGGGGGTTGGACTAGATGACCTCTGGGAGTCTCTTCCAACTCTAGCCATTCTATGATTCTGTCCCAAAGATGCTACTGTTGGGTGGGAGGCAATGTGCTTGTATAGCTTCTAGGTCTGAGGAGACCATTGTGAGCCAGGGGAGAAGATTGGGTTAGAGATTGTCCTGAGTGCATGCTTGGGATGGCAGTGCTGCCCCCACAGCAGGAGCTGACCTTGTGTGTCTGCCAGCTTTCTTATGAGCCCACCTGACCCTGAGGGTGTGCTGAGCTGCTGTGGCTCTGCCACTGGTGGCCAGGCAGTGACTTCTTTGGTCTCTCATGTGTTAAACTTTGCAGAGGCAGTGGAGCTGTACACTTGATAACTTTGACAGGGAAAATGACTTGGTTTTCATTAAGCTTCTAAATCCCTCAGGTTTTTATGTTGTACTAACCTTGCTGATTTTGTGTTATCTTCATTTCCTCCTACCTCATCCTGAAAGACTGAAGCAGCCTGGTGGCCAGCTTGGCAGACAGTGTGGTTGAAGTAGCAGCCAGAGGGACGTGTGCTTAGCGGTAGCTTTGAGTGCTGACAGCACGCCGCGCAGTTGGCTCGGAGGTGGGCTTTCTCCAAGGCAAATGGAGACCTGAGTAATTCCAGATTTTGTCAGCCACTGAAATGGTGTCCTGCAGCTCGTGAAGCTGCTCTGTCATTACCTCATTTTTGGGTGAGGTTGGCTGAAGGGGCGGGTTGCTGCCTGGGTGGAAGCTGCAGAGGTGGTACCTATGGGTTGAGCTTGGGTTGGATAAGTAGCTGGTTGAACGCTTTGCACTGGGAGAAACACCAAGGCAGCTGCCTGGGATCCCAGAGTGGACAGGAAGGTTGCAAGGGTGGGAAAAGCAAAGGATTTCTTTGGCTTCCAGATCTTGAGAGTGCAGAAGTCAATATTTCAGAGGTTATTTGAAACTCAGGGTCAGACATTTGCCTTAGAAATAGTGAATGACTGACTTGTCACCAGATGATAGAGCTGCAGGATGTTCAGAGGGTGTAGGCCATTGGCAGCAGAAACATGAGCCATGCCTGTGTGCTCCTCAGGCAGAGATCTCTGGTTCATGTTGGGATGCTTGTGGAGAGAGATTTACCTGGTGATGCTGGGCAGATGGACTTTGGCCTTAAAGCTTCCTACCTAAACCAGTATTTCTTGGTGTGCTTGGCTTTGCTCTTGGCTGCGTATTTAAAAGCTGGCTTTTAAGGGTTTCTTCTCCTTTCTCAAGTCTCCTCATGCAAAATGCTGTTGTATGGCTTTGGTGTGCTACGAGGAGGAAAGCTGAGTTGCTTCTGCTCTCAACCAGCTTGGCTCTTTCCTTCAGCATCCCACTCGTGGGAAGAGCAGATCTCCACACGTGGCAGCTGAACGCGCTTCTGGAGCGTCTCACGAAGACGTGGAGCTTGCGCGCGGCTCATGAGCTGCACCCGAGGCCGTGGGTTGGGGCTGAGGGAAAGGCAGGTGGGAAATGGCATTTTCTGGGATAGCAGAGCGGAGCCATCTCCTTGGGGCAGCCCCGACTCGGGCTTCTGAGAGAGCCCTAATGGCTGAGCTACAGGCTGGGAAGGGAGGGGATGCTCTGGCTCGCGTTGAAACCGGGGTGCTGCGTAGGAAGGAGTGCAAGATCTGTATCATCAAAGACTGAAGGCAAGAGGGAACATGACTTTGTAGCCTAGTGAAGAGGGAACTCCCCTGGGAGGGGAGAGCTATCAGCTCCCATCTGCGCTCCAGGGACTGTTTATGGATTTGGTGTCGAACTGCTGGATCCAGCACACCTAGAGCTGCGGTCTCGCCGAGGAGCCCTGAGTTTGAGGACTGGTTGGAGGCTCTGCTGGGATGGATGGCTAACTCCATTTCACTAACACTGGGACTTGTTGCACTTGACTTGTCTCTGTAGACTGTGGCTGCTAGGAGAGGGCTCAGGGTTCTTTCCAGCTGCAAGTGTTAACCAGCCACTGGAGTGCCACCAGCCTTCAGCGAGGACACTGCCGCGTGCTCGATGGACCTGCTTCAGACATCCAAAGAGTGAAGATAATGTTGTGTGAGGCAGCTTTCACCAGGAGATGAGGTAGTTACCAGGAGCTGCGAGCTGACTAAGGACCGAGCTGACTAAGGACCGGTTTTGTTTAGATCTCGTGATTAAGAGCCTTCCTTTCACTTCCAGTTTGCTACTTGGGTCCCTCAGTTGCTTAATGAGAGAGAGAAATGTGAAAAACTAGCAAGGTAGGAAGGTTTCCCATAAAGCTTAAACCACAGGGAGTTCATCAGAATCCTGGTGGGGTGGGGTGTCCTGTGCTGTGCTCATTGGTGGAGGCACAGCTTGGAAGAGAATCTCTCCAGGCATCAGTTTGTGAGAGGTGGAAAAGGCCGGGCGGTCGATGGCTCTGGGAGGTGTATGGAGCTAGCTGCTTACTATCAGGAGTAGGAGCTGCAAGGGCGTTGTTGTGGAAAACAAGCCTGGTCCTGTATCTGTTTTGTTCAGATAAGATACAAAGAAGGTTCACCAGTAACCTGTGGTGATTTCCAGGCGTTACGTGACTTAATGGCCCTTTTCTGCTGGGCTGCCGGCGTGGTCAGGTGGTAGCAAGACGCGTGACCCGGTGGCAGCAGGTGTGTCGCACTGAAGGAGCACGTGCACGGCTTCATGGTAAACGAGCTTTGTGGCTGAGGTGTCTTCTGCTGGCTCACTTTGAGCTGTGTGAGGGAGTGTGGCTGCAGGAGGCTTTTTTTTCTGGTGCAGAACTGGTGGCGGTTCCTGGTGCTGCCTGCTTGGGTCTTGCTCTTCACAATGAGTCTTCCTCAGAGAGGGTCTGTGGCATGGGAAAGACTCCAGCTTACCTTCTGTCAGGGTAACTTGGTGCCTGTCTGCTGGGCTTCCTGCAGGATGGCCAGGTGGAGAACTTCACCTGTCATCTACTGGAGTGCTGCTACCTTGTAGATGATACAGCATTCTGATATTGTATTGTATTCTGATACAATCAAGTTGGTAACTCACATGCACCCATTCTTTACTCCCAGTAAAGAACAGGGTGTACATAGGGTTGCTGTGGTGCCTGATCTCTGTAAATGAGTTTCCTTGGACAGCCAGCACACAAACTCTGGCCTGTAACTGCATACCCCACACTTCTTGTGTGTAGCTGGAAAAGGCTGTGTGCAGAAAGCACACATGCATGGTGGAATCTCTGCTGTTTTCCACTGGGGCTTGCATTATTGTCTCTTTTTTTTTTTCTCCTTACAGTACTGCCAGAAATCCTCTATCAGCTCTTTGAGACAAGGAATTTCTTGTAGCCCCTGTGAAAGCATGTGAGTGTGTGTCTTTGGATACAGTAAGAGTGGGGTAGAGCTGGAATCCTGCCTCACAGTAGCACATCTGGCCAGTGACTGAGAGGTGGCCCTGCTGCCCTAAGGCTCTTGGCCTTATGAGACTCACCTGGTTGTTGTGTGCTGCAGCTGATAAGCTAGTGATGCTGTTCATCCTCCTTTCTCCACACCTCTGCAGTGATGTACAGCTGAGGCAGGGA
Organism: Heliornis fulica; assembly: GCA_013399135.1. Lineage (NCBI taxonomy): Eukaryota > Metazoa > Chordata > Aves > Gruiformes > Heliornithidae > Heliornis > Heliornis fulica. Next base: position 20,149 of record VXBZ01009342.1, on the reverse strand, counting down.
TGAGTAATGCTCTTTAAAGAAGTGTTACTCTAACCTTTTCTGCTGGATGCGTAGCTTGAACGCTTTAATCTTTAGATTTTCCATTGCATTGGAATGACTGTACATTCCTATCAAGTGATTCATTGGATGAACATAACTCTTCTGCAAACCAAAATATCTCCTCAGACCCTCAGAGCAAAAGGGATCTCGAGCACGAGCCCAGATGCGGTGTTGGAGGCTCTGTCTGTGTTTTCCACAGCCCGGTGCTGTGTGCGAGCAGGTTGGAGCATCAGGCTGTCCTTTTTCTCCCTCTACCAAGCAGGATCGGTTCCCTTGCATTCCATTTCGGTGACGCTGGAAGGCTTTTTTTCTTTCCTTTTCCCCAGAGGGACTTGGCTGAACTGTTTACCCTCAGCTGGCCAGATTCCCCCCAGAGCAACGGAGGTGAGAGTTCTGAAGTACCGCGTGAGGAACGTGAGGGGGAAGGAGAGGAGGGCCTGGCCAGAGGGACAGAGTAGATGCTGTGTTGTTTGGTCCTCACCTTATGAGGTGTTGTGGTGATGTTCATTTTTGTTTCCAGAGCTGTTCCATCAGAGCTCTGTCAGGGTTTCCATGGGCTCCCTGCACACATAGGCTGGTTTTCCATTCATCTGTGGGACTGTGCTTGAGCACACAGCCTGGAAGATAATTCCAGGATGTTCCTCGAGTCCTGTTAACCTTGGTCTTGGTTTTTTTTTTTTCCTGGTGGCTGTGAAGCTGTGCCTGATGTACACCTCATCTTCTCCAAGAGTCACTTGCCTGCCCTGCTTGTTAGCAGCTGTACCCTCCTGCTCGAGGAGTGCTGTGCCAGCTCACCGCCTCGTTCGCAGTTGTTCTTCAGAGTCTCCTGCCATCGTGATCTGTGCTCTGGGAAGCTGTGGCCATGGATTAGTTGGTCCTGAACAGTGAGCTGGAAAATGATTTCACCTTGGCAGCACACAGATATTCTGTGCCCGTCGGTGGCTTTGAACTTCCCAGGCTGTAGTGGGTGTGATGCACACAGTGACGAGGGCAGTGTGTATTCTGCTCTACTGAGGACATTTCACACCCTTAGCTGCCCTGGCTCTGGGCGCTGCGTCGGCGGTAGCGGTGGAGCACGCTTAGCCTAGAGAGCTGACCCTCAAGCTGTGTTTACCTGTGTTAGGGTGTGACACTACATTTCATAGAATCATAGAATGGCTAGAGATGGAAGGGACTCCCAGAGGTCATCTAGTCCAACCCCCCCTGCAAGAAGCAGGGACACCCCCAACTAGATCAGGTTGCTCAGGGCCTCATCCAACCTGGACTTGAACGTCTCCAGGGATCCAGGGGCATCCACCACCTCCCTGGGCAACCTGTTCCAGTGCTCCACCACTCTCACAGCAAAGAACTTTTTTCTAATATCCAATCTAAATCTCCCTCCCTCTATTTTGAAACCATCACCCCTTGTCCTGTCACAACAGGCCCTACTGAACAGCCTCTCCCCATCTTTCTTGTAGGCCCCCTTGAGGTCCTGGCAGAGCGCTAGAAGGTCTCCCCGGAGCCTCCTCTTCTCGAGGCTGAACAGCCCCAACTCTCCCAGTCAGTCCCCATAGGAAAGGTGCTCCATTTCAACCCAAACTCCCCTTGAAGAGACATGTGGTGGTGTGTTTTGGGTTGTGGGCTGTGTTTTAAGCATTTTCCAGTTCCTAATTCCGCAGGAGCGACGGGTCTGTCTTGTGCAACTCCCCAGAACACACAGGCTGTTGGTGTGCTAGGATGGTGCAGCTAATGACTTCACAGTCAGGTTTTATGGCTTGACCTCTGAGCCTGACGGCGGTGCCGGGGCGCGGGAAGAGGAGTGCGGCATGTAACGGGTGGAAGCTGTACCCTGTGAGACGTGTGTCTCTGCAGAGCCCTGCTAATGGGAGTGACTTGCTCCCTGGTAGGCTTGTGGTTTCTGCAGTAGGTGCACAGTCTGGCCCTGGCCCATTTTAGTTATCTCAGATGTCGCTGTTATTTATTCCCCGAGACTCTACCACATTCCACAACCAGGGAAAAGTTCTTGTTTTCCCTTAGGCAGCTGTTGCATTTAAGGAATTTTTTTGTACGTGCTGGAATAGAAACTCATGTTCACTTTGTACCTGAACCACAGGAAGCCAAGCTGATGTGCCTGAATCTCCATTGTGGATAGCCAGACACTTCTGCACCACACACTTCTGGCCGTGCCAGCTCCGCTCAACTCTTTCCCCTTGTCGCTGCCCCAGCTCCAGCAGAACCGGGGCTGGCGAAGAGGGGGAGGTTTGGCTTTCCCCTGGCTGATTGCTGAGGAGGTCTGAGGCTTTCTGCTCACTCCCAGGCAATGCAGTAAGGTCCTTTCATGCAGGGCAGGGGCCTAAGTGGCTCTGCTCACAGATTTGGAAGTGGTTAGCTTGTGCTGATGGGTCTGGTTTAGGCACTCTGAGCTAGAAGCGAAGCGGGTGGATACTCTGCGCTTCGCCTTGGCAGCGGTATGGTTGGGTGACTTGCCTGGGGAAGAGCTTTCTTGAGGCTTTCATGGCTGCATCTGAATCCCACAGGCTTTGGGGGAGACAAAATGATTTTTTTTGTAAGGAAAGTAGATGTGGTGCTTCAACTCTCACTTTTCCATGGACTGTAAGTAACCCTTGAAAGCACCTTTTCTAAAGGCGGTGCCTTTGAACGACAAAAACCCACGGTCGACTTGGTGGCGAAGGGGAAGCTGCGTTTCTGCGGAATGCCATGGTGCAAAATGCCCTTAAGCTTTTTGTGCTCTTCCATCCCAGAGACAGGCACTGGGGAAAAACACCTGTGTGGAGAGAGAGTTTCCTGGAAAGCTGCTGGCACATGCTGTGGCTCCCGAGCAGCAACCCCAACGCACGCGTGGTCGGCGCAGAGACAAGATGCAAGAGTGAGTGAGGCCGCCGAGAGCGGGTCAGCTCTCCAGCCTCTGCCTTTGTCATGTACTCTGCAGTGAGGGGAGATGCAGCACTTCAGGCATGCACTGAATGCCTGCATCGTGCTGCAGGGATGGAATTGAAACCAGCTTGTCGTCAGTTTTTGATCTCTTCTTGATCTTGTCCGGTTGGGATTGCGATGCGCGGCTTTGAATTTACTTGGAGATGGATCACGTAGTCACCAGGGCAAGAAGTTTGTTGGGACCTGTGGAGGTAGAGGGCAGAGAGGGAGGGAAGGGGTGGCATGTTGCCTTGGATGGTTCTTCCATGGCCTGGATGTCTCAGGATGTTCTCTCTTTGGCTGAGAAGAGATGCAGGGCTCGCTGGGTTGTGTGTTCCTGGCACTTGGGGCAGCGATGGTGGTTGGTGTGACCGGTCTTGCAGTTGGCAAACAAGTTTTTTGCATCTGCATTTAGAGAGAGGGAAAAAAATAACCAGCCTTGTGAGACAGAGCCTTCTTCTTCTCTCTGGTCTAGTTTAAGCTAATCGAAGTATCATTTATCTGCTTCTGGTAATAGGTGTCCCTGCAGAGCAAGGTCATCACGAGTGATACAAATGAATGAATAGGGGAGATGGGAAATGTCATCTGAAGCTTCTGCAGGCTCGCTCATCTCGCACCCTCTGTGTGTCAAGGGAGCCTGTATTGACGTCACCGTGCTTACATAAGGGTCTATAATGTGATGGCTCCTGAGGTTGTGTGGGTCTTCGGAGGCTCCCGTGTAATTGGTTCAGTACGTGCTCAGCAGAAAGCTCCGCTGCCCTGGTGTGCGGCGCTGCAGCCGGGCGGGAGGAGCTCTGCTGGGAAGCCTCTAGGCAGCTCTGGATTTCTTCTCTCCTGTCTTTGATACCACTGTTTACTCTGGCCATACAGCTGTTTCGGATGGCTGGAGTGTTTAAAAATGCCAAGGAGCAGACAAAGGGGCTTAACTCACACATGAGCGAGCTAAGGCCAGGATGTGAGTAGAGTCTGAGTAGAGCTCTGATACTGTGTTTGGATGGCGAGGCTTTTTCCATGCTTTCTCTTGCCCAGAACTCATTAAATAAGCTTGTGGCTGCTCAGCTGGTGCTGCTGCTCTTGACATTTCTGTAGTGGTCTTGTGATGGGCCAGGTTTAGAAGGCAAGGGGGTTGTTTTACTGGACGTGTCATTTGATATCTGTACAGTATGAGCTGCTCGTGAAAACGGCCCCGACTGTACAGCGCGGAGGGGCCGGCTGCGTGCGAACCCGAGAGCTCCGGGGCTGGTGCTGCTCTTCTGTGGTTTGCTTGCAGCAGGCATCTGGACAGACCTGGCCTTTCATGTGAAGAAGGTAAGGACAAGAAATTGTTCTGCATTACAGTACCTTTCCCTGCTGCCACTTCCAGTTAGGAGTTCCTTAAAAATGAGGAAAGCCTCGCAAGGAAAATCAGATGCAGAGTTGGCGGCTTGTCTGTCTAATCTTTGGTGAATGCAGATGTGCATCTTGGAACAATTTACTCCTGGTTGTGTTTAGGGCTACCAGAGCGGCTGTTTATCCCCACATATGGAGCATGGTTTCAGGAGGTAATTTAAACAAATGGAGTGCCACTTCCAATTTTTCAGGCTTCTAGTTTTAGGAGCCAAAATCTGTTCTCCTGGCTCCGGCTTGCCCACCCTGGCCGTGTGGGTTCCCACATGGTCTGCCAAACTTGCTAGATGTGGTCTCCTCCTTCAGAGGAGGAGGGTGAAGAGGCAGCAGAACTCCCTTGGGCAGGAGCAGTTTGATCTCTGGCTATGAAGTGAGGACAGAGGCCAGCAGGCACCGTGCCTCAAGGCAGCACCAGCCAGCCAGCCTGTGGGCAGGTAGGGAAGCCCCAACTTGGCCGTGCTGAACCATCCTGCTGCGTCCATGTTGCTGAGGCTGTGGAGATCAGGTGAGCTCCCAGCTGGGCCTGATACTTCTGTCACAGCTTGCAGAGGTCATTTTGAGGTATTAGTTTATGTAGGTAAGGCTTGGATGGCGTGCTGTGCTGTGCTAGGATGTTTTTGCATAGCTCTGGATCTTGTCAAGCAGCATTGGTTCCTGGTGGTGCTCTCAGAGGGCACTTGTTAACAGAAAATGTCCACTATCCATGCAAAGACATATATATATAGAGAGAGAGTATATATGATCTATATGAAGATATATATGTCTATACAGACAGCAGGGAGTGTTGGGAAGCTCATCCATCTCCACGTTTCGTGGCTGTTTAACTGGAGAGCTACCTCAGCAGGCAGTTCTGCTGCTCGTGCGGGCATCTTGCTGTACGGTGAGATCTGTAATGAGCAAACTAGTTAAGAACTGCATCGTTTTGTGCTTGTGAAAGTGAATATTTATCTGCTGAAGGGAAAATGAAAAGGCCTTCTCAGCTTCCCAGACCCATTTCCTGTAAGAAATAGGAAATACAGTGGAGGGGGAAAGCACCGTGTGTTTAAGCCGTTAACCATAATGGGCAGAAGGGAGCAACGGTAACGGTACTGAAGATGCCTCCCTGAAGATGCATGGTAGTTTCCTGTCCCTTTGCAGTGGTCATCAATTCGCCTCTTCTTCCTCTCTGCTCTCCTGCTCAGCACTTCCCCGAGCTGTGGGTACTTGCTGTCTGAGCGTTGTGCTTCATAGGTACGGAACAGCTCACGTGCTGACAAGGCAGACACACAAAGCCTTGTTTTAGAACCCCAGAAGGGTCTGTTGGTTGGCTTTATTTGTTTGGGTTTTGTTTTCTTGCAGTTTCTGCCCTTATAAAAGAAGCTTTGTCCTCTGTCAGGCCCCGAGGTTCCACACGTACAAGGAGAGGCATTGAGTGAATTCCAGGCTGCGGCTTTGCTTCCACGTGCCCTGCTGCATTTACCTGCATTTAGTGCCTGTCTCTGACTCAGTGTTTACTCTTCAGTATTTAAACATTCCCTAGAAATTAAATCTTTTAAGAACATTAGACTTCACACCAAGTGCTTGTAGAAGCCCAGTTGTGCAATGCCTACGCTCGTGTGTTGGCTGCTGTCTTCCTCCCTCAGAACAGGGTTTACGGCGGCAAGGCGCAGCGGCGGCCGCCACAATTAGAATCTCGGTAGTACAGCAGCTGAAGCTGCTTTCCAAATGGTGGTGTCTCCCTGCTCCAGAAATACTCCCTTGTCCCTTGGTTTGTGACGTGGAGCTGGGATGCAGCAGAAGCTGCCTGTCATGCATGCAAGGAACCGCTGTGGTGCCGAGGAAAGAGATCCTAAACGCTGTGAGCACCAAGCCCTTGGTCACTGCCCACCTCCTGTTCCGCCTGTGCCTGCTGCCAGCTCGTGAGTCGCGTAGACGGAGCGGCAGTGACAGGACCGTGCCACCTATTGCTGTTTGACTTGTCTTCTTTGGCCCTTTGCCACATACTGTCACCAACAGGGCGGTTAATGGCTGCAGGCATTGCTTGGGAAGTGGTGAGCTGCCTGCCTGGGTGTTCTGTGTGAAGCCCTGCAATTGTCCTGGCCTGACCCGGGTTAACTCCTCCCAGGAGTTGTGTTGCTTGTGGCTTCCCGGATGCTGTGATGGTTTGGTTCTCTTTTCTGACCATGGTTGCTCTGCTAGTAAAGCTGGAATGAAAATCTCCACTCTGTCCCTTACAATAACCCCTGAAGGGGACTTTCTTCTCTGTGCAGACAAAGGCTCGTTGAGCTGTTGGGAGGACTCCTCTGCTTATCCACCTTTGGAAGGGAGAAATACGCATCTTGAGGGCTCTCGCTGCGTGAGCGGGACGAGGAGGAGTCGTGTGTTGCAGGACTCTGGGGTCAGGGAGGGTGGGAGATTTGCAGCGGTGCCAGTTATCTCTGAGGCCCTTTCGTTGAAAGTGAAGCAGCATCCACAGCTGGCAGAGGTCTAAGCCCACCAACCCACAGGAAAGCTGAAAAATCTCTGCTTGGTTTCCCAACAGGCTTGGAGTGAGGGGTGGTGTTGCTCCTTGTTGCCTCTCACAATCTTGTTCTTGGGACAGTGCTTCCCTGAGTTGAGAGGCTGTTTCTGTGTGTTTCCAGCTCTGAAGTAGGCTTTCAGCTCTGAGTGTGTTATCTGTGGGTTTAAGCCTTTTCTACTGATAAGGGAAATCAGATACTGTTGTTCGAAGTGGCTTGTAGGCTTCTCTGGTGTTATAAATCAGTTGGGCACCTCGGTGAAAGGTGATTCCTTTGCAAGCTGGTCCCTGGAGTTACTGCTGCGAAAGGATCTTCTGTTGCACTTGCATCCTTATGAAGTGAATTGAACTTAAAACCTACTCTGGTTGTGCTTCTTGGGGAGAAGTGAGTAGCTTCCTAAAGCTACAAGAGGCAGGTACTGTGCTCTGACCTCCCTGGCGACTGGGAGGGGAAGTGACTGCAGGGGTGGGTTTGTTCTCATCAGCCACGAGCTGCTCGCTGGCTAAGGCTTTACTAAGTATTCCCTGATATCTTCTGCTGAAGAATATTGGTTTATTTTAAACCAAGTTTTATAATTGTATGCAAGTTGCCAACCATGCCACTTGCTTTGTGCTCTTCTAAACCGTGCCAAAAGCAGAAGGGCGAATGGGACTGGTGGTTCTCCCACCTAACGGGGTGTTTGGAGGAGTCCAAAGCCCTCTGGTTTTGGAAGATCAGTAGGTTGCAAACAGCGGACAAGTTGAGCTTCCTCGAGTCTTGCCATTCCTGTTGTGCCTCCAGAGGCTCTTCAAAGTGTCTGCAAGACTGGAGCAACAGGGGGAGGTTACCCAGTGCTTGGGGTTTCTCATCTTGGTTATGGAGGGTTAATGTGTTAAAGGCTACATTCCTCACAGTTTCACTTTTGGCTTCTCTTCCCAAAAATTTCCGCTTGGTTTCATAACGGGCTTGGAGTGAGGGCTGGTGATGCTCTGGAACCTTTGCTGCTTTGAAGAACCTTCTTTTGGGGGATGCAGGCAGCTGCGGCTGTTTTGGAGCTTGGGGATGTGGAACACGCTTTCCTGACAGTACTGGTAATCTTTCTCAAGTCAGGAAGCTGAGGAGGGGGGCTTGTTAGCTGAAGGAGTCAAGGTAGTCAGTAGAAGAGGTGGTTTTGAAAAGAAAATTGCTTTCTTCTGTGTTCTTGCAGCTGCAGTGAAAATCCTGACATTAAAGGGCTGGGAGCTTGTGTTGCATTGGTTTGGTCGCCTCTGTCCTTTTTCAAGCCAGACACAGAATTTACTGAGCTTAGCAGGCACAGAGTAAACTTACTATTGGTGGAGTCATCCTTGAGAGGTACCTGACAGCCTTTCAAAGGCTGTTCTGAGCAGGCTGGAGTCAAACTGAGGAGTAAGTGTTTTGGCAGCAGAGCTGCTTGGGTTGTGTCCCCTACCTCGCTGCTGTCCCCAGGCCACGTTCTGCTGTTGCTTGGCTCTCCTCCCTGGAGGTGCTTCACCCTGGGGTTTGAAACCAGGGTTTGTGATCTGATCCCTCAGGTATTGGTGCTTTACAGGCACATGGACACTGGGCTTTCTTGAGCATATGGGCGGTGCTGGTGTTGTACTGAAAGTACTTCTGGCATTGCTGGGAACCTGATCTAGAGCACCTTAGCTACGACACGAGAAATCTGTCTTCTGTGACTTGGGCTTCAGTTGTCTCAGATGCTTCATTGGTTCTTACGTTCAGCTACAGATGTCTGGGGAGAAAGGGGCTGAGCAGCATGGAGCAGAACTGAGCTCTCATGTCTGGCTCAGAGGTTAAGAGACACTTGGCCATCAGGGGGCTTGGTATCTTCCACTTGCTGTACCTTTCCCACAGAAGGCACCTTCTAGCTGGTCTGCACTAGGTGGGTCTCAGCACTAGCGCTCCGCTGCTACCTGTGGCTTTCCCGAAGGAGAGGCCTGCTCCCAGGAGGAAGCACAGTTAATACAGGCAGGAGAAGTTGCCCCTGTTGAAGCCAATTGAAGCCCAGCAACACTGATCCTGGGGGCTGCCGCGGTGTGGCTGAGCAGCGGGCACGCCGCCCTCCGCACTAAGGCACGCTCAGGCCATGGGGCCTGGAGCCCGCGTCTGGTGCGCTTCCTGCGCCGCGCGCCGCGGGCAAGGGCCGTTCGCGAGGCATCTTGTGACGGAGCTGCTGATTATTTGTTCCCATAGAAACTGCCATCTAATGACGGCAAGTGTAGCAGGGCTGGTGCTGGAAACGTGGTGTCGAAGAGTTTCTGGATGCGTTGCCTGGAGCTGGCATTTGCTTTATCCTTCTCTTTGCTGTCAAGACCTCGATCCCTTCCCGCTCGGGAGAGTCCAGATCCCGCAGCATTTACTGCACTTGGCACCTCTCAGAATAAGGGCAGAAACAAATGTGATGCTCTCACAGTGGTTGGATGTAGCTGTGCAAGCTGGTGTTTCAGAGCCTGGAATTCCTTATTCCCAACCAACCTCAGTGGCACACGGAGTGGAGCGGTGATTCGTTCCACCCCCTCTGTCCCTTTAGGTTCTCTGGTTCCAGTGTGATCCCAGAGTGATCCTGCGTGTTGTCACGGCCGCCTCTCCTACCAGGAGCTCTCCCGCCTCTGCACATAACGGCGTGTAATGTAACTCCCTCTTAGGAGCGCGGTGTGTGCTGGCGTCGCTGCGGAGCCTGGCCTCCTCCCTGGAATGTGGGCATAACTCGGTGTAATTGCGCAGCACGGAGCCACCGCGCCGGGCGGAGGGAGCTGAGGTTGAGTGAAAGGGATTGCTATACGGGATGACAGATTCCTCTGGAGGTTGTTGCTGTTTGCAGGAGGGAAGCCAAGGCATCAGTGCTTAATATCTTCCAGAAGTCCTCTGCTTTAACCCTCAAGGAGCCTCAGGAAATAAATTGGAAGCCGGTGCAAAGGCTCCCCATGGCTCCGCTGCACATCCTGGTACTGTGCCAGTTAGTTTTCCTGACTGCAGCTTGCGGCAGTGGGATTTCTTGTGCTGTGTGGCAGACTGGTGAGCTGAGCCAGAGATGTTCTTGCTGCGTATGTGTCACTCTTGTCATTAAAAAGCAGCCACTATTCTTTATTGGTTGAGGGACCTGGTGCTGTGCGGCACCACTGGCCGCTCGTGCGAGTGGCGGTCAAGAGCAGGGTCGTGGTGCTCATGATCAGACACACTCAGTCAGAGTATCGGTCTTGTATGTTCCTGCACGCTCTCTGCTGACTTGCTTTCCTCCTTTGGCTTTCCAGTACTCCCATCTGCTTGCATTTCACCCTGTCACTTCAAGCTGCCTACCTGAGAATTACTGGTGATCCTTTGTCACTTGTGCTTTCGGGTCACGACCGAGTTAGAGCAAAATGATGAACCAGGGGAACTTTAAACAACGGTTAAAACCTCCTTGCTCTGATATCCCAGCAGTTTTGTGAGGACTTCCTCTTGATGTTTGCCATGTCTCTCCCTAAAATCCTGGCAGGCCAACTGCATCTCGTTCCCCATCTGCTCCCAAATGAGGGGTCTCTGTGCTGCAGCAAGCTTGGCTCAGTTTCGCAGCAGGCAGCCCGTGGCTGCTGCCGAACAGCATTCTTGATGCGTAGCCTGCTGTGACAGATTTCTTCCTGCATGCGACTACATTTCCAAAACTCTGCTGCTAAGCAACTCGGTCCCAGAGTCTAGTGTTGCTGTAATGCCATGCCAGTGAGTAATGGGCTTGTACAATTTCCTTTGGCTCTGCTGGCTGCGGGCAGGAGCGTTGGCAAGGTAAGAAACTGGCTCCTTGGAGTACAGGTCATCTCACAAGCAGGTCTTGACTCCAGCTGCTGGGATGGGCTGGTGCACACACTGCTTCAAGCATTGGCTTTGGTCATAGGGGATCCTATGACCACTTCACCAGACTATTTATTCTTCTTATTCCTTTCCTGGAGGTTTGTGAGAGATTGTGACGTTAGGGACAAATGAAAACACTCCACCATGCTTGAAAAAAAAAGACACTACCAACATTGAGAGGAAATCTTATCTTCAACCTTGTGCCACTTGGCATTGTTCTGGATGTAACCCCTGCAAGTCAGGGAGAGCAGCGCTCCATGTCAGCCAGCTTTTCTCAGAAGGTATCGGCCCCTCCTGGTGCGGCGGTGGCCTGCTGGAGTACGTTGGATGTTGCTGGGGTGTTGCATCAGGGCTCAAACTCCGCTTCTCACAGGCATTTTGACTTTATCCTGCGCAGCGGCTTCTTCTCTTCTTGCCGGTTCTGTCTCCAGGCAACCCGGCCTCCCGCAGGATCCTGCCCCGTGACGTCCCGGCTGCTCTCCCCCTCAGCTGCTCAGCTCTCTGTCGCTGCCGAGGTGCGGAGCAGGCACATGTGAGCTGCTTTGTGCTTCCCCTCCTACGTGCAGCATGATGTGGGCTGCTCGACCCGTGTGGGAAATACGGCAGATGAAGGCAGGAACATCCTGTGTTGTCATCAGGCTCCCAGACCTTGTCTCTGATTTAAAATGTGGTCGGTGCCATGTCTTGACCAGCGCTGCGCAGACGTGGCCTGACCTTGTTGTCTGTGTGCTTTTGCACTAAAGTTCAGCTGCTTCATCGCCCTCCACCCATCAGGTAATTAAGAAAAGGGATTGAATGTGGTGCCCCAAGACAGAAGATGACCTCTGTTGAAAGGGAACCAAGGTGGGTGAGCATCCTCCTGGCTTTGATGGACATCTTGGCATCTCTTGCGTGCAGGCTGCTGGGAGGCCAAGCTGTAGCGTACGCAGGAGTCCAGTCAGGCTGAAGCAGAAGCGCCGCGTTCCCATCTGCCGGGTCTGAGCCTCCTCTACAGAGCAGGATCTGCCTTTGCACATGGCATTTGGCTGGTTAACTGGCTTCCATGGATTTAAATGTACTTCCATAAGGTAGTCTAAGCTTATTCAAAAACCGGTTTTAATTAGCAAGCGCAGTCTTTGTGTAGCAAGTGCCGAGATTGCTTTTGATTTGCATAGAGCCCGTGGAGGTAGAGCTGCAGACGGATCGTGCAGCTGAGCCACAGCAGCCTTCACTGCTGAGTTTTCTTTCCTTTCGCTCCAACAAGCCCACAGAGTACTTGTTTTGCCTGGGCACGTCCTCCAGAACAGCGTAGGGCCACTGCTGAGCTGATCTGCAAGGGCTGCTTTCCCATTAAACATCTGTGACCTGCAGCTTTGCTGGGTTTGGCTGCTTTTATAGAGCTGTACATGTCAACATGGGCTTGTGCCTCCATCACTGCAGTCCTGGTTCTGTTCCCCTGGGACAAGGAAAGGTCTCAGCAGAGCACGGCGTTCGCACAAGCAGAGTATTAATGTTGCGGCAGGCCAAGAGGATTTGGGTGTATTGAATTTTCTCAGAACACTGGGTAACTTCTTCCCCTTGTGTGAGGCACAAGTCACTGCACTGATTCTGCAGAGGGATGTGGACAAGGCGATAACTTCCTTCCTGAGCAAATGCAACACTTGTATGCACATCTCAGTCCACGGTTTCCTGCCTTCAGCTGCTGCCAATATTTGTGTTGGTGCCACCTCCAGAAGCCACCAAAGTTGGTGCAGAATGGCCTGGTGTTGTCTGATGTACTACTCTTAGCTGGGTGCATTCTGGTAGCTGGTTCATTCCAAAGAGGAGGTGCCTTGGTCTTGCCCATGAGCTCGTGGAGAGAAGTCTCTGGAACAAGCCCTGTTAAACGATGTGGGTATCTGGAACGTCAGTCCGAGTGCATCTCTTGTTGAGCGTTTCCTTCTGACTAAAGATTGCACAAATTGCCTGTGCGGATCCGGAGCGATCGCTTCTAGTGACCCCTCACACACGAGCAGACTTGTGATGACAGCTTGCCTGGAAAACATGTGCCTCTGCCATCCGACCGTCCCTACGGAATCATTGCGTTGCCATAGAGTGACATCCATCACGCTGAGCTCCCGGAGAGGGACACGACCCCCGGCAGCCCCGAGTTCAAGTTTTGTTGTTGTCACAGACGTCTGTCCATATGCCAGCTAAGTGCCTCTGCACGTCCTCTTCTGTCTGCGCTTGTTTCCTTCTCGGCTCTGCAGAGCTCCTCTGCTCAGGCAGCTCTACCAGTGCGGGGAAGGCAGTGCCGGAGCCTGACCTATGGCTTGCCGTGGGGTGGGATGGGTCAGCTGGATCCAGCGTCGGCCCCTCAGGAGGTGGGCTTGGGATCAGGAGGTCTGGAAGAGGCTTGACTGGAAACACAAGCTCTGAGGTACGTGGTGCTGGCGGTGCTGGGCTTGCCGGGCCTCACGGTTTGCGTCTCCTGCTGATGTCAGGGGTTTTCTCTTCTGACTTTTCTCCTGAGGTTTGTTGGTTTGCTTTGTTTTGTTTTTACTCCTTCCCCTTCTGTTCTAATCCTGGTCTCTGCTACTGGAGTTCTTCCCGAGGTTCTGTGCAGCTCACAGGAGTAATTCTTACCCCTCCAGCATCCAGCTAATCCAAATGGGTCGTGTCCTCAGGCTTCCTGAGTGGTTCTGGCTGGCAGGAGCAGCTGTAAAGGGGAGTTCTTCTGTGCTGGCCCCTCTGACAGCTCACATCCTCAGCTCCCGTGGGTGGAAAGGAGGGGACTCCTGAGCTGCAGATGCGGAAGGAGCTCAGATCCTTGTCCTCACCTTTAGACTGACCTTCTCCAGGGATACTTGGGAGTCCCTAGACCTGCACTGGGGACAGCTTTCCCTGCACTTCTACTCGGTTGTGTGCCCTCAGAGTAACATGGGCACCAACTTAGGTGACCATGGAGATCCATGGCAGACATGTCCAGGGAATGTTTGTTGAGGGCTTTGCAGGAGGGATTTGAAGCAGGAGTACTCCTTGGAACGAGTCTAGGAAATGTTTCTCCTATATAAACACGCTGGGTTTCGGTTGTTTTCCAATACAGTCGATTTGATGTTGCCATCTGTTGGCTCTCGTTCCATTGAGCAGATCAGTTGCTGATTTATGGCAATGCTGACTGGTCTAATTACACCGTGGTAACGAGCACTGATTACACTGATCGCACGGTCCCATTCCAAAAGAAACGGGCTTGTTTCCCTGACTCTTGACTTAGGCAGCTATAGAAACAACTGGACTGAAATGGAAAAGGTAGCTTTCTTGTGGCATGATCATCCATGCAGGAAATGTTAATTATAGATTAACTGTAGTTAGAATTAGGTCCAAGCAAATGTCTGTCATGAAGTAGTAGGCGCTAGCCCAGGGCAAGGCCTTTTTCCCTTGCTCAAAGCACAGAAGCCAAAGGAAGTGTTCCCTGTTCTGTGGCTGCTTTCCGCTAAATCCGGACTGCTGCTCCTGCCTTTCCCCCTGCTTGGATACTTTCCAAGGAGCCAGAGCAACTAAGAGCACGGTGGCTGTCCTTCCCCTGCCCTCATCCTCCTCCTGGGCACTGGCAATTTGTTTCCCCTTGTGCTGGCAGTATCGATCCAGGGAAGTCTGTACTATTAGTAGCTGCTGAACAGGGTGTCTACAGAAACTGGTTCCTGCAAGCAGCTACTCGCTCCTCTCCCAAGCCTCGTGCCGCGCTTCGGAGCCTCTCACCCTTGGCGTGATCCTGTGGCTCTGGTGGCTGCAGTGCCGGTGGTAACTCCTCTTTTGGCCTTGCCGAATCTTCATAGCTCTCCTGGAGCGGCCCAGCCACCCCGTTTGCATTTGTTCTCACCTGTGCTTGAAGTTTCTACTGCTTCTCAAGGGCTTTTTCCAGGCTCAGCATGGCTTGAGAATCAGCAATAAACCAGAGCAGCGTTGAGCTGAAGTGCTCCAGGAGAAGAACGATGGGAATTCAATGGCCAAGAGCTCCGCAGTGACTTGTGGGGGTCCCTTTGAACACCTTTCTACTGGCTGTTGCTTTTAGCAGCTAAAGGTTCCTTCCAAGTAACGATTTCTGCCTCAAATCACTAGTTCAACTTAAACTTGAATCCAAGAAGGAAAAAAAATGCCATGTTTAGTGATGGAGGAACATTTTGTTAATTGGGAGCAGCATGTATGCTCCAGACTTGGCGTATTTCCTACTGCCTGTAAGCTTCATTAACTACTGATAAAAGAATAGTTAATTTTTCAGACTCTGTCTTTATGACATTTCATTGTTCAGTAAATTAGACCATGATTTTCTTCCAATTGTACTTGAAGCTGAACTTGTGCTTTATTTAATGACACTTGGTCTTGCTCTTTGTGTGTAAATGTGAGGGAAGGCACTTGATTTTGCATCTGGGGCTTTTAGTGTTTCACGAGACAACCTGAACCCGATTGTTTCTGCATCGACAGCGCTGCGGAGAATGGTCACGCTCGTGGGGGTTCTCATCCACTTTGGAGGCATAGAGTTACAGGTGAAGTCAGTCTGGCTGGTGGGACCAGAGAGCTTCAGGCAGTCTTTTCCTGTGGGTTTGTGTCTTGGGGTTGGTATATTTTTTTTGCTGTTGAAGTCCTGAATCACCCTTGGAGCGAAGGGAGGATGTTAGCCAGCTGCTAAGTGCAGGAATGGAGAAACCACCTCGGTCAGTTCTGGAGAGTGTTTCAGCTGCTTCTCCCTGGAAGCCAAGCAAAGTGTCCCTCTGCAAATCCCCAAGTGCAGCACAAACCCCCACCCCAGAATTTCCCTGCACCTTCCCTTCCGCAAGCGTGCGTGGAGGGGGTTTCCTATTTCCACCCTTGCACGTTCATGAGGAAGCTCTGAATTTCCTGAAACTGGAGCACAAGGTGGTTTCCCCAGGCTTCTTCAGGAGCCTTTTACCTTTCATGTTATGTGGGTTGCTGGAGGCATTTGGATGGAGATGAAGAAACCCCTTCAGACCTGCCAGGTCTCTTCTCCTCACTGCTTGGGAGGCTGGGTTCAGGTTTGCTCCCAGGCCACCTGCCTGACCAAATGCATGGCACGGTCCTTCTCAAGGAGACAGCTCCCAGCTGCTCTTGCTGTTCACTGTGTGTCTTCTGGGTGTGGAGTTTCAGGGCACACGTGTAAAGCACACAGCAGAGTGAGACATGGGGAGGTGTGGTGGCAGCCTGGTTCTCCCTGGCCTGCCTTATCCGTGAGAAAACAGAGTCATTCCCGTCTTGTCTGGCCCTACTGACCGAGTTGTAGGCAAGCAAATGCTCTGCATACCTTGAACTTGGCCAAGAGTGTCAACTCCAGTCATAAATTACACCGGGAAATGAGGTTTCCTCGGAGCGAGTGCAGAGCTGGGAAAGGAGCAAGGAGCTTGGGCAGACCTGTGCGGATTTTCATTGACGTAGTTGTGCCTGAAAATGACTCGTGTCTCTTGGAAGACATCTTGGCTTCACTCTTGGAGGAAGCCTCTCTCATTTTTTTTTTTATGTTTGCTGGCTCGAGTGTGTTCTTGCAGGGAAAATCCTTGGTGAGAAGCGTGCGGGGAAGAGCTCCCCAAGCCCCCTCCGGCTCTCTTAACTTCCCCGGTCTGCTGCCGAATGTTATTCTTGAAAGGGCAGGGATCTATCAGAGCTGTAGCTGATGAAACGTGGGCTCCCTGCCTGTCTGCTGCTCAGCAGAGGAGGAGCTGCAGCCCCAGGCGCTGCCAGCCGGGAACAGGACAGCAGCACCCCATCAATCAGTGCCCGTTAGCGCTTGGCAGCGGCACGGCCGGGGTCCGATGCTGCCGTTTCACCCTGTGTCTCAGCCCTCGCCCTGTTCCTGCCAGCAGCTTCTTGTGCAGAGTGCCAGGCCTGGCTGCTTTCCTCTCCTGTCCTTGCCATAGGAAGTGTGCTCAGTGACTTACAAGTTTGGAATGGTTCCTGTTCGCTGAGCTTGAAGGTCTCAAATGAAAGCGGCAGCTTATTGTGCTTGGTGCCTTTTCAGGTTTCTGCTGCTAACGTGCAGGGCTGTTTCTCCCCTGGCAAGGATTTTATCTTACCATGTAAAGCCTGATCTTCACGTGCTTCAGATTGTTCCCTTAGTGATGCTCAAGATACTTCAGTGTGTGTGTTTGTGTGTCTGTCTCCAGCCAGCGTTAGAGCATCCTTTGGCTTGCTGCTAGCGGAGGAGCGCGTGTGTTTGGCGTCGCCGTGGCTTTCTGTCACACCTCTGTGTGAGGGACACTTATCCTGGTCCCCAAGGAGCACCTGGGTCTGTTAGAAGCCAAGCACTCCTGTGATTGGCCATCGGGCTCCTGTGTCAGATCTTCCTGGTTATGCATCATCAGCTCTTTTTACCGCAGTGCTGCTTTGCATGCCCTTCCCGGTGCCTTTGCGTGATTCTGCAGGCTGCCGTGACACGCGCTGGGTGATTAACGCAGAGCAACCAGGAGGAGATCTCTACAAGTAGCTCTTCCAAGGGAACCTGCTGGTGGCTGTTCCTGCAGCTCACAAATCCTGAGCTAGGCTGGCACGCTCTAGCTGCCAGCTCAGGGTGATGGTTCTTGGTGGGGTGAAAGGTGCTTATTAGTGCAAGGCCCAAACGTGCCGCGGAAGCAGCGGTGCAAGCGTTTCTCTGCCAGCAAGAGCCGCCTCTTCCCTCAGATGGCTGCTCGGGCAAGGTGTTGCACTGGCAGTTGCATCCTTTCCCCTGCTAAATCTGGCTTTACAGGAGAGATTCCTTGCCTGCATCTGCGTGGACTTCTTCCTGCAGAAAAGTCCATCTGCCTGTTGGGAGCCTGATGGCCTTGCTGGCCGTGCCTAGAGCTGGGAGGCGGCGGCACTGGGGAGGGATGCTCGGGAAAGAGGAGCAAGGAGCACTGTGAGGCTGGGTCTTTCTGGAGAGCAGCTGGTGGGGAGCCCTTAGACTTGTTTAAACTATTTTAGTGTAGGGCTATGGAGCACTTCTGGTTTACAACAGATAAATACCTTGGTGATTGGAAGCCTGAACCCCTCCCCTCACTTCCATCACATTTATCAGCACTGTTAGTGAGATACATGTCCCCTTGTCAGTCCATGAAGCTGTCTGACCCTGCGTGGCCAGCTGGCAGCTCCCACATGTGTCTGACGGCCTTTACACTGCAGCACTCAGGCTGGTGTGGGGGCCAGTCAGCCAGTGGGGAGTTAACCTGAGTGGTGAGGCTGAAGAAGGAAGCTGGGTGTCAGGATCTAGGAAGCTGGTTCGTTGAGCAAGCGGCTGAAATGTTTGGGCTCGCTTGAGGTGCGTGTGCGGTGCTGCAGTGATGGGCAGCAGCCCCAAAGGCTCCCAGGCTCTCGGGGGCAGCTCTGGCTCTGTACAGCATTCAGGCTCTTACAAGCAGGCTGTGTTTTTAAGAGCTTTTCCTACCATTCAGTTGAGTCAACCTCTTGTTTTCCCTTTTCCTAGGTTGCTATAAAGATAATTGACAAGACACAGCTGGATCAAGAGAACCTGAAGAAGATATTCAGAGAAGTTCAGATCATGAAGATGCTTTGCCACCCCCATATCATCAGGTTATACCAGGTAGGAGCACTCAACAGTGGGCTTTCCATCCCTCTGTGCTATGGCTTTGTGCTGAATAGCAGGTCCATCTTCTGGGGGTATCCCTCACTCTTCCTAGGTGAGATCCTGGGAAAGTCCTTTATGCTTCCGAGGTCTTGGAGTACTTTGGAGGGGCAAGAGGGGAGGAGTGTGGCCAATCCTGTCTTTTCTGGGAGATGGCACTTCTGCTGCAGACTGGCCTTTTGCCATTTGTTTATGGCTGTTGTGTGCTTTTTGGTTTCCCAGCTGAAACCAGATGTGGGCTCCCCTTCTCAGCGGAAGGGAGAGAGCGAGCCTTACCCGCGAACAGGACTGCAAGCCCACAGCTCCCCCTTTCTCCTCCCTCTGCCTAGTTGCCCTGTGGACTCCACAACCTTCTGATGGACTCTGCTTTCTGGTAAGGGATCAATAGCAGGAGCAGACACGCTTTTGAACACTGTTTGCAGACCTTTCTGCAGCTTGCTGGGTGGTTTTAGTCTGCAAACAAACCTGCCAGAGAACAGGTCTCATGTGCGTTGCCTTTTGCGCACGTACTTGCTGGTGCTTCTTCGCCCGCACGATCAGAGTGCAGCAGGGAAGGTGCACTGGGACAGGGTCAAGCTGGGAGCAGAGGAATAAAGGAGACCAGCACCTCGGTGAGATGCTCTTGTGGGAGCTGTTGGACAGATGAAAGGCTTCCTCCTTGAGCTGTTCTGACACAAGAGCTCAAGCAGGGATTTAAAAGCAGCGTGCTGAAAGTTCTGTGCGTGTAAATTCTCCTCTGCTGCTTGGAGCCCTGGTTCTGGGCAGCTGTGGGACACTGGGGTTAAACAGTGCCAATCCTGGCACCACCAAGGAGCCACTCATTTGTGGTGGTAACCCTCAGCAAAGGTGGCTGTTCCCCAGAACCAACTCATGTCTGTTGAATCCCGGGCTCCTCCCCGCTGTGCCTGGTGAGTGTGAGTAACTGCTTGGAGTCCCAAGAGTTAAAATGAGTAGAAGGGACAGAGGTTAATGTTTAGCTCTTCTGGCCAAACTGCCAAGTATGAGACGCTGCAAACATTTGTGGCATTTTTAAGGTCCTTAGGAATGCTTCTCTGCAAACTGACTCCTTCAAGCTCTTTGTCTGGATCCAAACCACCATTTTCCACCCTATTTTATTCCATCGAAAGCTTTTGATGCGATTCTCAACAGGTGACACTTGTGGCTTGGCTTGCTAAGGTGGGAAAGAAGAGCCAACTGTGGCATGTGTTTCATCTGATTGGTGTTTGGCATCCTTTTGGTGGTATTTATTCTTAGATAAAAGCTACTAAGCCCCAGTGCTGGGAATTCAGAGCTTTTCACAGCTTTTCATCAGAAATCCAACTCAAATAATCACGTTTCCTTGGGCTTATAAAACTGTGACGTGTCTGTGAGCGTGGCAGTCTGTCATAGAAGAGGTTCTGCCTGGGACACCAGGGTCCTTAGGCTACCCAAGGCCAGGCAGTATNCACCCCAAGTGTGTACTTGCCCAAAGGCGGGTCACAAAACGTAATCCGGTCACAAAAGAGCCCTTGGAGCCACCCTCGGAGCCACCCTCACCAAATCTGTAGGCAGGGAGGTGGTGTGTGTTGCTTTTTGTGTGCTCAGGGTGATTGTACACCCTCACCTGCTGTCCATGGGACAGGTGTGTTGGACTGCTACGACCCCAGTGTCCAGGGGGACACTTAAATATGTGTCTTAAAATCTGCTGAAAGCCTGTTGTTCTCTGGCTGAGAGGTACGGCTCCCAAAAGCCAGGCTGAGCTCTGGACTTTCTGCTTTCTGGTTCACAAGTCACTCATCTGTTCAGTGAATAGTCCCCCTCAGTGGGATGGCAGGGGCTGTCCTAGTGCCTGACTACTTTGCCACGGACCCGAAACCTCTCCCGGGCTGCCAGGACAGGACACAACCCAGGAGCAGAATCAGAG
>VXBZ01009341.1:16409-27131 GCA_013399135.1 Heliornis fulica | reverse complement strand
CATGGCGCCTTCCTCCCGCCGGCGACTCTCCCAACACCCCTCGTCATGGCACCTTCCACCAGCGACTCTCCCAACACCCCTTGTCATGGCACCTTCCTCCCGCCAGCAAAACTCCCAATACCCCTTGTCATGGCGCCTTCCTCCCGATGGCGACTCTCCCAACACCCCTTGTCACGACTGCTCTTTGCGGTAGCGGCACCAGATATTCTGAAGAGCAGAGCGCTCCGGCAGAAGCCGCTGCCATCTGTGCTTCCCCAATTAGGAATGCAAGCAAATATGTGTTTTACACTAACATCAATAAAATGTAACATGCAAGTGAGGAATCTTTGTGAGTTTTTTTTTTGTTTTTTTTTTAAAGACATAAATTAGGGAACCAGTCAGTCTCGAAACTGTGGAATTCCCTCGCAGGAAGAACAGGGTTTGGTAACCAAAAGAACAATCCAGGCAGGGCCTCAGCTACACAGGTTTTACTTTTCAAAGCAGAATAAATAGGCTTTAAAAAAAATAAGAAATCATCACTTCAAGAGCACCAGCCTTTTTATTTTAAGCCTCCCCTTGCCAGGCTATTCATTAGTGAGCATCTCATACGACACACCTGAAACCTGCCTCCTGTCACAAGACAGGTGCCCAGTGTTTTCCCAAGTCTCTGCTCCTTTCTCTGTTGCAATGCTGCTGGCTCAGATCAGCCCCCCAGGCTGAAGCACCCTAAATCAGCCGTTTGGGGAGGAAGATGACACTTTCCTCTCCCCATCACTCTCGACAGGAAGGTCTAGGGACTCTGTACATGTGTGTGGTTATTCCAGGTCCTTTCTCTAACAGAGCTGGGCCATCACCCTGCAGAGAGAAAGTAAAGCTTGCAGGAGGAGAAAAATACCCAGGGAGAAACCCCAGCACTGTTGAGGAGCAGAGAGTGAGGAGAACCCCAGTGTGGGGCTGGAGAGCCTGGCTGTGTGGGGGGATGAGGAGATGCCCGTGGGGTTTGGCTGGGTACCACGGTGGTGATGCTGGGTACTGCAGCATCTCTCAGCCGCGATGCTTATCAGGCTGCAAAGTCGCACAGCGAGGGCTCGCTGCAGGCTGGGGAGGTGTTTGATGTCAGAGGGGAGCCGTTAGAAACCTCCCCCACGTCACACTGCGGTCACTTGCCTCTTCTACCTTGCTTGTGGTTTTTGTTGTATGTTTGGGGTTTGGGTGTTTTGTTTTTTTTTCCATCCTACTGTGCCTTAAACTGTCTCTGCAGAGCACCCAGCCCCGAAGGGGAGGGGACCACCCCAAAAAGAGTAAAGCAGAGAGGGGCATGTGGCAGCAGCATGACATGTCCTCCCTCTGTCACGCTGAACGTGACAGTGGATCTTCCCGTGGGAGCTTCTGTGGTTTAGGGCTCATGGAATAATAACATGGCACAGAACACACAGAGCCACATCACGCTCTCTCTGCTCCTCTTCGGTTTTTAGTGTTGGGGTTTTTTTCTTTGTCCACAATACATGCCTGATCCAGGGCCAGGCTGCAATTAGACCACAGCACAGTGGGGCATTTGGTGGGGTTTGTTTTGGGTTTTTTTCAGATGCCACTAGATGGGATTTCACCAGCCAACAAGAGTGTAGGTATCTCCCCACAACGGCACTGATGGGTTCTACCTTACAATTAACCCTTTAAAATAAATTTTAAGCTTAACACATACACAAGTAACTAATAATTGTGTGCCACAAGAGGGTTGTACCCACTTCACAACCAAGGGAGACAAGCATGGGACTTGCCTTGCTCTGCCTCAGTTCCCTATTTCAGCGTTCCTGGCCTGTGCTGCCCTCACACATCCATCTCCTCCACCAGCTTAACTAGGAGTAACCTGTCTGACAACCACCTTGGAGCACCCCTCCATGACAGTGCAGAGACCGAGGAGCAACATGTCTTCCACTGGTGGGGAAAGCCACCAAGCTACTGTGGGCTTTATCCAAGTTCTCAGAAACTTAGCAGCAGAGAAGGACAGAATGAAATCCCTCCAGAGCCCTTCTCCTCCCTGTGCTGTGACCTGCTCCCCACGTGTGTATTTATGTCCTCAGGAAGCTGTGACATACCCAGAGGTTACACATCACCTAATGGAGC
This sequence comes from Heliornis fulica, assembly GCA_013399135.1. Classification (NCBI taxonomy): domain Eukaryota; kingdom Metazoa; phylum Chordata; class Aves; order Gruiformes; family Heliornithidae; genus Heliornis; species Heliornis fulica. Next base: position 25,028 of record VXBZ01009341.1, on the reverse strand, counting down.
AGACACCAGGTAACAAACCCCACCTAACCCAAGGGAGGTCAACAAAACCTATGTGTGAGATGCAAGGCCCTCACAGACATCCACCATGGAGCAGCCAGTGACAGTCAGGGCACTGGAGAAGATACCTGCAGGCCCAGAGCACCAATTCCATTCTCAGTCTCTTCTCATGTAAATCCCAGCATAAACCATGAAGCTTTTTACTGATGTGCAGAGAACCCTTCACCCATCTTCAGGTGAGGAGGGACCTGCTTGGCAGGAGCTTCTCTATCTCCATCAGCTTGAAAGTTTTCTAACAGGAAAGGGAAACAGGCCACCAACTCCCCACTCTCTCCTCACCTCCCTACACACCAAGAGCTACACTCTTCCTTATGGGATACAGATGCAGCAGCTCCCCAAACCCCTGACAGGAGCCACTCACACAACTGAGATCCACCATGGAGCTGCATAGATGTCCCTGAGCCTCACTAATAGAGAGATAATTCAATTTGTCCCTTTCTTTGCTTCCACCTGAACCACAGCGTGTAAGATGGGCAATACACGTGTTTCACTTCAGTTAATTACTCCGGGCACGCACACAGATCCACGTGCTCTGCAATTAATTACTCTGAGCTCAGTGAGCTTCGTGGGGACTCCAGCACAGCCAGCAAACCCCTTTTCTCCACCATTTGACCTCTTACTTCCCCCTGCCTGTTTGAAAGCCCTTTACAGGGAGAGGTGAGGATGGTCAGGGGGTTTGGTGCTCTGGAAGCCACGTCCACACGATGTGTGGCTGGAGAGGAGGTTGGGTGAGGGAAAGCTCCTGCCTTCCCCTCCTCAGAGCCACCTCTGATCTCAGCTGAAGGCAACACACCCAGCAGCTCAGGTCTGGCCAAGCACAGCTGCTCTTATCTCCTCAGGTAGGAGAAGAAAGCCTTGGCACCAGCAAGCAGCTTGACTCAAAGCCTCTTAAGTTCCTCCAGAAAAAGTTTTGTGTAGGAGCCAGCCCTGAGGAGCTGTGACCCCAGAGAAACGCCTTCCTCACCACCTCGAGCTGCCCTGGGCTCCTGCCCCCCAGAAACCACCCCCTTCAGCCAGGGCAGCTTTCTGTATGTCAATAGTGAGGTTTGCAGAGTTCCCTGTGTCTGTCTGTCTGTCACACACCACGTGCCAGCCTGCTCAAGGAGAGCAGCCTCCTCTCCCGGGCTTCTTCCGTGTGGCACAGCCAGAGGTGCCACCACCAGCAGGGGTGAGCTTGGAGAGGCACTAAGTGACAGCATTCTGGTGGGATCTCAGAGGTGACCTAAGCAGCATCTGCAAGTCTCAGGACAGATCCAGCCCTCCTTTGGAGTCTCTCCTGACCAAGCCTGCTGCAGTCCCAGGAGCTCCAGACCTCACCGGGATCCGGCTCAGGAATTCACTTGCTGCTTAAGCTCCAACTTCCCCCACGGGCCAGGACACGGCAGTGCCCACAGAGCACCCCCAGAAGCTGTGGGGCTGTGTTCATTCCGAGCTAGAGGCTTGTGCCTAGCAACAGGTTGCCAGTGTCCATCTGCAGCTTGTTGTGGGTTTGGTTCCATTGCTGTTCCAGCCTGTGCTGTGTGCTCCTGTGACAACACGTGGGCACGTTCAGCACGGAACCAACCCGCTTGTATTTCACCTCCAGTCCACCCACGGAGAAGGCTCGGCAGATCCCAAGCCTGGCCACATTCTTCCCCCCTCAAAGGTACCTGGAAGGGCTCAGCACCACACCCACTGCCCCAGGGTCAGGTAGGACTAGGCACTGGCATTTGGCCATCCACCCCCAGGCTGGCACCACCCCTGCACCAGGGCTTTGCACTCCACAAGTGGCATCTACTCCCTCCTCTGCAGAGAGAAGCTCCCTGGTAGGACATGGTGGCAGTGGGAGCAAAGAGCCCCACGAGAGATTTCACACATGGGAACCCAGGGCTGGACACTTGATGCCACACCACACCCCAGCACAGCACACAGGCTCCATGGTTCTTCCCTATAAACTGCACCTGTGACCCCCTTCCATGGGTGCCAACCACTGTGCAAGGCAGGTGCTGCAGTCAGATAGAGATGTAGGAGATCCAGAATTTGTGCCAAGGCTCTGGCTGGGGTGGGGAAAGACAAAAAAGGAAAATAAGGGGCACCCACCAAGAGTGGCCTTTCTCTGCAGGGTCACCAGCCACAGCAACCTGGTTGGGGTGCCCTGAAACAGCACCTGAGCATCCCAAACCTGTGAAAGGTACTTTTTGAAAAGCCCTAGAAGCAGCTGGGACCTCCACATCAGCAGACACTTGTGGTGCTCCTCTCTGACTACCTTAGAGTTTTCACAGTAATTCAGCTCAAGGAAAACAGAAAACCTTGATGGCAGCAACACACACGTGAAACCTGGGCAAAGCCCTTGCAGCAGCAGGGGGGAGGAAGTGGCAGCCCACGCTCCCGGGATGGCACCCAGGGCGGCAGCCAACACCAAGGTGGGCTCTGTGGGTCAGGAGCCCACCCTAGAGGAAGCCTGCCCCACGCACACAGACACTGCAGCATCCATCTGCTCGGGAGACGCTCCAGGGGAACTAAGCAACTGAGCAAGAAGAGGTGAAAAGAGAAACCTGGTTGTATTTTAGAAGATGTCCTTCCCCTGCATGGGTGACATGAGAGCTAACAGCCCACTCCCATTGTTGGGACTAGGCTGTCCTAGCAGAGTGTGCACAACCCCACATCCATCCTCGGGTCTGCCCCAAGCTGTCATGTAACCCGGAGAAATCTGTGCCCTCTGCTGCACCCCACCTCCAACCCACCCATGCTGTGAGGCTGCAGTTCTCAACACCTCCTCAGGAACAGCCAAGAGCTCCCCCATCTGCTCTCCACCCATTCCTAAAGTTCACTGGGGAGGTTTTTTGTGTTTTGTGTCCTTTATTGGATCTTACTATTGATGAGGGAGATAAAATATGTTTGGTGTTACTGGGATTGTTTAGTTTTGTCACTGCTTGTGACATCAGCCTTAGCCTTGTGACATCACCTTGTTTACTACATGTCCCATCAGACTTCAAAATTGTTTTTTTTTTTTTAATTAAAAGCTCACAGTAGTGCGGGGGAAGGTAAAAAAAAAATTTCAAAGCTGAGCACCTTCAGCATGGAAAAAAAAGAGCATGAAGCACCAGCAAGAAGAGAGGTGGGAAACCACCAGCTTAACCCCCGGACTCAATCTTAAAGACCTTTTGTAACCAAAGTGATTCTGCAATTATGTGATCTCCCCTCCTGATCTGCATGTGAGTACCACCAAGTGGCTTGATAATTGGGGAAGCAGCACTCAGGAGTGATGAAACTGTATCTCATGGCTGTGCTCTGACAAGAGACATCCCAAATTAATTCTTAAAGCTCTTTTTGTTTGGTGTTTGCCTAAGGATGGTAGCCCAGACCCTGAGTTTTAGGAGTTCCAAACATTATGAACTTATTGGCTAACAGCATGAGCTGAGAGAGACTTGCCACAGGTTTCCTGCTAAGTTTACGGCACAAGGTCAGGTGGACTTTCATCACTGCAACTTGAGCTTTCACCATCTCCAAAAATCCATATTCCAATGGAACAAGTTGAGTAGTAGGAAAGAAGCAAAGCACCCCAACAGCATGTGTGTGAAGCTGCCATCCCCCTTGCAAAAGAAAGCCAGGCAAGGACACATCTCTCACTGACAGGTATCCCTGCTGTCCTGGGCACCTTCTCCCAGGAAATTAAATCAAGTCACAAATTGTCCTTTAGAAATGCTGCGGTGGTGGGGCTTGCTGGACACTTCACTAGGGTCAGGGTACACACAAGCCATTTATTACTGCAGCCAATGTTATCTGAAAAATCTGGCCAAGCTGAAGAGATGCAAACAGGCCTCCTGGTTAACATCCATTTGATAACTTGGTTGAAAACAAAATCACCTCCTTTCTTCCACCCAACCCATTCCACTTGGGAGAACGCTGTCCTCTCTCATCCCACACACAACCCATTCTTCAGCTCATGCTTCCAAGGCTGCTCTTGGAGCCCACTCCCAACATTACACACACTTTGAAGTACCTTCATCACCAGTGAGGTGGTTACAGACACAGCCTGAGGAGAGAAACCCCCTTCGATGGCAATTCTGCCTCCGGAGCCTCTGCTCTCCACCTGTTTTCCAGCTGCACCTTGTTAAATACCTGCAGGATATTCCTGCTTCCCAGGGGTCCATCTCTCCGGAGTGAGCACACCAGCACAGAACAAGGATTAAGTCCTCAGCATAGCCTGGCTGTGTTTTCCACCTGCCTGCTGCAGTCTGAGGGGCTGAACAGGTGTAGAGCTACAAACCCAAGGTCCAGCTCTCCCTTTATATAGTTCCAATGAATGAGGCAGAAGCCTCTTAAATGTCAACCCTGGCCAAGGCCCGGAGCAAAAACCCACCAAAAGAGGCATCGACGCAGTACCGACCTCTGACATTGCTCCCACAGCAACTTCAGGTGATAGAGCAACATTTTAGAGGCAGTAACTTCACAAACACGTCTTCTGCCTACACAAGTAACACATCCCTCATCCTCCCGCACAGTCCGATGGCTGGCATAATTAAACCAAAACCAGTCAGCTAATTTGACACTCAAGCAGTTCAGATTTAAAATATTCTCTTGAAAAACTGTACTTTGCTGTTAAGCAGCAGCACATATGTTTATGTATGGATAATGAGCCTTGCTGGCAAGGACAATTAAGTCTCCTATAAGCATCTGCGGTCATTCTCCACCCGCATTTCAGCCTGCACAGGAGCTGCCATTCTCCAAGGTGATTGTACCAGCCCCCATACTTGGCTCCAGTGCCTGTTGATGTGATCCAACAGAAGACTATTCCTTGCTATTTTCTCAACACCTCTTCCCATCTCAAAGGAGGGCAGCATTCACCACCTCAAGAAACATGTAGTTTATTTTTCTCCCTCTCATACTGTATTTCTGCCAAGTTCAACCACTGCCAACATACCTGGTCACAATCCCTTTCACCCAGGTTTTCCCAGTCTCTCAATTTAACCCTCTGGTGTCCCAGCTGCTGATGAAACAGCTCATGGGGGTTATGCAGGTGTGGAAATTTAGCCAGAGGCTGATGGGAGCTTTGTCCTCTGGGCCAAGTGGTGCTGGATGGGGCCAGCTTTTCTCAAGGACAAAACAAGGGGTCCAAAGCAGATCCAGTGCCACCCTCATCACCAAAAGCTGACCACATCACTGGGCTTCTATGAGCATTTATGAGATTATTATCTTTTTCAGTCCCCCAGGTGGGAAGCTCTTTTCCTTCCCTGCACCAGAAAGTCACCCTGGGAGCACCCTGCTCCCAGGCTGCCCAAGTGGGAGGCTTTTTGCTGACTCCCTGCCAGCTGGACCATGGTTCTTGCAGGCAGCATGCCAGCTGTCACAGGCACAGCAGGACAGGTAAGGGGAGGGCTTTCCCCTGTAGCCACAGCCCTGTGCCCGCAGGCAGCGATGCAGCAGGAGACAGCCACGGTGCCCGTTTCCCTGCAGCTCCCAGGCAGAGGCGGCAGCCGTGCTGCTTTTAGGCCAGCAAGGACGGATTTAGCCGCTTTGCTTTTATTTTTGAGGAGAAAGCTTTCCCTGCAGCTAGATGGAGCCAGTGCAGCATCAGTACACGCCGGGGCTCCGCTCAGCCTGGAGCTATTTCTGACACCTTCCTTCCCCCGCTCTGCCTTCCCAGTATTTCCCGCTTGCTCTAACCCCGGGGGTACCAGAGGATCATACTAAACAGTTCACATCGGAAAGGTAACAATAAGCTTTTTTATGCTGGGCTGTTTTCTCATGAAAGGAGATGCAAAGGTATTATCCTAGGAGCCAGCCCTCCCTTTCAAGGGCAGTTATCACCTGTCTCCATCCATACCTTACCTTGTAACCCTCCAGGAGCAGCTGGTACTAGCCAAGGTAGCTCTGTTCCTTTTTTAATTATATATATATGTTCACTTTTAGGGCAAAGAATAATGCAGCAAGGTCCTAAGGAGCCCCCTCCCAAAAGGGTCCGCTCCCCACTCACTGTATTTTGCAGTAACAAACTCGTGGTGTTAAATACAGGGTGGTTCACTGGGAGAAGCATGCTTGGGAATAATTACTTAGCTCTGGACCCATCCATCTACTTACACCCATCTCCACCCCTTTATCCCTGTTAGATTTTTGTCATCTTCAAGTTGTGACAAGTTCTCAGCAGAAGAATCAGTCCTGAACAAGAGGCTTTGGGACACGTTATTAAGGACCAGCTCTGCAGTGCTGCACAATAAGGATCTGTACCTGTGGAGCAGGGCTAGCTGGGGATTACCGCCCAGCAGTGAAGTTGTCTCCTTTTTTTTCTTAAGTTCCTCCTTTTATGAAAAGGATTCCATTATTTATTCACATTAGGAAAGTCGAGGTTACCCTAAGCTCAGGAGAAAGCAAAAGGCAGCACTAAAGTATCATTAAAAATGATAGAAGGTTCCAGGTCAAGTTGGCTATTGCAGATAAAGCCACTATCATCTCCTGTTAGTGACTGAGACCGAGAGCCAAGTGTTTTCATTACCCACCAAGTAAGAAGTACTTTATAAATCACAATAACTCCTGACACGCAATAACATCCAGTCTTATTAATATAAACTGCAGGGATTTTTTCAAAGTCTGCTGGCAGTAAAACCACCCCTTCCATAAAACGTTGGCATTCTCACATGCCCTGCAGCTTCTCCAGCACCTTTAAGCACCAAGGGTGTTCATTACCTCATACACTCAAAGAGGAGAGCGGGACTGCATCATCGCTTCAACACGCTTTTGCCCGCATCTCCCCAAGTGCTAGTGAAGTTGGAAGGTGCTGGTTGGAAGCACCCCCAAAACCCACGGTGGTACCTGACACAGGGCAGCCAGCCCTGGTCTAGCACCATGTTGTTTCTGCTGATGAGACACTGGTTTTAGCATCCAGGCACAGAGGTGGGGCTTAATGCTCTCAACTGGGGTAGAGGAGCAGGGATCAGAGGGCTTTTTTTACTTATTCCACTTAGAAACAGCCAGGGTTTGTTTTTTGATTTTTTTTTTTAATTAACACTTTGTGTCCCTCAAAGCAGCTTTTCCTCACAGGCCAAAGCTACCCCCAACTGAGGGGGCTGCAGGTGGGACCTCCCATATTGCAGGGAAAGGGCTGAAGGCTCCCGAAAACTGCTCAAAGCCCTTCTTTCCCCAGGAAGCTTCAGCCAAGAAGACAAAGCACTAGCTCAGGTTCTCATTAATGGGAGGTCATGGTGAGTCTGTGGCTGCCCACAGCCTCCCAGCCCACTACTATACTATCTCATACAGTCCTTCCACATTCATCTTCATCTAAGCCCTTTACCCAAAAGCTCATCTACACCCAAACAGAAATTCCTCCATCCTAGTGAGGGTCTGCAAACATTTCCCTAACACACCCAACCATCACAACAGGAGAGACTGCACTCTTGTGCAGAAGTGACCTAGGAGTCACACCACAAGGGAAAAATCAGAGCTAACTACAAAGACAACTAGGATTGAAACAGCAACATGACCTTGCTGCTCCTCCTGCATCCATCCATCAAGCAAACAGCTCTTGGTAGGACATATGTGCAGCAAACATGTTGCAAGAGGCAGATGGTGTTGCAATATAAATACTAGAATAGCAAACAGCTCTGTAGAGTACCATTTTTCCAGCTCACAGAGAAGTGGTGTTTGTTTGAGGTTTTTTTTTTTAGGTTTCCCTCTTTCTGACTCATGGGAAAATAGCACTGTAGAAGTAGAAGAAAGAAAAATAACAGCACTCCTCTGGATTAAGACAGCACCAAATAAAGCAGGAAAGACATCTGAACAACAAAGGAACTCATCATAAACTCTCCAGCACACCAGAAAACCCACCTATTACCAACCTGCCTGAAGAGCTTCTCCTCCTGCTGAAGACTTTCATTAAGCCATTTCCCATCAGCCCAGCTGCTGCCTTCCTCCCAAGAGCCTTCCTAAACCCATCACCCCTGCTTAAATACACCTTGTACTATAGTTGAAATGCTCATCAGGTGTTGTTCTTACATAGTTGTGTGCCAGCACACCACAGCTGGGCCTCCTGCACGCTAGCTCTGAATATTGATAGAGACGTGAGAGGAAAAACAAGCCCCAAGCTTCTGTCACTCTTGGCTGACTTCTGATGTGATATGTTAGGGAAAGGGGGGTGCTTTCAGAAGTCTGTTGTACATTGCAGTGAGAGCTGCTTGTTGTGCATCATGCATCGAGGAGATGCCAGCAGGAGTGGCTGTAGTTTATAAATAAATTAATCACAAGCGGGAATCCTCCAACAGGGGTGCTCTTTAAAAATGCAATCAGGAGTAACTCAAATGCAATCAATTTTTGCAACTTTTCAACACTGCAACCTGCTTTGCTGTGCGTGGGAAGGTGGATTCTGCTTGTGCTCCCTAATGTGTGCATGGCCACAGACAATCTGTGCCTCTACTAACTGCCAGCATCTCCCAGTACTGCGCTGGGTCGGTGGCTGTGTGCTTTGTTCCTCCCACCAGGACGGTCCCTACACAGTGAGGGGCTCCTGAATGTCATAATATCACAGACAGGTTTGGGTGAGAAGGACCTCAAAGATCATCTAATTCCAAGCCCCTGCCATGGGCAGGGACA
>VXBZ01009341.1:3789-15859 GCA_013399135.1 Heliornis fulica | reverse complement strand
GGACCGCCGGGCCGAGAGCCGGGGAGTTCAACAGAGCGCCCGGAGCGTTTCTCTCGCCGGCTCTGCGCGCTTCTGGGGGTGTTATTTTCAATATTCCTGCTGCCTCATGCCTTCAGGTGGATGAAGCGGCGGCGCTAAGCCTCGCTCCGTCAGTTTACTGCTCTTGTGAGGTTTCTCCGTACCGACTCTTCACACCGTGCGACCGAGTTAGCGCACGCAAGAAACGACCGTCTCCCTGCCCGACCCGCAGGCTCTGAGGAGGGCAAGCAGCGCCCACCCCTCGCATCTATAGCGCTGCGCGTCGGTACTGCCAGCCTGGGCTGGCTTTTAGCCTCACTCCCGCCCTTGAATCCCTGATACCCAACGGAGAAAACATCCCGCGGGGCCGTGGCCTGGCTCGGCAGGGCTGGCTGCGGGGTGCGGGGGGTCTCTGGCTCTCCGTCGGCGCGGAGATGTTCCTTGCTGTGCGCTGGGGTGGCAGCATTGGCCGCGCAGTGGGGATGTGCGGCAGCTCTGGCTGGGCGTGCGGGAGGTGCGCACCCTGTGCGAGCTGCCGCTGCGGGGCTGGGGCAGCGCAGCCCCGGCTGTGCGTCGGGGTACGAAGCAGTCCGGTAGGGCAGCCACCATCACACCCTGCAAAACTCCTCCGGAGATGATGTCCCACCGGGCCGAAAGGAGATGTGTTACTCCCTGTGGCCCCAGGCTGCCCACGCATTCACCCAGCCGAACGTGAGCCGGGTGTGTGCCATAGGGAGGACACAGGTGAGCAACCAGCCTTCCTGTCTCCACCGTCCTCTACTGCTTTAGGTCTGCTGGAAAGAGGGTGGATGGAGTTTGGGGACACAAAGTCCCTGTTGGGGTGGGGGGCAGTGATAATAATCCAAGGGCCTTCATCTGAAGGGCACCTGAGCGAGAGCAAAAGAGACCAGTTGCCTGGCGATGCTGTGTCCCCCAAACCCTGTCCGTGCTTCCCTAGATGCTGGGTAACGGGGGAGAACTGGAGACAGGATATAGAGTTGCCTTTATTTACGTGGGAGGTTTTAAAATGACAGAGTTCAGTCATTGCTAAAGGTGAGTAAGGAGAGTTTATCTTGGAAGCTTTCTCCCCTCACAACTTGTACCACAGCCTCGTTGGCAGCAAATATGTTTTCAGGATGGCACCCCTCTGCACCTGGGAATTGTGGCTTTTGGAGAGACTGACATACCCAAGGTCTTGCAGTCTTCATCTGCTGTCCCTCTGGGGATCCTAAAGTGGCTCTGAACTGTTCTGCCATAACACACTTAAAATTTCATTTTAATTTGCCAGGGTTTGAAAGCCTGGAGCAGCACTGTTTATGAGCACAGTCTCCTTTCTCTTGGCCCACAGTGGTGGGAAATACTGTTTGAAGACTGTCATCATCACCTTAACAATGTACTCACCGGCTACAGGGTTTAGAGCATCTGATGCTATTTTTTTTGGACTCCAGACTCACAGAAACCAGAACCCTTAGAAATGACGTGAGCCTTCAGCTGGTGCTTGTGGGATGGAAACCAGAGAAGATCAGAATTTTCCATTGGCATTACACGTGATTGTTTGGACTGATGTCAGGCAGCATCCTTCATTTCTCTGGTAATTACACCGACCTTGAACACCATGTACTGACATCCCCATGTCTTCCTGATACTCAGCAACTGCTTCTGATCAATGCTGATGGGAATGAATGAACGTTAATAATATTGCCTCCTAATAGGGCAGTGGATGCTGGGCTCTAATTCAATCCTGCCAGCTGAGAGCCAGCCTGAGCAGGTGCTTTCACTTTGGACGTGAGAGGAGACATGATTTAAGGCCCTGGTGAGGAAGTTGGAAGGGTTTGTAGCTCCTGGAAAGGGGAAAGAGGAAGAAAAGGTAGGCAGTGGTGGTGGTATTGTGGAGTGGTTTTACTAAATGGAGTGTTGAAAGTTTTTTATGGCTGTTTTAGGTCTTTTTGTTAGTGTGATAGATAAATGGCTTTTGTGAGTAAAGGCTTTATGTAGCTTTAGTTTTCTGTAACAGAAAGAAAGGAAATGTTTATTTAATCTGTTTCTGTACTGCAAGTGAGTTGTGTTAAGATAAATAACTCTTCAGGCAAGAATGTATTTGTATGAGGCCCAAAACAGGCACCAAGGTGCTTCACAACCCTTGTATGAAAGTTTAAGTTACTATTTAAGTCTGGGGCCTAAATTCACCATTGTCCTAAACTTTGTTCATCTTATTGTGAATCAGATGCAGTCTAATTTGTCTGCACTCTGGACAAGTCAAATGAAAAATTGAGGTGCTAGTGGAAATGATGGTATGAGACAGCTGGCAGTGGCCCCTGTTCTTTGCTAGCGTTTATTTCTGGTCAGGTCCCCTTACAAACTGACAAAAGATATATCTTTGCAAATAATTTTCTAGCCTGCACATGTGTTTAATTAGTCTCCAGCCTGCATAAGGAACTGCAAAGAGAAAGATAATTATGCAGGCTTCATGCTGTTTTGAGATCTTGGCTTAGCAATTTCTTTTCCAGCATTCAATTAAAAGTTAAGCACTTTTTGAGGCTATCCAAGTAGACAGCTATTGATTCCTTGTTCTGTAGCAGAAGCCCTTCTTGTAGTTTGTCAATTTGTAAAGTTGCTGGTTGGGGGGAGAAACTGGGTAGCACAACACCCTTAGGGAAATACCACAATGAATTCAAGGTGTGAGCTGCAAAATGGCCTCACGCTTAAGACCTGAATACCTGAAAACTTAAAAGAGCCTTGTGTTTTGAAATGTTAAAATATAGTTTTCTTGTTAAATGAGAGGACTATCTGTGATGCATGCAGAACCTTTGGAAAGCTCTTCCCTATGTGAGGCAGTGCACAGAAAGCTGAGGTAAGGGTAAGGGGTTTTTGGGTCTGCCTATGCTTGGAGAAGGTAATCAGAGTGTGAGGATCTGTAGGCTCTCAAGAGAAGCATTTCAGGGCTCTATATACATTGAGAAGGTGTTAGTAAAATAATATGAGGTACAGCTATAAGATAATCATCTCTACAACTCCTTGGGACAGCAGGAAGCCGGGGCAGAATGGGCTTGGGACTGTGTGACCCTGCCTGGCAGGACTCCTGGCTCTGCTGTGAGCACTTTGTCATGCAGCTAATAAAATGTTGCCGGTGGGAGGAGGTACCATATGCCTTGACTTATAGTTTAGCTACTCTGTCTTTACTATGTGCACCTTTTGTCTGCTTCAGAGGAAAGAAGTGCTCTGTTAGAAATTCCCTGCCTCTCCTTCAGCTGTGGACAGCATACATGTGTTGTCAGTTTATTGCTGTTACTGGAGACCAGTCAGTGAGACCGCACCTGAGAAGGTGAGAAGGGAAGGAAATTTGCAATGTTTGGTTTTTTTGCTATTAATGGATTGCCTTGATAATGCTTGGTCTGTGGAAACTCCATCTGCTTTGTCAGGAGCTCCCACAAGGACTTAACCCAAAGACCATTCACCCACATGGGATCTTTTCTTTTAACAGATCTTGAATTCTCCCTCTAATAGAGGACTGGCTGATACATTATTAGAAGAATTGATACAGCTGGAATATGAATTCCCTGTGCAGAAGTAAAGATTTTTATGCAATAATGGCTAAGGAGTAAAGAGGATAGTTCAGACAAAGATTATAAATATCCCTATTAAGGGCCCTCACTTTCACTGATATCACTGCAGAAAAAAGCAGGGAACTCTTCCCGGCAAAGCCAGCAGTCCTCATGGTGGCTTTCAGCCATGATGATGGCACATAGCTTAATGGTGACCCCATCAGATGGCTCCTCCTGCAAGTAATCAGATGTGGACAGTCTTTGCTCTGCTGCTTTTTCATATCTGATCTGCTGGATGTGGGTTGTGCTTCGCAGCAGCTGGGTACAGGTGTTATGACAATTCTTTTCTCCTGGGTACTTTAAAGGTGGTTGTGGCTGGGAGGCTACTGTGGAAAGTCCTACTTCTTTAGGAGGTTCCTCTTGCCCACCCATGCTGGAGAGATCAGAGAGATGTGTATGAGCTGCTTGTTATGTCAGCGTTTTAGATCTACAACAGCATAGCTCACTCAGTCCTAATTAGCTGTGACCAGTGGAAACATTAAGCTGATGGAGTAATGTGAAAGAAATGCTGCTGAATATGTGCCTAGGAGGAAAGCTGTTATAAAAGAAGATAGTCTTTAAATAACGGATTTATGCTATGGTGGGTGCATGATGAATTGAGGTGGTATGGTTAACTGTGGTGAACAAAGCTGTAGCTAACAACAGCTGGCTCTGTAGAACTGCACTTGTAATGAAAAGCCATCGTGCTTGGTGACACTGAGGTGGGCTATGCTGTGAAGCTCAGACCTTGAATTGCACCCACATGTGGGAATAACTGTTCAATGATGGAGACTTAGGCTGACTTCACAAAGCCCATCTGCAGAGCCTGGACCCAGAGCTCTTGGTGCTAGGTCACCCAGGATTCAGAATGAAGCTTTTGGTCAGTGTGGTGCTACTCCTGTCAGACCAAAACACCAATTGCATCCATGTTTTCCCAAGAGTTGGAATCACTTTTATCTGTTAATCAAATTATAATCAAAATTAGCGTTCTGTGTGATGAAGAAACAAGCAAGGTGTCTTAATGGGCTTAATGTTACATAATTCAGTGTGTGAAGTCTAGAGGTTAATTTTGTTTCTCTTGCTTTTAAAACTGACATTTTTGGGGGAGGAATGATAATTTTGAGTGAACTAGTATGATGTAGTTAAGGACAAGTCTTTTTTTTCACGCATCCTCCTTCGGATGTAAGAGGATTTGGGTGAGACATCACAATGAAACTGATCTTGCTGGCTGTTCTCAGTATAAAAAAAAAAGACTGGAGCAGAAAGATTGTTTTTACTCTTGTATGGAGTTGCTATTTAACACAAATTATCTTTTTCCTGTGTTATCTAATTGCCACAACTTCAGCTGTTTCACTTGCATGACATAAGGTAGCCCATGAGGTACTACACAGATGTAAGAAAAGAGGTTCTCTGCACTGTCTTAATGTATTTATAGTAGAGACTCATCATTAGATCAGCAAAAAACTAGACTTAGCCAGGTGTTTATGAAGTATGGCAAATATAACTTAAAAGGTGGAGGTGTGAAGAAAACATTGGTGATGCCAAGTTTCTGTTCCTTAGCCTTAGGTTTGCTGGTCTATGTTGTGTTGTACCTATTGCTATTTTTAGAAGCATTGTGCAAATCGGTGTGCCCTGTGGCTCTTGAAAAGAAAATAACTAGCTTCTAAAAAGCTGGTGATTTGTGATGAGAGCCTGTGAATAATGGGTATTATGGGTTCAGTTTATTAGATCCAGTTCAGCTCCAACTTAAGTTGATAAGAATGTGTCACTGGATTTCAGTGAGGGTTTGGGCCAATTGGTTGGGTTTTGAGCAACAAGTAAAATCACCCAGGTGGTGCTTCTGTGCATGGTGTGCCCAGTGACTTGGAAACTGTTAATTCTGTAGTCAGCATAGAACCACAGATGGGGTGGAAAGGGACCTCAGAGCCCACCAGTGCAACACCCTGCCATGGGCAGGGAATGCCCCCCACCAGCCCAGGGTGCCCAAAGCTCCAACCAGCCTGTCCTTGAACCCTGACAGTGATTCAGGAGCAGCCATAGCTTCTATGTGGCTGGGCAACCTGTGTCAAGGCCCCACCATCCTCATGAAGAAGTTTGTTTTTTCTAATACCTAACCTAAATCTACCCTCTTTTGGGTTACACCCCTTCCCCCTTGTCCTGTTCCTCCCTGCCCTTGTAACCAGGTGTGTTAGCAGTATCTTTTGAAGGGTCTGCAAAGTCACTTTACAATTAGGTATTTGTTAAAAAAACTGGTTAACTTAGGTACAAATTTGGTAGTTCATAAACAGCTGTAGCATCTTAAATTGTGCTGGAATAAACATCTATTAAAAGTAAGGCTACATTTCTCTTTTCCTGAGCAGTGGAAGAGAATCAGCAGCTCTCAGACTTGTAAATGCATGGGTTAGACAGCTAGCTGCCTGGGGATGGACTGGAGTAATCAACACACAGAGTAAGGAACTGTCTCCCTGAGTCAAAACACAACGCTGGCAAAACTTTCATCTGGGATGACATTCCTCTTGAGGGCCTGGGTGCCTCATCTGTGACTTCAGGACTGGAGAAGAGCCTTTTTTGGATGCTGGCATGCAACTGCCCTTTTTGAAAAGGGAATAGAGCTGGCTCTGGGGATTCACAGAGTGCAAGCCGAGAGGATTTTCCTCTTGGCTTCAGGTGCCTGGATCCCTTCAGGCCTTCCTAGATTCTCAGCTTATCTTGGGGATTTGGCTGTACATCACTGGGAACATATCTGAAGGATAAGGTGTCCTGAACTCTAGTAAGACTTTATATTAAGTATCTAGTGTGTGAACTACCACATTTTAAACCAGCTTGGGCATCTTCAAAGGCAATGCAGGGTGCCCAAGCTTGAGCTTTGTTTAAGTGAGGCTGAAGTACTAATATTTGCTTGTTCTAGTTCAGACCAAAATGTGCAAATTACTTTATAGCAATAGTTACAGTTGTGCTATGAATGAATGAAGGTAAAAGCCAAGAACTTAAACATAGCATTTTCAGACTTCAGTTTTGTGGCACTTAAATATTTAAACAAAATATTACAAGAACCACTAAGCAAAGCTTTGACATTTAAGTATAGGGTGTCAATATTGTGCGATAGCTTTCATCAGACACATGAAAATGAAAGCCCCAAAATGCTTCATCCACATCACAAGCTGCAATTGGTGTTGGATATAAAAGACTTTTTTTTAAAATCATCTTTTAACTAGAATGTTGGGGTTTTTACAGACTTGTTGCCCAAAAGCCTCTATCTGTTATCAGAAACAAAGAAAAAAAAAAACCCAAAACCCAGTAAATATAAAGACTGTGCAGTCTGTTATACATTAATATACAGAACACAGTGTATGCTGCCACCCTCAGCTGAGTTAAGACTGATCAGAGGTGGATGACTTCTTATTACTTATGTCTTCATATTCTATATGTGAGAAAACAGTGCTGTGCTAAAGCCAAACAAAATAGCAAGTTAAAATTCCATGCTTGGTCTTGATTAGTGCACCTGGATTTAAGCAGGTAGTCAAGGCTGGGCCAAATGTTGCTGGACCTTGCCCATCTGTGACCTCTGTCAGCCCAATGTTGTCTTATTTCCTGGTTGTTTCCTTGGAATGGGCATACACAGTATCTTCCAGATGTGTCTCTGCAGATGTGTTGATGAAATACCTGAGGATTGTCTCACCTGCTAAAACTGAGTGCAAATGGTCAGATTTCAAAGTTGGAACAGAGAAAACCCAAGAAAAAAGTAAGGAATGAGTCAAGTAAGGAAAGCATCAAAGAGCAGGTGAAGGTGTTCTTGGGCAGTGAGGGTGGAAAGAAGCCAAGTCCTCTGTGCTCAGGTCATTAACATACAGGTAACAGGATGGACTGGGTGTAGACAGAAAATGTAAACATTTGTTGAAGCGGTCAGCAGGTTGAATAGGTTTTGCTAAATATATCTTTAGGCTTATTTTTATTGGATTTTGGACAGAAAGCTTGGTCATGGTCAGGTCTTAATGTGTGCATGTACATACTTTCTCAAACCTTCCATCCCTCCCTGCCCACCCTCTTCTTCCCCGCACTCTCCCCCCAAAAAAAACCAAAAACAAACAAACAAAAAAACCCTACAGTAAGTCCCTAAGTCCCCAAAAAATATAGCAGGATATGATTATTTAGCATTTGCTTCATTAGCATAAGACACAGACTTCCAGTGGGGAGATGCATTGCCTGGGTAACAAGTAGTGGATCACGTGAAAGAATGGTAAGATAAAAGAAATAAATTGATAGGTCTTCTGTTGTTTCTCCTTTGGCTTGTGTGCTTTCTGATGTGATGGCATCTCAAATTTTGCCTCTATTATGAAGCATAAATTAGGACAACACTAAGATTTGGTTTTCCTGGTCTTTTGTGTTGAGGGTGGTGCCTTTCCTTTTATGTGCCACTAAGAGCTGTAACATAGCTGGTAGTAAAAAGAGTACCAGCTACTTTGTGGTCAAAGTTACCTAAACTTGAAAAAGCATGCTAATCAAATTTATAAAAGGATAAGAACATATGAAATAAAAAGCCTCTAATTATCAGGAACAGATGATCATTAGTTCATATAAGCTGCATAAATAACTTTGTGTTTGTAAAGCTGGAGTTCAGAGAGAACACGGGTCACTTATGCTTCTAAAATTAAAAATTACTCTGTGCCATCTCTCTCTTAGCACAATTTATTCTTGTCTGTGATGCAGAAATACTCCCAAATTTAGTACACGGAGAGCCAAAATGTACCATCTGTCCAATGCTCCTGAGGATTTTCAAAGGCAACAACAGCAGAAGATGTGGAGGCTGTAGTTCTTGGAAACAGCAGTGTCAGTACAGATAAAATAACTCCTGTATTATACATTACAGCACGTGGACTAGACAATATATGTTTTTCAAGTGTGTGCAGTGGGAAACCCGAACTCCAGCCCCGTGCCCTGTAAAACCTGTGCTGTCATCTCATTGCAGTGATGTCACTCTGCATTATTGACAAAATGCTTGACTGCTCACTCCCAAATTTTTCTGTAACTGCAGACAAATCCCTTCACACTCCTGTTTACATGCCCATTGCTGGTGTTTGAGCAGAGCATTGTCTCCTGCCCTGTGAAAAGCTGTGTGAAATTGAAGCCAGGCTAAATTTAAGAATGGATTTGAAGAAAAACAGCTTTTGGATTAGGTGGTGAAATAGTATAACTAGTATTCCATCTAAAGCTAGTTATGCTTTTAATAAAATGTGCAGGAGAATGAACATCAGTGGAACTGTTGCTGCATTGGGAAGCTGACCCACAACCTCAACGCAGAGCTTCTTTTCATAGACCTTGATTATCTTGGATGGAATGTACAGAAATATCTAGAAGTGTAGTAGAAACTTACTGAATTCTCTTCTGCAGAGAAAGCAGTACTGAGTTTAACTTCAGCTTCACTCTGAATGATGGGACTCTAGCATTTTAATGTTGCTTTTTCTAAGATTAAAAAAATGGCTCTCCCCTTTTTTTTAGCCTGGATTAACTTTTTTAGGTTTAAGTTATTTAAGAATCATAATCACCAGAATGAGGAAAGGGGCATGGATGAGCAGTGGGAGGTATGAGTAGATAAAGTATTGACTTATGCTGTCATAGGATCGTATATATTGGAAATCCCACTCCATTTTTTAAAGCACACAATTCTGCTACACTTAAAGCCTGGCAAGGTTACTCTGTCCCGTAAGGGTTTGCAAATGTGACCTTTATAAATATGAAGACCTGGCATTACAGCTATTACACCCTACTTCATTCTGTTGTTACACTGTATTTGGCAGTCTTACTGTATTAGAAGAATTTTTTTTCTTTAACAATTTTTGGACTGTTTGCAATAAATGCTTAAATTTTCTTTACCAAAACTACATTTGACATATATCATTACAGCAAAAAAAGAAAAACCAAAACCCAAACATTAACTTTATTTAAATGAATGTTTTTTTGTATCATGGCAAAGACGTTGATATTTTTCAAGAACAACCATTTTGCCTACATTTAGATCCTTTTAGATCATTTAGATCCTTTTAGATCATTTAGATCCTTTTAGATCATTTAGATCCTTTTAGATCCTTTTGGGATCTAAATGTAGGCAAAATGGTTGTTAGGTCCTTTTGGGACCTCTGTAAAATGAACATGTGAAAAATAGGTTTGTATAAGTTCCCTTAGACTGTTTCCCACATGTAGTACTCTGTAATACCCTTGGCTAGAGAGAGTTTGCTGTAAGGTTTTTCACTTGAGAGTCTGCTGTGAGTATCCTTGATGTAATTCTAAGGATAACCGTTAGCCAAATTCTGCATGTTACTCGGTTGTTGTACAAGCAGTTGCCAGATGGTAATACAGAGAAAATACACTTAATGTCAGTCACCTAACTGGAAGCCAGATGGAACAGCAGAAGTTGGAATAAGATGTTTGCCAACTCATTGTGGCTTCCAGCTGTGGTCCCATGCTCCACCATGATGACAATGACCTTTTGACTGTCATTGCTATTGTCTGTGTATTGTGTTCCAGGTGACGCTGCGCTCATTCAAAATGTAGAAGTGATGATGTATTGTTGTCCCCAGAAGTTGTACTGAAGAAGAGCCAGAAATGGGTGTGTAAGAAGTCAGTGAGGCTGGTAATTCTTTGCTGGCTGCTTGTCTGTTGTGACTATGTGCATAAACCATACCCTTTGGGTGCTTTCCTGAAGGGGAGGGTGGCCATCTCTAACTCAGGGTGTTAAGATGCTATGAAGCTGGTAAGATTGAGTGTTTCAAATTCAGCTGATCAAAACCCAAATGTAATGTGTTTATGGTAGGTGGCTCTTGGAAAGGTAGAGAGGAAAATAAGTTGGTTTGTTATGTCTTCTGAAAGGGAATTATTACACTATCAGGTTTATTTAGGCACAATGGGATAACAACCGGACTGGTTCCAGGCAAACCTTTAAGCCTTTGGAAAACAATCAGTGACCAACTGATGGTTCTTAAGAAGCAAATCAATTAATTCTGTTGATCCTTTAGGATAGTGACAAATCCTTGCTTATAGTAAAACTTGTTACCCTTTTATTTCAATCTTTATTTTTTTCACAGAAAGTATCACTGCAATATCTGCATCTGAGTATACTGTAAATACAAGCCATAGAACATTCTGAGCTATATGGTGTCTAAATGTAGAACACAACTTTCATGAAGAATTGTCTCACTGCTAAATTTCTCCAGGAACAGTTTCAATTATACCTTGAAATCAGAGTTAATTGTTAAAAATTTGCTTGTGTAGCTGTAATTTATTCTGATTTAAATTTTTATGTGGTTGGGTATGTATGTATCATTGTGTAGTGTTTATTATCAAATTTATAACCCATGCAGCTTTGATCAAGCTGTTCAACTACTGATTTAATAAACCAGGAAGACTGAGATCCTTTTGTCCCTTGCTATTAATTGTTTTCTGATCTTAATCTTCCCTGAGGGGTTTCTCAGAGCCTTTTTTACACTTCCATCAGCATTCTTCAATTATGGATCCCATACATTTCCATATCTTAGTCTTGTGAAAAATTTGTAGGGCGTTTTGCCTGCACAAGCAGGTAGCTTGGAAGGAGCTGAAGGAGAGAAGGGTACTACTTAGCACTTAGTTCAACTCAGTCTAAATGTTGACAGAAACCTGCTGCTAAGTGATACTAACTTATGGTTATTAATCATGGGTGTTTAACAGAATGGTATAAGTGCAGCTACACTTTATGATTTGTGGTGGAACTGGGAACATTTCTGAGAGGAGGCCTTTGTTTGAAGCCATCCCAAGTATATTATTACTTTTTAAAAATCCCACAGTTTCAAAAGTACCACCTCATGAGTGTTGTGCCACTTCTGCTTACTCCTTTATTTTTTGAGATGGTCTGCTGAAGTTGATGACTGCTCTTACGGGTTGGATATGGATAAGAGAATATTGTTCTGGTTACATCACTTTTCTCTTAAGGAAGAAAAAAAAATCCCACAACCCTGCAAGATAAGAAGATGCATATGTCAGTATTTGCCTGCTGTCTCTTGAACCCCGATGAGTTCAAGCCCTAACATACATCAAACTCAATCCAGTGATTTAGCTGAGAATTCATGAAAAAATGCAGAAGTTATTGCTGCCTTATCAGCATTGTGATGATCTTGTGCCAAAACATCATTCACATATTAGCTTGGAGACTTTGACACTGGCAAAGTACTCCTTGTTTCTTAAGACTGTCTACAGTGGGAAAGGAATGGCAAATCCTGTGTGGCAAGTAAATGCTTAAATAAGAGTTTTACAGGCTGGATAGCTGGATTGCATCTTGTGTTTTCAGGCTAATAACTGAATTTTATAATTCAGTTTGTTTCACTTAGTCTGATAAGATGGATTACTTGTTTGATGATTTTTTCGAAAAGGTTGTAGAACTGGTACCTCCCTTGTCAGACCAGCATTTTGCTTGCTTTGCCTTTTTTTTTTTTTGGTTAGTTTTA
>VXBZ01009339.1:12249-22774 GCA_013399135.1 Heliornis fulica | reverse complement strand
CGGTTTACCTCTAAACAAGCACAAACACCAAGTAGTTAAACAGTCCCAAAACAGGATTCTGTTACAAGTCAGATGAACAGCTCTACTTGGTAACCTTGTTAGATAGCTTCATGGTAGTCTACTGTGCTCAAAAATATATGCCATGGAAAAAAAGTTAGGAAGCCTTAGAATCATAACTGCAAGTAATATCATGAGGAGTTCTACAACATCCAAGGTACCTGATGACCATCTTTCATTACACAGGCCCTACAGTTATCCTTCTTTCTGAAATTCAAGCACCATTCTAAACTGTCATTCCAGGAACAGGACAGATGACTGGGGACAGCAACAGATTTCATCTAGTTTTCAACAAGAAATGCACTGCCCAGAAGTGCAGCTACACTGGCCGAACTTCAACAGTTCAGCCTACAGTGTTCTACATGTCAAAAAATTACTTCAATCCTATGATCAACCAGCTTTTCTCTGTGCAGTCGTCACCATAACAAAACACTTTAGCTTTCTACAAAGAGGCAGCTGTTGGCACAACCTTAATTTTCCAATACACTACTACAAGACAATTTCATCTGTCAGACTGACCACCACAGTTAATCCCACACGAATTTAACATACACATTCAGATGTTACTCTACTGTCACTGTTCAAACATCTGGCAGCTTCTGTCTTAAGGAGCACTGACCAAGGAACAGTACTAGTATGGGGAAATGAACCAAGAAGATTTTCTCATTGCCAGTACTTCAAATATTTACTAAGGCCTTAAAACATTCACACATACTTCTGTGATGTGGCAAGTTGAATTTGAAGACACTGTCTTTCCTATGGACTTGGGTTGTCACTATTTATATAGCTAAATCCATAAAACCTCACAGTTAATTTTATTGGATAATTGGGTTTCACCTGTAAAAACACAGATGGGATGAATGGCAGCGTAACTTCTCCAATGGCATCATCTAGGGTTTAATCACTAAATACTCCTCAGGATAAGGATGGAACCTGGCTTTGATGTGCTTGAGGACATGGTCTAGAGGTGGACTACACGGGGTTAGGCTGTGGTTGGACTCGATCTTAAAGGTCTCTTCCAGCCCAAGTGTTTCTATGATTCCATACTAACCTGCTCCAGAAAAAAAACAAATCCTACAAGGACATCTCAATACTAAAATACTAGAATTAGATAAAATAATAGAATATAATGAGTAATAAGTTTTTCAACTATTCTCATCCAAAACTTAATTATCCTGCCACACACATTAGATGTTTAGGTACAGTGTGTACTGATCCACAAAATCCAGCTTAATCATACATCAATTTTTGCACTAAATAAAAACAAGAGTATTTTTTCTTCATCCATTTAAAAAATAGCTTGCTCTACAACACTTCTAAGTATAGTGGCTTTAAAGCAGTGATTTTCAGGCATCCAATTTTAAAAGAACAAAATAATTAGAGTTCCTCCAGTAACAAGTCTATTCGGGGTATATTATTCCTCTCCAAAGTTTTCAGACAGATTAGACTGGAGCAATCTCCAGCAGAGGTTCTGTTTTGCTTAATAAAATTTTTATCAACATGCAGAATAAATAGCCCGTGTACTCAGAATAGTGAGATAACTTCTACCTTGTTTGCTACTACAGCAGCATATCTGGTTATTGTATTACAAGATGCAATCATAAATTTATGCAATTTTAAGTGCCATAAAACATGTATTAGTCATGTAGCAACACTCAACATAAAGAAGCCTTTTCTATTCTGGAAATACAGGTTTCGCATATACTTGAAACAAAAACAGACAGAAATTAAGAATTAAAGCTCATCTGGACCCTTCTGAGAAGCTGAAATATGGCAAATCAGGTTAATAATAACATCTTTTTTAGGGAGCTAGGAAAAAACCTAACACACCTTCAGTTAGACACACACAGACATAAATTTATACACGTGTGCCAGGTAACAGGGTAGCAGGCAACTACCTACTATATTCATTCGCTGTGTAAAAAGTCTGGTATAATAACTTACATACATAAGAACTAAGTTGAGAATTACTTCATTATTCTTGAGCACATTAGGAAAAGGGTTCTCTACATGTACCTTAGCAAGATTTATAGCTGTATTTTCTGGTTTTCACTGATAATTTCTGTAATTTGCAGGGTAAATTAAATAAGTAGACTCACAGCTCGTGTACAGCAGCTCACTAATTCAAAACTGCAGTTGGGTTTTGTGTGCTTTTATCCAAACTCTGAAGCTTCAAGGTGTGATTATATTTGCAAAGCTTCACATGCGGCCCTGAATTTGTTGCCTGTGATTGCTTTTTTTTTTCTCCTCAAGAACAGTTGCAATTTGAGCCTTCAGTGCCCAAACTCCTTCCTACAACCCAGCCAAAGGAAAGGTATTTGTTCAGTAAAATCCAGATAACACATCATTAAGAATGCCACCAAGGTCTCTAATAGCCATGCCTATATCAGCTTTCAGATGAAGCATCAGAAGTTTCCTTACATTTCTTACATTCAGACCCTAAACCTGAACTAGGTTAGATAGGTACCTCTCTGAGGTTTGGCATACATCTACAGTTAGATAAACAACTAAGGCCTGGATAAGTGGCATAATCAACACTCACAGCATCCTAAAGGGACAGATATTGCTATGATAGAAGACCATTTTATGACTGGGAACCTACCTATACTACCAATAACAGATAAAAATCTAAGTCACACCAAATTAATTATTCAGCTCAGGTGACCATATCAGCACAGCAAACTGGATTTAAAGAAATATGCTGTAGCAAATTCAGAAGTATTTGAGGGTCATATTGAGGGAATTTTTTGTTGTCTAGCCATATTCCCAAGCTACAAAAATATACATGAATGATCTAAAAGGTTTCCATTGCTCAGTTGCCAGTGACATCTGTTATGCAAGAAATACCTCCCCTTCTTTTCACTATGACAGAGAACATGTATTTGAGCTAACAGCAAGACAACTTAACAGTAATAACCTCCTGGTCCTACCAGCCATTGTGTGGCCCTTCAAATAAGAGCAAGAGACAACAGGCTCTGCCCAAAACTCAAGATACATATTGCCTTAGACAAGAAGTATGCCAAGAACAGATCGGCTTCTAAACAGGTTGAAGTCAGCACTATTTAATAGAAATACATACTGAGACACATCGGTTCTTGTAAGGTTTTTCCAAGCCACACAAGTAGCAGTCAGACCCTTCTAGGTTTTAAGCAGAACCTCCTGCTCAGTACTCATCCAATCATCCCAGGTACCTCAGGGTGGTTCCAGGCAGGAATGCAGTTATCCATACTCCACATGACTTCTGTATAGACTGCCTGCTCTTCTAGCACTTAGTCTGTTTTTCTGCAACTCCCCCAAATCCTCTACAGCTGTTGCTTATAAAGAATGAAACAAGGATGAACCTTAAAGCCTATAAATTTTCAAGAGTTTTCTTTTCTATCTAGTCCAATAACAATGAAAGGCTCTGAACATTAATTCAGCAGCTCCATTCGACAGATAAACATTTAAGCTTTGTAACTCTAAAGTCCCTACATTTGGTATGCTAATGCTTCCCCTCCCCCCAGTTGTTACTACCACTACTAGTGTCTAAGTCTAAGGCTTGATGAGGCTCTAACAAATCTTGTTACAGAAATCAAAAAATATGGATAGATGACGTGAACAACAGAAAGTAAGAGAAAGCTAAACTTCAGATTCCCCCTAAGGCTAAGTTAAGCTGTTAGTTAAAAGTCAGAAAGATGACTGCACTGGAGCCCACAGAAAAATGCCAGATATTTTTACAGCTATCTTAATTATCCAACTACACAACCATGTGAATTAAAAAAAAAAATAAATTGAAAGGCAGGTGACAAAGCACATGCTAGGACACTGCGTGTACTGGTAGTACTGCAGTACTACTACGCATTGGCTTGTAGTGTATATTTTATGCCCATGGGACATATGCCCCTACGTCTCAACCTGTGAGGGACACATGGAAGACTACTTACTTCCCTGTGAGCAACAGTGACACACCATGCACAAAAGCATTAAACACACAGCTAATGGGACTATGGACTCAACAGTGGTCAAAAAAGTAGGTGGGAAAAGAAGAGTGAAGTACAGACAGCATTACAGCATGTAGAACTTCCCTACTCATGGCACTAGGGTACTTTCTTCCTTTAGTGAAGCCACTACTGTCACTGCAGCAACAGCACCAAACTCAGGTGGTGCTACCTACCTCCCCTCACACACCACCCAAACCCACTACTCCTTCCCTGCCTTTCCCAGTCCATGCTCCCATCTGGCTCTCCCGCAGCTCCAAGAGGGAGAGCGAGATGTGCACAGGGTAGTGGAAGGCCTGCAGGGGACTGGTTCCACAGTGAAAGCAAAGAGAAAGCCAGCAGTGCAAGGGTCGGGTTACCTTGAAAGATAGCCAGGAGGCTGTAGGCAGCTAGGTAGCCCTCGGGATTGTTGCAGAACTGAAGAGCCCTCGGGGCAAAGCGGCCCCACCCGCACGGACCTTCCTCAGCCTCAGTCACCGCCGCAGAAACGTTGGCAGGATCCACCTGGCGCTGGCGGCCGAGGTCAGGGCTGGGTGGCTCAAACACCGGGTTCTCGATACCACTGCACCTCATACTGAGAACAACGCCACTGCTCGATGCCGGCCGCAAGCAGCACCTAGGCGCAACGTTCCTCTAAATACCACGAGGGCGGGTCGGCCTGACGAGGGCAGGTGGTAGCTCTTTCCCCCTCCTCCTGAGGAGGGCGGCCCGCGCCGGACTCGCCCCGCCCCGGCGGCCCGCTCGCGCCGCGGTCGCTGATTTGGTGGTATCTCGGCAGAGACTGTGCTGACAGAGGGGCTGCAGCGGCCGCTAGCGCAATCTCAACGGTCGCTCCCTGCACTCGCACCTTGGTTGCTCGGTGAAACGGCCTTCAGCCCCGCCGGGCCGTAGCGCGGATACCACTGCCGGCTCACTTCAGCGCCGCGATCTCCCTTGAAGGGACGACCCCTTCCGCCGGGAGCCACGTTAACATTAACAGCAGCGGCAAACATTAACGCCGGGAGGATCAGCCCGGCGTGCGGTGAGGGCTGGGTCGTGTTTTGTTTCAAGTTCTCGCGTCCACATCAAGTTCTGCTTTAAGCTTTCCGTGAACGGCCGGTGGAAGCGTGCCATGGCGCCCGCCGCCCGCCAGGCAGAGCTACGCACGGCAAATATGGGCACATGCGACGCGGAGTTCCACGGATGCAAATGGCACATACCCAGCCGCAGCAGCACGAAACGGCGAGTCGATTTTATACAGCAACATTTGAACTGAACAAAATAATAATAATTAAAACAAAACAACCTCCACACCCCCCCAAAAAAAAAACCCAAAACAAAACCAAAGCCCAGCCCCCAAGCACCTGCTAAAAATCCTCATCAGTGTTTCTTATGAGAAACAGAAAACTCAAAATGTTTCCTTGTTAAACGTTGGAAAATATGAAAGGGATGTTTTTCCAGTCATGGTACTTTCCCACTTTAGGTAAGTGATTTGGCACATGACCCGTTGGAGTGTTGAAACCCGTCTCCAAAACACCACCAAACCCAAAACACCAAAACAACACCAAAGCCAAACCTGGAGATTTGCAAATGCTGTCGTTTAGAAACACTATTCCGCTACTGCACCACAGAAAGTTTCCATCTGCAGGACCTTCCGGTCATTGAACGAGTTATTAAGTTGGAGACATTAACCATGAGAATTGGTCAGGTGTACGAGGAAGTACCAAGTTTGTTTGTGTATAGTGGGAATTATTTTGCTTATCTGCACAAGAACAATTGGGAAAGAGTCCAGGGATCAATTAACCATCACCACTGGTGTTAGTTACTGGTTAGTACAGGTTTGCCCTGAAGAGTCCTTTCCCTTTCAATGGACCAAAACATTTTGGAGATAAGTGAAACAACAATAAAACTGGTGACTTCAGCAGTGGCTTAGATTTCACAGTGAAAGCCAACCCTCTTGAATACTCAACCATCCTCTCGACTCCTGGTGTCACAGCACTTCAGAGAGCAACACACATTTTCAAGTATTCATTAGCAGCACAGAAGCTACATAGAGATGAACTTCTGCAAACAAACCCCAAAACTAAAACCCACAAACCACACAAGATAACAAACCAGGAGGTTAGAAAATATGTATCTACATACTTGTGTAGATAAATTGCAAATGGAAAGTCAGCTAGTCCTGTAGCTTGCATGTGGAGAAGTGGTGGCTGGAGCTTGTAGGCCACGGGTTTCCCTGGCAGTTAGGCCTTCCCCCTCTCCCACCTTGGCCTTCTCAGGACCCTTCCAGTCACTGCTTAAGCCCCACAGTACTGACCTTCCTGCACCCACAGGAGCACAGATAGCTGCTCCACAGTGAAGCATTGCTCTGCTAGTCACTGTCAGTCTCCAAACCCTGAAATTAAATTATTATTCAAAGCTATAGTCTGGAGCAGTTTTTCTTCAACTGGTTATCAAGATATATCCCAGTTAACAGCTTAGCCTCTTAAGAGGTCTAAGGATGTGCCAAAACCAACTGGCACACTAATCTGCTTCAGGAATAACTTAGCAGCAAAGAATTATTTCCCCCATGTTTGTTTGCATCTTATTGTGTTTACTTTTACCTCCCTCTATTTAAAATAAAGTAGGATATTAGTTTTATAAAATATTCTGATCTTTGTTGGAGTGCCTGTATGCTACAGTAGAAGAATTCACAAAATTGCTAAATTACTATACTACCAATTAGTAATTTGAAAAAAAATCCCTATTCTACCAGGTCAGGTAACTTTCTTGTTACCTTTATTTAGTTGTCACCCTTCCAACTGATGGTTTTGGTTTTATCATCACAGGAAGGCGACAGAAGGGAAGGGAAAAAAAGAGAAGTGAGTGGAGTTTGCTATGAAAGAAACAGTGCGTTCAGCAGAATCCAATGACATTTTTGAGAAAACTGGGGAGAGCAGCATTGTCATATCCCATCTAGGCCTAGTGTGGGAATTAAATAGGGAGTTGAGTAATCCAGAGAAATAGGAGTGGATAGGGTGGGAGAGAGAGAGAGAATAAAATACAGCATATTTTTGCACTGGTTATGTTGCCTGTGTCATACAGTTGCTCCTCAACAAGCAATTTACAGAAAAATGCAGACGATCCAACCAGCTTTTGTAAACTTCTTTATTACGAGACATTACTTACAGCTATTAGAGAAATTTAAATTCTTGACATTCAAGACTGAATACACAACCTACCTGAAAATGGCAAAATACAACTGGTTTCTAGCAAAGTATCTAAAGCACTCAGATAAAAATGGTCACAGTCTGCAAGGTGAATAATCTGTTGAGATAGCTAGAGGTTGCTCATGTAGAAGGCAAATGTGACCTATAATTTATTTGTGTACTGGTATTAGAGCTAATGGAAACCATCAGAATTTGTTCTACAAGCTGCTATACACCATACTATGTGTCACTTGGATCCTCAACTTCCCAGACATCAATTTTAAAGGAGAGAAAGATTACTAGCGAAGTTTATTTTCCGTCAGAAAATTGAAAAAACAGGCTTGTTCAGTCTAGCAAAGTTAAGTGATCCGTTAAAAAATAAGCAACTGTAAGGATAAAGAGCAACAGAAAAATTAAGAACAAATGAGCAAACTATAATTAATCTTCTGTTAGATGTTAGAAACCTTTTAATTTTCAGTAAAGAGAAAAAAAGTTTGAGAACAAATTGCTAAGGGATAGTGAATTCTAAAACTTTAGATGGAGCTTGATCAAACTGTTACTAGGATAAGGACGTGAGAACTGATTAACTAGAATGACTTTTTCTCACCTAAACTTCCTGTGAGGTGGTGAGAGGAAATTATCCTAGAAAAAAACCCGACTGTTAACCAAGATGCATATGATAAAATCTATACTGGAATACCTTGCAGAGAGGTAAACAAGTATTTTAAAGAAAAAAAAAAGCAAAATTTGTGAAAGGATTGTAACATGTAGCCATCTTGTAACTTCACAGTATTGTATTTGATCAGCTACAGCTTCTCCAGTCTTTCAAGTCATAGGAGTTCTCCTGTTGCACAGTGTCATGGTATCATGTTTTTGACCAGATATAAGCCCACCATAGGAATGCTAGGTAAGAGCTGTGGATTTTTTAAAGAATTGGAGTTGTATTTTAAAAAGTTGGAGAATTACCACTCTGAATTACAGAAGTAATTGAGTTTTTGCCATCAGCTATATCAGATAAGAAAAAAAAATCATATTTAAAATATTTTTCCAAGCATCTCAAAGCCATCCTCTCTCATTTAAACACCAAGTGGTACACAGACCCACCATCACCTTGTAAATAGATTATATTGCAGAAACAGGGCACAAGATTTTGTCAGTACAGTGCTCCCTCTGGCTCTACCAGATATAAAATAAGATGCAAAGTATGCATCACCTGGGATCCTCACAGCACACTTTCAGTCACCTTTTTAGTGTTTGCTGAATGTTTTAGATCTGAGATTCTTCCACAACTTTATTTCTGATACTTTGGCACTCTGAATAAAATCCTTCTTCTCTGTGGATTGTTTTATTGCTACTGTGGTAGCTTCCACATAATTTTCTGTTATTTGGTGTAGGTCAGAATTCACTCAAAGGAAGTTATGAAAAAAACAGCGATGTCTTTTTTAATGAAGAATCTTCCTTTGAGTCTGGGGTGGAGTTTTTGGTGGCGGTTTGGTTTGCTTGGGTTGGTTTGGGTTTTTTCCAGTGAAGAAAAGCCTTGGGTCTCTAGTAATTTCTATCTACTTTATGCTATTTAAAGATACCATGAACACCTCTATGAAGTATGTTTCTCTGTTTTTAAGAGGCATATGAATTGGAATTGTTAGCACATAGAAGCAGAGCAGAAATGATCCTTCTTGACTTGCAGAAGCGGGAATTTAATACATTAGTTATGTTTCCTCTTTACTATCTTCGTGGTTTCATATTTCAAGTAAATCTTAGTTTCATTTAAGCCTTGATGATATATTTGCTTTGGAAACAATTTAAAAATCAGAATTTTGATTGCTCATGTGTAATTTTCTAGCTATTTATCCAAAAATGATCTGGTTTTATTTCTTTTTGAACACTTTTATTCTTTTGAAAGTGAACAAAGCAAGCCTATAGCTGTGTATTCTTCTGCTCTAGGTATTTCTAAATTATATTGTACCTCAGGACAGTCATGTGCTTCTGCCAACACATCCTCAAGCTCTCTACTGGTTTGGAGTCTTCTATCCATGTTAATTAAGGTAATATAGTTCTTAGTGTCTTATTTTGCCACCAGTGTAGGCCCAAACAAGCCGCATAACCTTTTCACTGTATTGGAAATGAAGTACATTTCATTTTCCTGAATTATTATCTGTATTGAGACATTAATAATGTATCATCTATTCTTACTTTTGTGCCATTTTCATCCTTGGGAAGTCCAACCAATTTATCTTGCAGTGAAATACATTTAAGTGGATGCAGGTTTATTTCCTTGGTGAGTAAAGGGGTTAAAATTATATCCTACAGTCAATTCCTGTAGTCAATCACATCATTCGTTAAGCCGTCTAATGAATATGTTTCAGAGTGAAAACTCAAGGCATCTCTTGTTTTTATCTCAATGCCATAATCTTCCATTTCTAACCAAATATTGCCTGTTTTCTGTAAACCTAATGTTCTTTGAGCTGTAAACATATTCAGAGCCAGCGTGTCTCTAATCAGTTATCACAGTTTAATGACTACATGAATAGAGAAAGAATTATTTTATTTGTTTTTAGAAATGCTGTTTTCAGTGTCTTCTAGAACTGGACAGTCTTTTCTGTTTTCTTTCTGCTGCTTTGTTTTATCAGCTAATGTATGACTTCCAGTGGCAGGCAGTAAGTAAGGATTTATGATGTAAATTTTGCATATACAGAGCAGGAATGGGTAAATACACAATATTTTTTTCCTAAATGCTATGCTTACCATGATGGCACGTAGACACTTTTTTAGCACTGAATTTAATCTGTTCATAGGAGTTGGTCTTGATGATTCTTATGGGTCCCTCCCAACCAGGTATATTCTATGATTCTGTGATAACATTCATATGTCAGGTGAAAATGCACACACCCTCTGTGTTCATTCTACTTCACTGGATTCATCCTCAGATCCCATGTACTCAGCACTGTTGAGGCCACCTCTGTAGTGGGTGTCCAGTTGTACCCAGAACAAGAGAGAAATGGAGCTAATGGAGAGTCCAGGGAAAGACCAGTACAATGGTGAAGGGCTTGGAGCACCTCTTCTATGAAAAAAGGATGAAAAGATATGTGACTGTTCATCCCGGAGAGGATCAGTCTTGGGAGGATGGGAGAGGAATTCATCAATGTCTNTGTACTCAGCACTGTTGAGGCCACCTCTGTAGTGGGTGTCCAGTTGTACCCAGAACAAGAGAGAAATGGAGCTAATGGAGAGTCCAGGGAAAGACCAGTACAATGGTGAAGGGCTTGGAGCACCTCTTCTATGAAAAAAGGATGAAAAGATATGTGACTGTTCATCCCGGAGAGG
>VXBZ01009338.1:856608-870184 GCA_013399135.1 Heliornis fulica | reverse complement strand
TTTTTTTTTTTTTTCATGAAATATAGGATGTACATGATGGAATGCTGTTATTATCCTAAAGCATGAAACGTTTGTTCTAGGCAGTTGGTGAGACTGAAGAGACAAGCCATAGAATCTCAGCAGCAATTAAGATGACAGTAATAATAACAATACAGAAATAATAATTAGTGGTAGTAGCATTGCTACTGCATTGCTATCTGCTCTTGAATACAGAGACAGTTACATTGCATGTCAAGGAGTTAAACTGGATATTCATTATCCATTTTCAGCTCAACTTGTATCTATTGAATTTTTATTTTAATGAATCTTTAATAGTAATAAGGGAAAATTTGTTAATTTCTGGACAAAAATTACAGACTGGCTGAGATTGAAATGCATGTCTGGAGTTTATCTGGTCCAACCCCTTTCCTCAAAGGACAGTTAGCTAGAGCCAGTTGCTAAGGGCCATATCAAGCTGGATTTAGCCTATGTCTGAGGATGGAGACTCCACAGCCTCTCTGTAAAACCTGCTTCAGGGTTTGACTACCATTGCAGTAAAAAAGTGAGGACTTATGTTTAAATTAAGTTTCCTGTATTTCAGTTTATGTTCACTGCCTCTTGTCCTCCACTGGCCCCATCTTCTCCCCCTTCCCTGACCTTAGGTACTTATACAGACTGACAAGATCCCCATGAGCAGTATTTTCTCCAGGCTGAACAGCCCCAGCTGTCTCAGCCTCTCTTCATATGAAAAATGCTCCAATGCCTTAATCGCCTTCTTGGCCCTTTGCTGGACTAACTTCAGTAAGTCTTATATCTTTCTTGTACTGCAAAGACCAGGAATTGACCCAGTGCCCAAGTATTTCTCACCAGGGCTGAGTAGAGGTGAAGGATCATGTCTCTCAGTATGCACTCTTCCTAATGCAGCCTGGGATGCTGTTGCTGTTCTTTGCCATGAGGGTGTATTGCTGGCTCATGTTCAACTTCTTGTCCACCAGGACGGCCCAGATCTTTTTCTGCAGATCTGCTTTCCATCTGGTTGGCTCCTAGCATGTGCCAGTACAGCCCCAAATGCACAGCTTTACACTTCCCTTTGCTGAACTGTTCAGTTACTGTAGGTCCATCTCTTCAGCTCTTTGAGGTCCTTCCAAATAGTAGCACAACCAGCTAATGTTTCAGCAATTCCTCTCAGTTTTTTATTCTCTACAAACTTGCTGAGTGTGCACCCTGTTCCATTGTCCTAAAAGTCAAGATAAACCATATGTATTGCTCTTGTGTCATCCACTGAGATAGTAATTTCAACAGAGAACACTATCAGGTTTGTCAGGCATGATATCTCCTTTGCAAATACATTCTGTTTATGCCAAATCACCTTGTTCTTAATGTGTCTGGAAACGGATTCTGGGATTATTTCTTTCATCATTTCTCTAGGGATCGAGGTAAGGCAGACTGCCTTGTTGTTCCCCAAATCCTCCTCCTTGAAGATATGAGGCATTTGCTTTCTTCTAATCTAAAGGAACCTCCCCTGATCACCACGACTTTTCTAACATAATCAAGAGTGGTCTCACGATTACATCAGCCAGCACCTTCAGCACTTCTGGGGGTATTCGATCAGGTCCTATGGACTTGTGTTATGTCATATCTTCAGATGTTCCTACTGGTTCCAGTCTTACCTGGATGGGGGAAGCATACTTAGCTGGGTTGCATGAGAGACCATCATTCTTCAGTTGGAGCTTTCAGAGTGTAGTTCAGCTGAATGGAAAGATGATGGATGATTAAATACTCAGATATTTTCACAATCCAAAACTACTATCAAATCCAAGATTGTTAAAGAGACCTCACTCTCACCTACAGTTTTAGGGTGTAACTTTTATCTTAGAATTTATTTTAAAATAATATCTAGCAGTATCTTTTAAAGCATGTTGCATTGCAGTATTCACTTATTTAGAATACTGCAAAAATTACTACAAATGTAGGCAATACATTTTATATCAAACATTTTAAAATGTTTGGAATCAAATGCCTTAAGTTCTGGTTAACCATCTATCTATCTATCTAACTGATTTTTAGATATATTCACACAATTAGCCCATCCTCTCAATTGCTTCTTTGGTTAATTGTGCCTCCTGTAAGGTTAAAGGTTACAAGTAGCCAGCAGAAGCTGGATTCTCTCTAGTGCTGAATGTGTAATAACTGTTAGTGAGAAAGAAGGTGTTCTGTTTTTTTCAGGATCAAGTCCTGTCTGCCACAATCTGATCTTTCTCAATCATCCTTATCACTNTCTTCAAAACACAGTGCTGTGAAAAAAAATGTTTGAGAGAATAAACGTTCTTGTCTACTTGCTTGGGATCTACCTCAGTGGCTTCACGTCTGCAAATGTAATCCTGTCAGTGTCTCGCTACAGATGTTTTGCAACCTGTTAAAGGACTTTAAAATGTCTATTTTATTGAGTTTAAGTAAAAGTTGAAGACAAATATGTATTTAAACCTTTGTAGCCATTGAAAATTAAAGGGTGTAGTAAAATTGTACTAGTGTATGCTTTTCCCTCCCTAAAATTCAATCCACAGACCATCTAGTAACATTGCATCCTTGACTTTTTATTTCATGAAGACATTTTATGTTTTGAGACAAGACAAAGGATATTTGCATCTTCTGTGCATAACCTTTATACTGAGGTTTTTAACCAGTGTAGGGTTCTTTCAGATACTGGCAATCAAAAGTGGAAACAAAGATTTTTCTACAGTTTTGGTCAAGTAAACTGTTCATGGCTCCATCACAGAATAATTTGGGGAAAAAACCCACGTATTTTAAGAGAAAAATCTGTGAAGGAGAGAAGAGTTACACCAGCCTGAACTAACAGCTGAGTAGGATTTGGGAGTACAGGCCACTCACCATATGCATTAACTGGCTTTCCATAGCTGGAGAAGGCAAGACCTCTGCATTCTTTGTGGGGAACCGGATATAGACCCTGATGATAGCAACTTCATATCATTGGAAAAAAAAAAATCCTAAGAAGTGCTGAATAATAACAAGTTAATTGTTTCTGTATGTAAAATTATTTTAGATTCCAGTATTTTATTGCACATTCAATTTATTTAATTAAGGGAGAGAAGATGCATTTGAAGTAGATGATCCACAAGGGATGGATTTTGTCCAGCCTCTTGGATCTGTAGACCTGGTCTAACCCAGACGATATCACACATTCCTTTGTCTAACTTGGATAAAAAGGTATTATTTGTATATTCTGTAACTTATCTAGAAGGAAAAGTAGAAAGAGGATTGTGAAGAATTCTGCTTCAAACTACCATGTCAAATCATTAAACAGTGACTAGTTTGGCAAGAGTCCAAAACAAGGAATTCTGCAAAGTTCTTACCAGTACTTAAAATGGAAAAAAGGCATTAATAGTGAGAGGATATTAGCCNGTGATGGGAAATTATTTTGTTTAAAACTGGCATTTGGTATTTTCAAAGGGCAAAATGTATTTTTTGTTTTATGACAAATGAATGTAAAAATGTTCATGCCTTGTGGCCTAGAGGACAAAACAGTAGGATCAATGTTCTTTTTGTACTCTATGAAGCTCGAGATTAAAGTCCCCACTGATAAACTGAACATTCTTTAAAAGTGACCAGAAGCAAACAGTGTCTGTTTGCTGCGACTGTATTAGAAAGATACCACTGAGAATAGCTAAGAATACTATTTGATCTTAAACAGGTTGACCAAATTATTGCAGTTGGCTCCAGTACATGAGATGCTTTCTGCAAATTATTGTTTCTGGTTATAAACCTTTATAATATCTCAGAATGAATTATGTATGTATTTCATGTTTTCTTTTCTTTTATCAGCCTTGATGTTCTCATTTCAAGTTTCACCCTAGCCTCCTAATAATGCAATATTGAGGCCATTCAGACACTAATTATGCCTCCATGGCTTTCTTGAAATGACTAAATCAGCATCAGTTCTATAATTATCATTAGCAAGTTTGTATCCATGCCTCACATCACATGAAAAGCACAACTTTAAAAGATTTATGAATATATGCATCTATAACATCAAATGTGCACTTTGTAATAGTATACATACAAGAAGCACAGAGATACTTCATACATATGTACACCTGTATATATGTTCTCATTTTCAAAGAACTCTGTTGTGTATCTTACACAAACACGGGATGATTGTATAAAAACTAATATGATATTGTTTTCTTAATAGAAAGATGTATGTATGAGATAACCTCAAAATATGTATATTCAAGCATCCTGACTATTTAAATAGTACAAAATGTAAGCAAGTGGTCATCAACACTGGCTTTCAGAATCAATGTTTTACTAATTTTCTTTATATTTATATAAAAGTCTAGCAAGAATGACTGACAGGACAGGAAGAAGTATACAAATGGAATTCCTCTATATTTTCATTGTTTCTCCCTTTGAATTATTGATGTTGCCAGTAGTCATTTGTCAAGAAAACAAATCAAGATACATATACTATAGTGTTGCACTTCTGTGTGTTTGTAAACTGTTTGCTCTGCATAAAGCTTGTATTTCAAGCAGTAGCAAAGAAGGAGAATAATATTAAAAAAATCCTATTTTTTAATAATAAAGACACTAAGAAAAATGAATATCTAACATAAAAATAGTAGAGAAAGGGAACTTGTAGACATCTTTGAGTCAATTATATCCTACAGAATCATCTGCACACTTGGGAGCTGAGAAACATAAGTAGATGTGCAACACAGCATCTTGTGAGGTTGCACAATACCTCATAGCCCAGTTTGGTCTCTGATAACAACCAATTTCTGAATTTCTCTTCTTCCTCTCCTCCCTCCCAATACAGATTCTTTGTTTTGTATGAAAAGTTGTGCTGATCACTGCTATTTTATGACCTACATTATTACCCTCTAGGTAGCAGAATGATAGTGCCAAACTAATTATTGCATTGTCTAATTTTAAATCCAGGTCTAGCGAGATTAACAACTTGCACATTAATTCTGAGCATCAACAGTGCACCTAGCATAATGCAGTTTTAAATGAAAGCCTGCTCTGAAAACTTTTATATACTTTTGTCTGGATCATCAGCTATTATAAATTGCTACAGCTCCATTGACTTCGGTAGAATGATGCCAATCTTCCCAACTGGATGCTTTGGCTTTTTTTTTTTTTTTTAATTCAGAAAATGTTTCTGATTTAAGCCATTTGAATGTCCGAAGAGAAAACACTGATTTCACTTATAAACGTAAGATTTTCATCTATGTAAGCCCAGAACGTGTCTGTTAAACTCAATGGATTCATTCCAGATTTCCATCCCTGTAAATGAGATCAGAATTGGCTAGGACTGTGCTTTTGGTTCCTTGACACCCCCCTCCCCCAGCACAAACATTCTCAGTATAGAAGGATTTTTCAGTGCTTCCTAATTAAAATAAAATATATATATGAAAAATAGAAATAGAAGGACATTCACTGCCATGGAAAGTGTGAAAACTACTTTGTAGATAGGTAGAAAACCACACTTGGCAGTGTGTCCCTACTTGTTGTTTCACCCTGCTAATTTTTGTGAAGAAACTTATGTGTTGGAAAAACATAGAAGCTCCCTACATCTAAATACTGTCAACAGTCAGGCAAATTTAAATCTAAAATGAAGCTTCTGATCCTAAAAAAAAATATGTTGATTTCATATTATTGAAGAGAGAAATGGGTCCTAGAGAAGTGCTGAACCATGACCATTTATCCAGAAAATTAAATAATGGAGTGTGTAGCACAGTGGGTATAAAGTTTCATTTTAGATTGAAAAGCTGTGACTGAATTGAAAAGATTCTTAGACAATTTTTCATTATATGGAAAGAAGAAACATCGTCAACAATCCACATCCCTGCCTCTTTGGCACAGTAACTGGCAGAAAATGTTTAATAGGTATATTTAATTCAGAGCATCAGATCCCCAGAATCAGAACCCTAGGTACCCAAGGTTGTGGTACTAATGGCATCCTCTGCATGGCTGCTGAAGGGCTATGTTGACCCCCATGATGATATTGTATGCTACTTTGGCTCATGTTTAATTCTGATTAAGTTGTGCAATTGTATCAATTTAAGGTCAAGGTCTTGAATAAATTCTTTTGTGAGCACTATTAGCAGGTCTTTTAAAATTAAAAAGACCCATGTGTCTAATGGTCTTATGAGAATAGAATTACAAACGATCTTTAAAATAAATTGTAATTTTATGGATACTTATTAAGATAATTTATTGTATTGGTAATTTGCTATACAGTAAGTACTGCTGCCAGTTTAGTGACTTGTAACAGGAGAAAAGAATGCAGCAGCTACTTGTTACTGTATTTTTTGTCCTTGCCTTTGGTGCTGTGGATTTGAAGTGGAGAGAAGGTTTCTATAGGATATTTAAGGTTTGTGATCTCTTATTGCACAGTAAGGATAAACTGCAAATTGTCGTGTGCTGGCCCTGATCCAGCAAAGCACTTAAGCGTGTGCTTAACTTTGAGCATTCAAGTTCCATTTACTGTAATGTGATTACTCATGTGCACAAAATTAAGCACATACTTAAGTACCTTTTGATTGCAGCCAATGCTGTGCATTTAGCAAATTTGAGCTTTCCAAGGAAGTTAGAAGAAAGTACAAGTTAGCAAGATTTAGTTATTACATTACAGGCAGCAGGAAAGGATGCTTTCATTAATAGTACCAAACCTAGCTGTATTAATTTACTTTAATAACTTCTTTACTTTCAAAGACAATAGGTTTCTTGCAATAGAAGAATGTCACATGTAGAACAGTTGTGTTGCTCAGATTGTCTGAATAGAGATGTTTGAGGTCTGAATAGCTTTTTCTTCTTCAAAAGTGTAAGCTACACTTGTCTGATACATTGGTGCTTTTGCACACTGGAAAGGTTTTTGTGGGGGGAGATATTTGATTAAGTCTTCTAAATATGACATTCTTGATGATGAATCCCTAGCAAAAAGTTTAAAATATTTCACTTGCTTGAAAAGCTCTAGAGATTAAAAGCTTTAGAGATAACTCTATAGATAGCTTGATAATGTTTCATGACTTAGTACACCCACATCAACACTAGAGACAATGTTTAAAACAATAATAGTCATAAACATTGTCTTCATTTTACTATAAAAGGAAATTTGTTCTAACATGGTGTAGCAGTGTTACTAGACCAAGATATTTATCTAAGAGTAAGGGAACTTTTACTCATCGAAAGAGAAAAAGCAGGTAAAAGTCTACTCCTAAAGGAGCAGCAAATAAGCCCTGTGAGTATTTTAACAGACATGCAGATCTTATAGCATGTAATCCATTAGGTAAACTTTTTTCCTGTGCATATGTGTGATTTTGAGCAATTTGAGTA
This sequence comes from Heliornis fulica, assembly GCA_013399135.1. Lineage (NCBI taxonomy): Eukaryota > Metazoa > Chordata > Aves > Gruiformes > Heliornithidae > Heliornis > Heliornis fulica. Next base: position 862,849 of record VXBZ01009338.1, on the reverse strand, counting down.
TTCTGCTAAATGTTTTTCTTTCCTTTGATTCCAAAGTTAATTCCATTCATTTGTACGGTAAATGAGACATTTTATAATGTGCATTTGAAGATGAGATACAAAATATTTCTGAGAAGAGCATATAAAGTGCTTGGAAAAAAATTAGCGATTTTGTAAGCATACCATTGTTTAATTTTCAGCATTCCACACACACACATCCCTTCCAATTTTTTTTCCCTGTGCACTTCATGACTAAAATAAGTCATTAAGTATTACACATTAAGTAAAATACATTTTTGTATGGGTAATCATTACCGTGGGCTCTAACAGTGGGAGTGAAGGTTTCATTGTAAGAAGCTTTTTCCAGTTGCTTGTAACTTTGTTAAACATAGACCACTGGGCAGCAATTTTCATGCCAAATATCTGCCTTGGGCTATTTTTTTCAAAACTTCCAGAAAATATGGTCAGCTGTTTCTCTGAATGCACTGAGAAAAAATCTGTTTTGCTCATGTTAAGAAATTTTTGAAATATTTTGTTGACTACCTATTTGTAGCTTGGAAAGGGATCTTCCTCTTTCCCCAGCCTATGAAGGTTTTCCTCAGTCTGGAGAAATCTGATCCTCTGTAACATTGTTTGCATATTTAATTTACCAGCTTCTTCAAAGTTTCTGTCTGCAATGGATGTATTCTTTCCTGGGGCTCACAGATCCGAGCAGGACTTGCTCTCAGATTTCTCTTTTCGATCGCCAGTGGTGCTAAATACAAAGAGAATAAAGGTGTCCATCAGATGTTCTAAGCCTACTTCCTGCAAATCACCAGACAACATGGAATAAGAAACAGTTTGACCAGAATGCAGAAAAGGGAGATCCATCAAGAAAGAGGAAAACACAAACCAAAGGCAAATGCATTCAGACACAGGAAAAAAAGCACAAGTCAAAAGTCATTAAATGTTACGGAGGTTTAGTAACATTTTTTTCTGTGACTGGTACTAGAATGGGAAGGATTGTGATTGAGATACAGAATCAGGAAGGGAATAATAAAGATGCTGGCACAAAGATTGAACTGGTCAGAGAAAAAAATGGATTTAGAGATCTGGAAAATAGAAATAATGTGTTTTCAGCTGTCATTTCTGTACCCTGGTATTCCACTGTCACTGTAAAATGTCTCTGAATCCTATTGGCTTCATAGGAACACCTCATCTTCCTCTCATTCAAATGAGACAAGGCTATTTTAAATGAGGAGAGAAAGTTTTTAATATATTTGTTAAGATAAATGACAGGGATTGGTAGGGTGCTTGCCTAGTTAATGAACAACAATGTGGAAAATAGAAGACAGGGAACAAAACCACTACATTCAACTTCTTCCTGCAGTTCCCCAAGAGAGACTTTCTGTATTAGTTTGCTTTAAAAAAAAGAAAAAAAAAGAGAAGAGAAATTGTATTAAAAATGCATTTGCTACCAAAGTAAAAATATTAAGCACTCAAAATTCAAGAAATGCCAGAAGGCATAGGCCTTGTCAGATGTTTATGTGACAAACATCTATATATTTTTCTGTTATACAGGGCACTTACTAAATGAATATTTTTGTTGGATATTGTGAACAATTTCTCCTCTAGGACTAAAACGGAAAATGGAAGTGACTTTAGAGACCAATAGTTTTGTAATGCCAAAAGCATCAAATATTCAGCAAGATTGTAGAGAATGGCCAATAAAGGGTTTGGCTAGAAATTTCACTGAAATCAAGGTGACCCAGTCCTCATTCCACAGAAGTGGAAATGAACAAACAAGAGAGCAAAAATATTGGAAATGCTATCTTTTCAAAACCCCAGAATCCTGACCCAAAGTGGTTACAAGTTGTAAAGATTTTTACATCAGCACAGCAAAGATGCAAAAAGTGCCTCTTTGGACAGATGTACTCCATATAAAGTTATATCTTTCTGACACAGTCAGGAATTACATTAAATATGGCCTATGGTCAAGTGGTGTTTTGTGATATTAGGTAGTGCCCAGTACCTAAGGCAGCATGCTGTGTGCTAAAGCGGTCCAAGAAGACATTATGTGTCCTGGCTTAGTCATTGACCCAGAGCTTGGACATGTTTGAAGCTTCAGTCAAACTGTGAAGCACAGTGGTGCAGCTAGAGCAGAGTGATTCATCCCTTGCAATCTCCTGTGAAGAACCTGGAAATAACACATAACATTAACATTTGGAATTCATTCCCTCTCTGTGTTTGACATCATCCCATAGTTTGCTATGGGCTTTTTTAGGGCATATATTTAGGTGCTGGAACCCCCAACATAAGAAGGACATGGACCAGTTGGAGAGGGTCCAGAGGAGGGCCACAAAGATGATAAAGGGGCTGGAGCACCTTTCCTACGAGGACAGGCTGAGACAGTTGGGGCTGTTCAGACTGGAGGAGGCTCCGAGGAGACCTTATAGTGGTCTGCCAGTACCTCAAGGGGGCCTACAAGAAAGATGGGGAGAGGCTGTTCAGTAGGGCCTGTTGTGACAGGACAAGGGGTAATGGTTTCAAAATAGAGGGAGGGAGATTTAGATTGGATATTAGAAAAAAGTTCTTTACTGTAAGAGTGGTGGAGCACTGGAACAGATTGCCCAGGGAGGTGGTGGATGTCCCATCCCTGGAGACGTTCAAGGCCAGGTTGGATGAGGCCCTGAGCAACCTGATCTAGTTGGGGGTGTCCCTGCTTCTTGCAGGGCGGTTGGACTAGATGACCTCTGGGAGTCCCTTCAAACTCTAATCATTCTATGATTCTATGATTTTATGATTAATTCAACTAAATGTTAATTGCTTGTGTGCAGGAAAGAGACAATTACTTCTGATCTATATTTATCAATACTGTAACACCCACAGTGTAATTGCCTCTTATAGCCTCAGCTCCAGCAATCTGTGGCAGCCCCTGGTGACACACAAAAAGGTGGTCTGGAAATAGCCCAGCATGTGGGGTCTGGAACCACCTCAGCATTTCAGTGTGGATCCCTGTGGTGTAAATATCCAATTTGAGCTCCCTGAGCTCTTAAACATGTTTTGCTCTTAAAAAAGGAAGAAAACAGTCCATATATTCACCAATGAATTCACAAGTCCAAAAAAGAGCACTTGCAGGCTGTTTATTGCAGCACATCCTATTGACAAGTTACAGTTGCCCCTTGTGAGGTCTGAGGGTGGGAGACTGAAGGGATTCCCCAGCACAGAGGGAGGAAGGTCGGCAGGAGGCCCTGCACCTGGAGGTCTGCGCTGGCTGCCAACATGATGGGGGCACAGATGCTCCCAAACTGTCAGCACTTAAAGAACTCCAACATAATCCATCACATTGAAGACTTGCTTCATTTACAAATGAAATCCATGTAAAGACTATTTTACAGAACACTTGTTTTTACTATAGGTCTTAAAAACCTTTATCACACCCACTAAGTAGTAGTTACAAAGTCTGCATGAATCACATCCGCATCCCTGGGAGAAGTGATGTGGTAGCATATTTAGATGATCTTGTTCTTTGTTTTCTGGGGTTTTGTTGTTTTGTTTTGTTTTCACAGTTCAAATGGTTTAAATGTTATTAATCTAGATTTGCTGAAAAGGTCTGTGAACCATCAAGGAAACTGCTCTGTGTTTGGAGTTCGTAACAAAACCTGAAACCAGGCAAGTTTCATGTGGTTTTGAATTTCCTTGTGAACGTTTCACCTAGATGTTGAAATAGGCTCAAACTAACATTTCCAGTTTGAAAGTCTGTGAGAATTTCCCATTCAAAAGGATCAGGACTGTTTCATGGCATTTTAAACAAAGAGTGGAATTGATCCATGTACGGATGAGCTGAACAAGGCCTCCACTTCAGCCTAATTCGGACTGCAAAATAGGGTCTTAATATGGTACATGAGCCTTATACTGACCTGCTGCACAGAGTTGAATGTTGACCCATACATAAATGGCATGGCTACCATTTCAACTCAGGCTATTTCAGTGTGGCATGAGATGCCTGAAGGGAAGAAAAATACAGGTGTATAAAATGAAAATATGGAAGTCGATGCAATACTAAATTTGATAAATATATTCTTCACTGGTCAGAAATTTCTAAAGCACTGGTGCTCATCTAGTAATGCCTTACAATAGCTGACATTGTTTTCCTACAGCTGCAAGTTATGGAGCTCTGTAATTGTGCAAGAAATTAATCTTTTACTTGAGAGAAAAAGTGCATAGTGGCATGGTTTTGGGAAAAAACAGAAGAAAACAAGAAATGGGAAAAGGAATCCACATGTATAAAATAACAAAGACAAGAAGAGTCGTTTTTATGCTTAACAGTAAGATTTTTACACCAACTTCATGACCTTGGGACCATGACAGATGTTTTCAGTGCTTGGTGCTGGCAATGCTGGCAGAGGCAACATGCTGTGGGGCAGATTTCAGCATCAGAGACTACTAAGTGTAATAGATATAGTTGGGTCAAATTAGTGAACACCAGAGGCTGATGACATGCTACCTGAGTTAGAACAGTTGTCTGCATTAATGCCAAAGCTGCCACTTGCCACCCATGAGCTCTTGTGGAAGGGATGATGGGTGGCTATTTGCACAGATAACAGGCTGACCCAGGCCACAGGCCCATTGCTCACACCCATCCAATGCTGAGGGCAGGAAAAGGGTGTCAGAAGGCACACTGCAGGTGTTGTGGTGGCGTTCCTCATCTGCTAGCTGCTTTGGGGAGCTGTCTAAAAGCATTTTCTACAGACCTCTCTTGCTATGCCGATGTTGTGAGTTCTAAAAATAGCTCTCTGTATCCCAGCATTTAGTTAACTGTGCTTTTATGTGTGTATTTTGCTTTAGTTGGGACATAATGGGAAGCAAAACCAGTTTTGTGAGTATAAGCTGTATCAACCCCTTAACCAGTTCCTTGCTTTGGGACACTTTGTCATTACACTAGCAGCACTCTCCTCGCATAGCAGCGCTAGCATTATCCCCAGCTGGCCAAGCAAGCTAGGAACACCTTCTGTATCCTTAATAAGCAGAAGTTTGTCTGGCCATTTTGCTCTGTCCTGTAATTCCCAATGATTAGATACAGCTTTGTTACCTGGGGAGCTCAGGCCTCCCAAAAGAGTCTTCAGCAGGTGAAAATAATTTTGGGTTGACTGAATCACTATATGGACCACCTGAAGGCCTTCCAGTCCTTTCTTTTCTTCTTCCATTACCCAGTAGAGTAGGGACTGGCTGCCAGCTCACAGCAGTTTCTTCTGCCAACTACTCCTGAGTTTTATTTAGGCCTTCTATATTACTGAGAAGGAAACTAGGTAGGAAAACAGCCCATTCCCTCTCCTCCAGCTGTTAGTCCCCTGGGACCAGTTGCCTCTGCCTCCTCCACAGCCCGTGTTCCCACTGCACCATCCTTGCTTCCTAAGAAAATGTAATCCTTCTCTTCCACATCCAGGAAGGACAAACAAGCCTCCCAAGCCATCCTTAACTCCCCAGCACGGGCAGGAAGAGAGGAAGCGAAACCATTCCAAGAGGACCCTGCACCAGAGCCCAGGAACAGCATCCAGACAGCGTGGTTTCTCCCCCGACAGAAGACAAGGTAAAATGCTCCGACAGGTCCCACCAGGTGTAGAACCAGGACCGTAGGTCTGTCTCGTGGGAAGCCCTCTCTCCCCTGGCCACAGCTGAGGCAACACGGAGGTGGGCGCGCAGGGACGGTGCGGGGGCAGCACCGTGCCCGTGTGCACCGGGCACGGTGGGTCGGCCGCGCTGGAGACGACGAAAGACGGGTTTGCGAGTCGGCAAAACCGGTGCGTGCGAGGGCCCAGTTCGTGCCGTGTGGCCAGTTTATACCTTCCCTGCCAGCATAAAGAGTCTGTAAAGCCCGTCTAACAGCCCCCCCGGGGAATCCCTCTTATGCAAGGGGAGTCCCCGGCAGCTGTGGGCCGGGGTAGCTGGCTCCCTGCCATCCCCCGCCGAGCCGGAGCCAGGGAAGTACGGGCAGAGGGAGGAGGTGTGGCTGCCGGGGCCCCTCAGCCGTTGCCGGCTACCGGGAATGCCTCGCCGCGGCTGCTAGCAGCCGGGCTCCGGCGGGCAGCTGCTGGGGCTCCTCGGGAGCAGCGCGGGGGCCGGGCACGTCTGCGCGGCGCTGGCCGCCGCCCGGGCCGGGACGAGCCCGCCGACGCGCGGGGTACTTCCAGCCCGGCCATTTTCCTCAGGCGGGAGGCGGCGGCGGCCAGTCAACCCCAGCACCGGCCGCCCGGGGACGCGGCGCAGAAGCCGGCCGGCGAGG
>VXBZ01009338.1:831800-856478 GCA_013399135.1 Heliornis fulica | reverse complement strand
GAAAACTGATCTTTGGCTCTTCGCGTGAAAGTGATTTGAATTTGGCTCGGCGGCGCTCTGCGCAGGCGTCCAGCTGCTGGCATGCTGGCTCCTTGCAAAGCAGCTGTTTTGGGTTTGAAATTCCAACATGGCAGAGGCTGCAGTCAGTCTTCCCTTCAAAAACTTGGAATGATTTCAAATCATAGGCACCTTCACTTAACCCGAGCCCCCATTCATCAGCAAACACATTGGATCGATGCTACTCTAACCTATCGGGTTCTTGTACCAAATCTCCAGGTAAGAGGATTTTTTTTTCCCCTAGTCTTCCTACCATCGTTTTAAATTTTATTTAATCTTGGAGCTCTCCGAGACAGACGCGTGTTTTTTTTTTTTTTTTTCTAATCGCCCGCTCGTGACCTTAATATTTTGCCTAATTCGCAGTCGTTTTCTGATACTAAACGCTCCGGTCTGCTTTCCTAATCGTAGTCTGGAAAGTAGAGATACACAATCGCAGTGCATGGTTTTTCCTCCTTGATCGTTGCCAACAATAGTAGGCAGATTAAGAGTTCGCGATTGCAAGCTGCCTTCCCACCTCCTCCTCCTCCTAATTGGATTTATTTTTAAGTTGCATTGAAAATAATAAACCGCAGGTAACGCGGTGCTGGACTTTGAGGCAACTAACTTCTGAGCAAATAAGTGCAAATAAGAACCCCGCAAAACAAAAGTTAGGTTTAAATTGCGGTGCCTTGACCGGGGCGGGGGGGGGGGGGTGGGGGGCACGAATATGTCAGAGGAGCTGTTGCAGTAAAATGTAAGCACATCATCTTGGAGGGGGTACAGCGTGGTGGGCGTATTGTTGGCTCGGAAGGGAGAGAAAGATGTATAATTTAATGGTATATACAATCCACTGATCCTATTACTATCCTCCCTGGAGCTCTTGTTAGTTTCAATGGGAGTGAGTGAAATTGACATGGACTTGCATTCCTGGTCATGTGCTTTTTTCCCCCCTTTCTTTCTTCTCTTGTGATCTGAGATCCCCTTTTTGTTGATGTTGCTTTCCCACTTAATTATATGCATGTAGGTTAAATGAATACCTGACGAAAGGGCCCACGTTTCAAGGCAGTGACATTTGATAGCTGAGAGGAAAAGTGGCTTTAATGAAAAGCAACCTTTGGAATTCCTGCTTGTGAAAAATCCAATTCAGCTTTTTGTGCTGCCAGCAAGAAATGATCAGTAGCACCAGTGTTTATGGTATGTCCGTTTTGGGATCTACTTCCTTTGAATCTAAATAGCAAAGACAAATTTAAATAGCATGATAATGCACCGAGGAGTCTGCATGCAAATATTTTGTAGTAAATACTGAATGTTTAATAATATATTTTTACTTGTGTGTATATAAGCATTTTTTTCTCTTGCTATCATTTGTTTATCATTTCTGCTTCAATTATGGCATTAGTTTTGTCCGTTGTATTGATCTCAGTTGTGAAACCTAAAGTTGCATGTTACTAGTAGTGCACTATATACACCACTGAACTCCAGTGGTATGTAAATTAGTCAAACTCGGTGACTGGAGAAGGCAAAAATGCGTAGCAATAAATATATACACCTATATGTCTACATGCTTGTACATACGTGCCTAAAATGCATTTTTTCCTTTTGCAAACTCCTAATTTTTGAGTAATTATTTGAACTCCATCTGCTTTTCCCTCTCATCTCGGTGTAATCATCTGCTAGGGGTTTTAACTGATGTGAGGTGAGGGAATGTTTTGCACGTAAACAAACAAAATTACTGTTGGGGCCGAATGTTTAATACTGTCTAATAAGTGGTATTCTGTGCTCAGTTTACAAGTGTCTGATTTCCACTGCTCTGTACTCGATGTGTAACAGAATGAAATAATCAGGTGCTGAAACTAGCTTCATTTTAGCAGTCACTCTCAGCCCCCCACGCTGCCCCCTCCTCCAAAAAAGTCAGATAAAATGGAGCATGGGGAATTTCAATAGATTCTCCTTGTGGTGCAGTAGAAGCTCCTCTAAGTATGCAATTAGGGCTAAGGGACTAACAGCAGAAGCAACTATTAGTCTGTTTTGTGCAACCAAAAAGGGGGTACGTTCACTTTTAATTGCGTGTGGTAGCAACAAATAAGGACAGAGACAGACCCTAGGAGAAGAGTGAGCGCGCGCGTGTGTGTGTGTTTGGGATAAGGGGGAGGTCTGGTGTGTGTGGCCGATGATCTCTCGTAATAACATATCCGAATGCAAGGAAGAAATTGAGAGAGCAGTTGCACAATGTACACTCCTATTTTGGTGTGTAGGTGACTATATTGCTAAACACATTCCGGGTGCTATATGATGGGAATGATCTGATTGCATTTTGCGTTTAGAACTTGTTGACTTTGAAGCGATCAATAAGGCGACTGTTTATTTTAGATGCACATAATTTGCCCTGAGAAATGTTTTAAGGAGGAGAGCGAGTGAGAGCGGAACATTTTTTTTTTTTTTCTCCTAGAGCTGTTGGAGCGAATGTGATTGCCAGATGGGAGATTTCCCTCTGTGATGTTAAAGCTGTAATATATATTCAGAGCAGATTGGACTGCTGCTTGTGATGAGAAGGATATTACATTTATAAATTTTAAATCGGGAATCGGACAGTATGCTGAGAGCTGAAATTGGATGGTGTGGACGGTTTGGACTGTTAAATGTGATTCACAGATAATAATAATAATTCTAGTAGCAGTTATATATATATATGTCTAATAAACATGATACTATTAGGCAGCTATATATATTCTATGGTACCGCAGTGTATATTTCCACATATGGTTTCTCCTGTCTTCCCCCCTTCCCTAAAATGTTAGGGATTGGAGGTGATTGGGAGGGGATGTTAAAAAACCCACTGTCAGGAGAAATCAAATGCAAAATCAGAGCTTCTGTTTGAGAAAAAGTTTCACTACAATTCGTGATGTGGATGCACCTCTTTCTGAGTTTTTGTTTTGCCGGTGTATGTGGCCTGACAGTGCCACAATCCTGAAAGGCTGGAAAGTGGGAACTAGTCACACTCGAGCAGCTCTGCTGTTGCAAATTAAAAGTGTGTTGTGGTCAGGAAATGAAAGCTACAATGTCTCTTTTGAACAAGTCGTTTATCAAGAGAAACATCTATCAAGCAGTGACTTGTCACATTGATCCTCTAAAAGTTAGGTCCGAAGTGGAAGCTGCTTTGATGTTTTTGATACCAAATTTATAAAATTGAAAAAGCTGGAGAGAGTAGGACTAATTTGCACTTAAAAATGACTCTGCTCTGGGCGTGACAAAATCATCAAGAGTCTGTGATACAGAGCTGGTAAAACAAGAAGGTATTGGATCTTCTATTTTTTTTTGTATTGAAACTTTAGCTTTGCCACACATGAATCTCTTCATACCTTTAAAGATCCTGTCTGTAAGACCATGCATTATTTAATTGGGGATATTTTTTTGCTTAGGAATACATCTGTTGCTTCCAAATTAAACCTTTCTCCATTTTTTTTTGGTGTTTTTTTTTTTGGTGATGGTATTTATAGAACTCAGCTTGAGAAGGCAATTTAAGGATTTTTTTTTTCTCTCATCTCAGTCTTGTTTCTTAGTCTGTATTTGTAATTTTGGTTTCCACCTCTCATGAAGCAAAGTTTCATTTACTGTCAAAGTAATGTTTATTGCAAGTGAGGGATGTTTGAAGATATCTGTTTGCACAGCTTAAAACATGTTAAGAGTCCTGTAAGTATGTCTTCCCCTTCTCGTCCTCTTTTTGTTCCCATTTTTGACATATGAACTACACTTGCATACCATCAGTAGCAATGTGTTGCAATTTGAATATAAAGTTGAGGTTTCAAGTAAAAAAACCTAAAACCAACAAAAAGTCAAAACCAAAGTCTCAACTGATCTTTTGTCTTATCTCTACTTGTTTTCAACCGTTTGAATTGTTTAGCAACTTTTGTAAAAAGTTTTTCATTTTGCGTAAAGTTTGTGCTTGGATTATCAAGGAATCAATTCAATGAAAGAGGGTTTTGGTATTTGTTTGTTGTAGGGGTTTCCTTTTCTTTTTTTTTTTTNNNNTTTTTTTTTTTTTTGGCTAAGGTATGAGTGAAATCTTCCTTAAAGCAGGATGCTTTGACTTCTTCAGTGTCATAAATGAGACTAATACTGCTTATGGATGCTTGATAGAGACCCATTTGCAAATAGGCAGCAAACAGCACCGTGGTGGGAGTTTTGGTGAGTGTTATGCTTGCTAATAAATCATGTTTGAAATGAAGGAATCATAGCATGGCAATAAAGGCTCATTGTTATTTGATGTTTGTAACAGGATGTGACTCCTACATGAATTTGGTGGGTTTGGGGTTTTTGTCGCTCTTTCCCCCCTTCCTTCATAATAAGATATCTTCAGTGCTAGATCAAATTGTTTCTATATATTACAATATCTGCAAAAACACAGGGATGTTTGCTTTTCTTATTCTAGCAGTATTTTAGAAATATTAATATTGTATTGTTATTGATATCTTCATCATACAGTTTATGGGAAAAATGACAGTCTTATACCATTAGCTGTTCTTTAAGACTGTTTTGTTTAAGCAGAGCCAAAAAATTCTTTGGTTTTTTTCTGTGATATAAAAAGCCTACTACTCTTTTTCTTGCGATTGATGAAATGGCACTTCTTGAACTGTTATGCCCTACTTGCTTACACATATGTAGTAAGGGATAGCAGCTAAAAATGTATTTCAGAATAGCTTGTATACTAGCTCTTTAAAAATAAAATCATAAAACGCTTGTTTTTTTCTTGTTTTGTTTTTTAATATGACTCTTATCAGATGTGTGATCTTCAGGCTTTATTGTTCACCTTTCAATTAATAACTGCTATATATGATGGAGAGAGATGTGATAATCTCTTGCAGACTGCAAAGCTTTAGTTTCAAAATTTAATTAATTAAGGCTATTTTATGCCGCATGGACAAGGTTTGAGATCTGCTTTTGTTTAGATGCTCTTTTCCTTTTTAAAAATTTAATTCCTAGAGGAAAATGATTCTGTATGGTTTCTGTCAATATGTATGTTCAATGAATGCGTACAAGAAGCATTGAACGTAATGACTGATCTTTCTATAGTCTTAATCATCAATTAATAAGCTTATCTGCTTGTTAGGAGTGGCTTTAATGCTGCAGAATCAGCATGAGATCTGTGTATTTGAAACATTTGTATGTTGTTTATAACGGACTGAATTTTGATCTAGCATTCCCAGATCTAACAATAGAAATATTTGGCTCTTTACCCTCAGTAAATATACCCTTTAAGAGAACAAACTTCACATAATACTTTCATAAAGTGCAGGTGTATTTATAGTGAGTTTATAATTTTAATTACTGGGGTTTTACATAGATTCATTGATCTTATGATTGGAGGAAATTGTTCTGCAGACATTTCTGAAGTATTGGGGAATATTGTATGTCAATAAAGCTTTATCAATCAGCACTTTTTTCTCCTGGAGAGTAATTGATAAGAAAAGGCATAAAATACTACAGCAAACATTTGAGAAAAAATAATTAGAAATTCTCATGTGTTGCTAAAAGAGCAAGTGAGCAGCAAAGCACTATGGTTGTAGAAAAAAAAAATCAAAAGTAGAACTGTGCATATTGGGCCCAATCCTTTGCTGGTGTGAAATAATTTGGCTGTAAAGACCTACGGTAATGTACAGCTCCCAGAATCTCGCTTACTGTGGCTTTTTTTTTTTAACTACTGTACTTTGGCTTATTGGAAGCTGTCTTAAATCAGATATTATGGCTACCAAAATATATGGAATTTTAGATAAGCATCTGATCCAAAATGAACAGTATAGCTATAAAAGTAATTTGAAGAGCTGTAAATTCAGGATTGCGTATCCCTGATATTGTTGCGAAGTATTAAACTCTTGCTGCTAGAGATGCTATCCTCTAAGTGAAAACTTATCTTCCTTATGGGAAAGATCACTTCAGGGAACTCTACTCTAGGAAAAGGCCTGGAGTTTTGTGGTTTTGTTTAGTTTTTTTTTTTAGTGGTTGTTGTTGCTAAAATAATAATAAAAAAATTCCAATAGATAGAATTAGTTATGGGGATATTTTCCAGGTGAAAAACCTTACTGGAGTATTTGGCTCCATTTCTGTGAGGCATGTGACCTTTTCACCCTATGTCAATGATATTTTTATAGAGTGTGTGAGAAATGCGAGCATAAAGAAAATTCCTTAAGATCATTCAATTTTTCTTTTTTCTTAAAACAAACAAAAACCATCTGAATCTCAAAACAACATACCCATCTCCCTTAATGAAACTGTATTTCTTTAAAGGATGATGGCTAATACAGAAGAACAGAGAAAATCTACTTGCAATATGTTACCCTAGGTTCGACAAATACAATCTTATCCTTGAAGGAGCAGAGAGTCCTAGACTGTAATGGAGGTCAAAGGAAATCTAAGGCTTTCAGTCCTTTAATAATTGTACCTGCCACCCCCCGATCAGCATGTTAAAGAGAATGTGTGTATATGTATTATGTTTCTTAGAAGATAATTTGTATTTGCAGCAACCTACTAACCAAGTGGACTTCACTACTATTGCTTCTAAATACCTGTTGATGTTGGTCTTGCTGTGTGACAAGTGAGGGTAAAATGGAAAGAGAAATACTTGGTCAATCTTGGTTACTAAAGTCTTGAGAAACTGGGGGAGATGGGGCTTTGACAGGTCAGTTTGAGAATAGGAAGAATACTAGGAAGTGTAATCTGCAGAGAGCACTGCTGATTAAGAGCATACGGAGACGTCTGCGGTGATGAAAACGCAGAGCCTGTGCTTCCCTTTTGCTGAGTTACATTGCTATGAGGTATCGACACACACAGTATGGTAATAACAATATTGTATGTCTGTTCCTATAGTGCTAGTAACAGTACCTGTCAAACATATCATAATACTGAACTATCTGTTTAATTATATAAGCAACACTCCTTACTACAATAGCTATTGTATTTATACGACAGATAGAACAGCCATGTGTTATTGTATTTAAATAATAATCAAATGAAACTTTGTTCTTTAGACTGTTTTTCTGCCTATGGAAAAAAGTTTTGTCTGCCTCAGCTACAATTAAAAATAATGCAACTACAGATGGCTGTCATGTTACTGGCTGATTTTTTAAAATTTATTTTTATAATATTCTATTAAGTGTGTAGTCTGATGTGCCACAAAACACTGAAATAGCAATTGCCAGTCATATTATTTAACTGTTACCGAGAAACTATTTTCTCAGTTCTTTTGAAGTACAGTGCAGCTATGGCTAGCATGCTAGTTAAATTTCAGATATCCTGAAAGTGATATGGAGAGAAATGCTGAAATTATTTTGAAGCAATAGCAAACTTTGGCTATGACAGTCCATTTTTGCCCCATATTTATTGAAATCTTGAAATTGGACTTTTTATTATCTGTTTTTAACCCTTTCACATTCTACTTGTAACGTGTCATGTGCTCTTTGTTAAAGTATCTGGTTCATTTTCTATATATTAATTGCTCAGTGTGTGAGGATGTATGCTACAATTTACTTTGTGTGATGTTTTTGAATGTGTGCATGTGTCAAGCTGGTTATAGATTGGTGATGATAAATTGGCTTCTGTAATCTGTATCTTATTTGCATTAATACTTGAACAGTAAGAACATACAGTGGTCAAACTTCATGATCTAAGATAGCTGTCTCGCATCTAGTTAAGCAGGGTCTGAATGAACGATTTGTTGGTATGGGGCATAATTAAACTTTTTGTTTCTCATCTTCAGTGTGATAAAATACTTAAGGGATGCATTAATGCATGTTTACGTAACTCTGGCGAGTCTGAATGGAATTTGAAAATGAATATTGAGAGGAGATGGGAGAAAGGGGCTGGACCCGGTGGGTTATGGGGTTTTGTGGCAGGAATGTATCTTCATGCTCATTCAAGGTTTTTGTTGAGATTTTTTGTTTTTTTTTTTTTTTTTGTTTGTTTTGTTTTTGTTTTGTTTTTGTTTTGTTTTTGTTTTTTTTTTCCTGATTTAGATCAACTGCTGTTTGCCTTTTAATATGTTGGAAAGAACATCCCTATTTTCCTCTGAGAGGCTTGTCCCCTTCTGTCTCCTCTGTTCTAGCATACAAGCAAGTCATTAATAAAAAAGCATTTATACAGTGAGCTTGAATTATCACCCAATAAAACTATGAGAACTGTACTACTGCAAAGATATTCCTAGACAGTATAACAGATGTTACCGAGTGCTTGCTTTTTCAGGAGACATGGTGAGGGGAAGAACCAACAAATACTTTATATTACTGAGTGACAGAGAGTGGATGTGAATGATAAAGTTCTAGGCAGAAATTGTTAATCCCTGACAATAGTATCAATATTGATACTTAGATATTATTAACTGAGAGGCCTACTATATGAACTTCTGTGATAGCTGTGCCTTTAGATGAAAAGTAGCTATTTATATACCTTCTGTCTCGGTGTGGTCATGTTGAAAGCATGAACTTGCTCATCACAGATTCTGAGAAAGTGCAGGTTAACGTCCTCTGTCTTCTTTAGACCTATCTGATTACTTCAGCCTCCTGTGTTGACACAGAGAAAGAAACAGCTAGATTCTATGCTGGAAGAATAAGGTTTGCAAGCACTGTCTGATATAAGGTATCCCATTGTGATACCTAAACCAAATTTTAAAAAATCAAGCATCCTTTTCAAGTAAAACTTGAGAAACAGAAAGGAACAGCAAAGATGTATCTGAACACACTTGAAGGTGCACCATTTACTTTCAAAAGAGATCTTTCCCATCACTCGTGGATAGCTCCACCGTGAAGAGCGATATCAAAAGATCTCAGAAAGGTAACTATTCTTTTATGTCTTTGGGAACTCAGATGCTTACAAGATTGTTTCTGAGAAGGAAAAGAATTGATCCTATTTTCAGTCCCTTGTTGTTGGCATTTGTGGACCAGATCACTATATACAGTATTGTAGAAATACACTCTTGGTATATGAATACAATTCTTTCTCCTCTTGCAGCTCTAAAAGAATAGTGCAGTGTTGCTATATAAAATCTCAGTTTGCACTATGTGTTTTTATGAATCCCTTCCTGCAGTCTATAAAATTGTTTTATTTTAAATACATATGGAGCTTGCTGAAGAACCTTAAAGTTAACTAATAGGTGACCTGCATGATTAAAATAGAGAAATTCAAATTTAAAATAGTGTATATTGTTTTTTTAATGAAAGTAATAAAGGCTTAAAGTCATCGCAGATGATTTGTGAACTGGGTATCCCTAGTCAGAAAACTGATGGGTTTAAGCTATCAAGTTTCAGTTATTGTTAATATGAAAGGAGACTAAATTTGCTAACTCTTCAGCTGAAAGTACACTTAATTTATGAAATTAAGTGGTTTGGTGTTTACTAGCATTAGATCTGCAGCTTTATATTAATTACCTAACTATGCTGGTGCTGTATTGAACATACTATAAACAGGCAGATACTCTGTTTTAAAGATAGTAATTTTTCATGTCTTTATAGAATTTCTGATAATTCTTTATTTCTTATTCTTTGCCTTCAATAAAAGCTGAAATAAATATATTTTGGAAACTGTTCGTGCAGCAATTAACCTTTTTTAGTCATTGATTTTCATTTTGTTCTTTGACTTTCATTCATTTCATACTCCTGTCCTGTGTAGGCGTTCTTTCTGCTAAATCAGTGGTGTATTTTTTTCAACTTTCAGTTTAAAAACTTTAAGTCTAGAATTAATTTGACCAATACCATGGTAGTCCTATTGATGAATTTAACCTATATTCAGATTATATATCAGTGTTGTTAGAGAGCTGAAGCTGAAAGTCAGTAAAGCCCATGTAAGGAACAAGGAGTATGAAGCACTTCTCGTTATTTGCCCCCTAGCATTTGTCAGTGTGATAGTCATATCAAAGGCACAGTGGAGTATGCAGAGAACGACTTTGTTGAGACTCATTTAAGCGAGTTTGAGGGGCCTTTGTTTTAAGCTTTTTTCCTTTTTTTTTTTTTTTGTTAGATGCAAGTACAATATATCTCATCCCATGCCTATAGAGACTCTGAATAACCAGCACCTTAATGAATGACATTTTTAAAGTTTTCACTGGTTAGAAATGTTCAAAGAGTGCTGTTTCTTCCATCACCAAGCAGATTATCCATATGGTACAGAATATCAGGCAAGCTAACTCTAGTATTAATTCAGAGTAGTAACACACTACTAATTAAGGAAGGATGTATTGTTATTGAGTAACTAGCAAATGTGCAGCTTCTCCCCACCCCCAAGGTTTCAGTTGTTTGGAGATAGTAAAAGTCTTTGCTTTCATTCATGACAGCCAAGTCATGCTAAAGTTACTATTGCTTTCTGTTTCGGAGCTGCTACAACAGTTTGAGCTTGAAGGCTCTGAGTGGATGAGATACTATCAGGAATAGTAGTGCATCTCAGCAAGCGCAATTCAGGTTTTTGCTTTTGGGTGCCCGGTTATCAGAGGTGCTGAGTCCCTGCAATTGGTATTGACTTTGGATATGCAGGTGTGCAACATCTTAAAAGCCAGGTGATGGGTTTAATAAGGAGTTTCCTCAGAAAATGGTAGACATTACCTTTATTTGTACTTCTTAAATGCTGCAATCTTCCTCTTGAGGTATTAGTGCTGTATAAGGGAGTAAATAGGGCATTTGCTTTTTGCTGGTGTTCGTAAAAATACTTATTAAATTAATTAGGACAAAAATACTGTACATTACATAAAGGTATACTGAGCGACTCATTTGTCATTTTGGGTGGAGCAAACTTTAAACTCAGTTTTTTACCATGTAAAAGGAGTAAAATGCAGAGTAGATGATGCTGTTCTAATTGCAAAACCTCCCTTAGTTACCTTCTCCGTCATCCCTGATCCTCTTCTCCCTTCCCCCTCCCTCATGGCTTTTTTAAACAATTATGGGCATTGTACTCCTTAGTAGTGCATAGTTACTGTAAAGATAGATGTCCTGAAATAATGAGTTTCTAATAATAATCAGAGGAAGTTAGATTAAACTGGTTTTATATAGAATTCTTAAAGTGTGAAAAAGTACACCTAAAATCCTGATGTATATTTACAGGAGCTAAGCCTATTTACAGAGGACTAACCCAATTTTTTATCTGTGCATGTGTGTGGGGAGGGGGGAAAAGATGCTTATGTTGTATGTGCCTACGTTTTTGTGTTTTTGTCCACCTATTTTTAACACTTCAGAAGAAGATTTAGGGCTTTTTTGTTGGTTGTTTTTGGTTAGGTTTTTGTTTTGGTTTGGTTTTTTTGCTTAGTACAGATTTCTGTTTTGCTTTCTGATAATGGAATATTTTTGAAATCACAACATACTAATTAGCTTTTGTGTTTACACTGGAAAGCTTGCGTCCCTTCAAATGACTTCTGGCCTCGCTCTTCTTTCTCTCCATTCTTCCCCCCTCCTGTCTTTCCTTTTTTCTTTTTTTTTTTTTTTTTCCCATGAGGTTTATTACATTAGATTTGTTGCTTTCTTTCTTATTCAAAAGTTCTGAAGGGAAGCAAATGAAAGTATAGATACAGTAACAGATAATTGCTACTTTAAACAGTTGTCCTTATACTGGCTAGGAAAAATATTTTTCCTAACAGGTACTGGATCAGGAAGGCTGTACAATAAACACAGCAGAATAGTTTAACTTATGGTTTAGAAATACATATGCCATTTAAATAGAAACAAACCCCCAAATCTCCCTCATACCTTTTGGGGTTTGGTGAACAAAAGCTCGCTTGTATGCTCCAAATTCCCCTGGGCCTCAATTTGCAATACCATTATTTAAGCCTGGCTGATATAAACCCATTGCAGAGAAATAGAAGCTCTCCTTCCTGGCTTTTCAAAGCCGGTCTGTGCCCTCCTCTTTCTGCCTACCCACGTCCCTTCCTCCCCCACCTCCCCGCCCGCCCTGTTCCCAGCCTCTTGGTCTTACCCTGCCCCTGTGAAACTCTTTTGTATTTGAAATACAGTAAATATAGAAATACTGCACTTCTGAAACATGGGAAAGCGCCATTCGGTATGATCTTACTGACATCTCTACCAACACACATGTAATTCTATCTCCTGACTAAGATCAAGGCTATAATCACTTTAATATCTCTTGTGTCCTCTACCAGGTGACCTGCAGTCTTTCATTGTAAAGATAAGAGACTGATATAATAAGTTATTCTCTAAGTTTGATTTTATAGAAAATACTAACCATAAACTGAGGAGAAACTTGTGCCCACTTAATATGCTCCTGAGGTGCCAGGTTCTCTGGATATCTACTCCTGGGTACAGTATCAGCGTTGTCCGATGCTCAGTTGGAGGCTGTGCTGGAACAGAACTGGGTTTGGGTATAATCCCTAACGGGCTCTCTAGCTTGACATAGCACTGTGAGATACAAATATATTTATTTCTCTGCTAATAAAACGGCAGTCTAGTTTGTCATTAGAAGCTTGTTTTCTGAAAGAGTAGTTGAGGTGCAGTTCTGAGCTTTTGAGTTAGTACCTGTTAGTGGGAAGAACTAAGAAATAGATAAGCTGCATTCCTGAAAGTGGGCGGAAGGATGGTGAGTAATTCATGCCTTTGTATGGCATCAGCCAAGAAACTGGTTGGGGGTTTTTATATTTTTTTCTCCTTTTTTTCTTCCTTTTTTTTTCCTGCTCTAGTTTTAGAAGGTGTAAGGTATTCTGATAAGCCAAGGGGAAAAAACAAAAGGGAAAAATACTTCCAAGCAAATCATTATAGCATATCTCAATGACTGTGCTCCACACTTAGATTTAATTAGAAGACAACTGCACTGGAAAACTGGTCATTTTAGTCATAGTTAACGACTAGTTCTCTTCTACCCCCAATCAGAACCGATTATATGCAGTGTTGTATAATCTAATTTCTACAGGAAAATTAAGTATGAATAGGCACAATAGTATTGTGTAGTTGCAATAATGAGGTTTTTGTTAATGATGTTAATTTATCATCTAACTATCCTTTTAGAGGTGAAAATAACTATTTTCCCTGTCATGATTCTTTTTACTATATATACACCAACCAGTAGAAAATTGGGTTGCTTTGTAAACATTTTAAGTGAGACACTGTGACTGGATAGCTGTCCGTATGCTCATTATGTGGTAAAAAGGCACTGAAGAAGTGAAAACTCATATATCCATGTTTCTTACAGGATAGTTTCAGGAGAGATTTTTTTAATGTCATAACATAATTTACTAGTGAACTGTTTCTAAAGTGTCATGGTTAGTTCATTGTTGGATTTCAGGAAAGCAAGTGTGTTCCCTAGTTAGCTGTAGTGAGCCTTACTTGCTGTCAGTAGTAAGATAATAAGGATAAAAACTGTGTATGATTTAATAAAAAAAAAAATCTCTATATTTGCATTTGTGCACCAAGTTCCACTTGGTGAGCTGAACCATTAAGATCTCTGTGGGCTGTATTTCAACTAGTGTATGACTGACTAGGTGTATTAGAGATTTTTACCTGGCTGCCAATATAAAATTTGACCCTGGTTTTACCCTGAGATTTATTTGCCTTTAAAAAGATGTATCCTTGATTAATTTTTTTTTTTTTTTTTTGGTAGGGCATGGCTACATGTTAGAGTAAAAGTAAACTGAATCTGAAGTGATGCTGAAGAGATTTATTTAAAAAAAAATTGATTCTGAAGGCAAATTGTGGGAATTGATATATCATCTTAAAATTTCAAATCTACATTTTATGCACTGTGCCAAAAGTACCCGTGAGCTCATTAAGCAAAGGCTTTTTCAATTATACCTTGTGTTTATGCATGTATTTATACTTGACAGGAATCCTTTAGAGGTTTGGTTTTCTGTATTAATACTTATAGTGCCTTGGAGTACATAAAAATGCTTAACAGAAGTAAAAAGAGTGATTGCTGCTTACAGATCTAGTTCTGGTAGCTTTCGCTGTATTTTAGAGCTGCTGAGACGTCCCTTGGCCAGACATCCAGCCTCTAGAGGGCATGCTAGTAACCTCCTCTGCCAGACCACCTCAAGCACAACCAGCTGCGGGTTTTAGCGCTGGCACCTAGAGAGAATCCCGTTTGTATTGTGTAATAAAATCTCTGTGTGCATTCCTCGTTATTCCTGGAGTTTTGCCACAGTAAGAGGATTTTTTCTTTTTTATTCTTTTTTTATTTACATCTGTGGGAAAGCTTTTGTATTATGCTGTTTGCAATTTTTTTTCCTCTCTAGTTTTGATCTTTCTGAAAGTAAAGACTCAAATCAAATTAATAATCATGTGGACCACAGTTATTCTTTCACCTGGTAGAAATGTTTCTTTGGGTATGCACTGCTCTTTACTGTAGTAAGAACTACAGAAGCCGGTGCACTGTATTTGAGACTTGCAAAATTAGGTACTAAAATTTATTATGAACTAAAATCTAGATAATAAACAATTCAGGTGGGATTAAACCCAGTTAACCGTACTCAAGCTGCCTAGATTCAATTGCTCAACCCTTTCCTCTCATGAAATGCCCTATTATAGTTTGTTATCCTATGGACTATTGCTACTAATGTTGGTATTTATGTGAAGTCATGTTTATTCTCCAATTCAAATATTGGAAAATTCCAATCTATTCCAGCATATCGCCATTAGAAATCAGAGGCTTTCCAGTAATTCAGATGAATCTGATAGTCTGCTTCAAGTGTTTCTTAGATCTACTGAAGTCAACAGAGAAACAAGTATTCTTGAATTTGGTAGCATAAATTGACATGCCCCCATTCATAGTTTCATTTTGATCTAAGAATGTGAGTATATGTAGGGAGAAATATATATTTAGGAAATTTTTGTTACACAGAATCTCATTATCCACGTATACAACCTTTCCTAAAAAATGTACTGGTATAAATTAGGCATTTTCTGCTTGAGCATTTTGAAGTAGTATTTTGTCAGTTTGAACTGAAATGTGGTTGGAGCACGTATGCTTTAGAAGGAGGAAAAGTATCTCCTGATGATAGGTCATCTATGTGGTTGAGCATACAAGCCTGTTACTTTGGGCAAATTATGCCTTTTATTTGCCCAAATACAGTATTCTAGCTACACATTTATCGTTGAGCCGTAAAACTTAGCTGGATTGTTGAGTTTCTACATTTCTGTACAACATAAGGAAAAAATGAGGAAGATTTCAACAAAATTTAAGGGGATTAGTATTGGGTATTTTTGTAGGTCACCTGGTATATAATCAGGAGATCTACGTTCAATTCCCATTTAGCATTCCAACCTTCTCTTTGAAAGTAATTAAACACATAATTAAAAAGCTGATTGGTGCATGAAGTGTTTGGTATTTGCTTTACATTACTGGACCAGATGTTGTTGAGGTAGTTTGACAATAACCCATGAACAGTTTGGAAGATTTATTTAGTATCTCCCTAGGTTGCTGCAACCCCACATGCAAAGTTTTCCATTGCATCAAATGTCAATCTGTGAAATTGCTAGGTCATACTTTTTATGTTTTGATCACCTGTGGCCAATGGATTTTTAACTTACTGGAGAAATAATGGTGACACTGTTTTGTGATTCATCTAATCCACTTTTTCCCAAGGGGCTGAGCCAGTCACTACTGTGTCATTTCAGCTTTGGCATACACCCAGGTTACAAACTGGTTCCTTCATTCTGTGTTGCGTGTTGGAGCTGTCCAGTAAGCTGCCCAACATACAGGAACCTCAATAAAAAAGGATGTGTAACACAGAGAGGGTGGCATGGTTAACCCCTTTACAAACCTCATCTCTGCAGGGTTAAGGGTACTCTTAGAATAAGCTGTAGTTGTCATGGAAAAGGGTTGGAAATATAGTTAAGGTGTCCGGCCAGTCTTAAATAACCAAGTTTTTTGATGACAGATATGTTTGCAGTCAGACTGTCCCTGCTGTTCTGCCTGGGAGAGAGTAATCTTTTTTCCCTAACTGCCAGTAGAGGATTGGTATCATTCAAGCATATCCCTTATTGTTGTCCTCCAAACACCAATATTCTGGGCCTTTCTCTTCCACCCAGTCAAATGGGTGGTTTTTACTGCCTGAAGCAAAAAAAAAAAAAAAATTAAAATCAGGCTGTGCTGAAGTGAGCAGGGGGAAGCAAGTCCTAGAGGCTGAAATGCCCTTGAGAGGGACGCCTGTGGTCCCTCCTGAGTACTGGTGGGGTGCCCACTGGAGGCCCTCTGCCCACATCACCCATGGCATCCTGGTGGCAGACAGAACTAAATAACTCTCAGATGGATTCAGATAGCAAGGACAAGTGAATATCTTGTGAACGTGTTGATGTATTTTATAGGATTTTTTTGAAAAAATAGTTAAGTAGGAAAATAATGCAGAATGAATTTTGATATGAAATATTAAAGCTCTAAGCAGCTTAAATGTAAGAACAATGGATGGTCTCTGATTACTTTTGTTGCTGTTGTTGCTGGAAGGGTTTTGGTGCTGATTTTGGTCTGAATTTCAAAAAATGTGAATTTTGTCCTCATGGTGGTACATTGTACTTCTTAAATGTAGGAGAGAAGAAAAGTGCAAAGGATTTTTTTTCCTCCTGAGCAAATGAAAGCAAGAGCAAAGCCATCTTCATTTTCAAATACAGGCTCCAAATTTCTCTTTATAACATTTTTAATAGAAACAGTAAGTTATAAATCATCTAAGCAATTACCTGAACACAGGAGTGGGGCCTAGCCTGGCTTTCAGCCCCAGATGGTTCTGGACTACAATAATGGCCCAGCCCAGATATTTACAGCTTAATTTCTGTTCATGTGCACTTGTCCATAAATGGTTCCTTTTCCATTTCCAGTTCAACAACTGAACCACTTATAGTAGAGGGTGATTTAAACTTGAATGATGGCGAAATGTGAATAGAGACAATTTACCTTTGGAAACTTTAAAGTCCATTTCCAATATTTAAAATGTAAGGTAACTCTTGAACAGAGAATGATTGATCAGTAAGTGCTCCCTTTTAAATGTCGTGTTCTTTATTTTTCTATCTATATATGTGTTTAAAATCTGATTTTGTTCCTTTTTTTTTCTTAGCTTTGCTGCAGTTGAAAGCAGAGACCTTTCTTTCTTATTCTCTGTTTAATGCTATGCCATCTAGCACTACCTGCATTGCATGCCAGTGTCCCTAACCTCGCTCCTCTTGCCATTCCTGTCCTTGCTGCTCCTCCCAACCAGCCCCATTGCTTGAAACTAAACAAATTGAAAATAATGATTGGTAACCATCTGCTGTGCTGAAATTCCACGTACAGCAGTTAACTCCATTTTACAAAACAACTTCAATCTAGTGAATTACAGTGCAGTTCTTGGTGGCAGCAGATAGCAACAAGCAGTTTCGAGTTCCTCTAGACAAAGCAGTTTGCGTAGGGAGCGTTATGCAGAGTCACTTGGTGGTGATGGGAATACTTTCACTATCAGACAGTTTGTTGTAATGCATTTGAAACTAGAGAGAGTATAACCATGGCCTAATTGTTTCATCTGATTAAAAAGGAGGCTGGTGCATAAAATTGTGCAGACAGGTGATCTTGCAAACGTGTGCCCTTTGGGTTTGTGTTCCTGCAGCTGCAGCACAATGCGATGAGTAGCATGTCTGGCTTTCAGTCACTTTCCTGTGACTTTTGGAGTTCCCAATGACAAAAAAAACCACAAAAACCCTCAACCAAAAATTAGGTTGCGTCAAAGAGTATCAAGGAACAATAATTATTCATAGAGCTTCTATTGAAGAGTCTTTTATTGATGCAGAACTCTAACAAGAAGCGCTCTCAATGGTGACGGACTGCCAAACAGCAGATACTCAAATAGTGACCGACTATGAAGTAATATTAAAGTAGGTACTGTTACCATTTATGTTTTTAACTCCATTTCCATTATTTGAGCTCAGATTTTGATCGTGTATAAAGAAAGTTGCTTAAAATGGGCAGTATATTGAGTTCAAAGGACCCATACAGTTCATAAATTCTCCGGTGTCTACTGGATTTTTCATCAGGGAGACTTCCAATAAAAATGATCTATTTTAGAAATAATATTGTTTAGTAGGTTGAAATGTGGTGTAATAAAATTAGACCTTCAGTCTTCTAAAGTTACTACTTAGATGGCACCCTTGGGATGGTAAAATGGCTGTATAAGCAGATGAATCAGACAGTTTCACTGATGGATACATTTGTCAGTCTCTGTTACAGATATAATATATTCTTATATCTGTAATCCTGACACTGTTACATCCAAATGAAATCAACATGAGGTTGTCATCTTTAAGCAAATATGTTAAGTGTTGTCTTTTGTGCTTTGGATTTGAAAGAAAGGGGCCCAAGGGAGCCAGCATCATGCAAATGGAACAAATCCCGTTTCTTCTGAGCTGTGCTGTTTCCCCCTTCATGGCAGCTGGCTGTGTTATCTTTGTGTGTTTCTCTGAGTGCTGACAATTCTTTCAGTGATCTAAGTTAGGGCACATTAGAAAGTGGAAGCAGCTGTCTGTCGTTATACTGAGAGACGTGTTTGCTCTACTGCAAAGATGAAGGACCATGAATCCTTGACACACTCTCTCCCCCCTCCCCCTTTACTTTCCAACATGATCAACATTCAGACGCACAGATTGTCTGCTTGGACAGTTTTTTGTTCTGACTGACAGCATCTGGCATAGACAAATTTAAAAATACATAGCGTGCCATGCTTGGAATTGGAACATCCATTCTTTATTAATCTTCTCATTTAAACCATTCATTTACATTTCAAGAAAGGTTACAGCTTGATATGGTTGAAACATTTATTTTAAATGAATAACCTCCTAATGAAATACCTTGAATGAGCACCAAACAGTCAGTGTTCATTAAAAACTACACCTGATTAGTATGGCCTTGGAACTGTTGTGAAGACATAAGATTTCCTCATTGTCTCAATCCATAAAAAAATGATATTTAGCATGTGCGAGTGTGTAATTTTATTATTTTTTTTACCACAGAGCTAAATGTGAATGGTGTTTTCACTTGCATCCCCCCTCATCATTTTCAAGAGTATTACATTGTAAAGCTGTAGCCTTTAAAATGCTATTTGTCTAATTAAATCTGGGTTTGCTAGAACAATACATTTGAAGTAAACACTTAAATAGTGGGGTTATTTTTTGTTTTATTCTGTTAAGGCATTTATGATTTGAGAGACAAGATGCTTTATGATTTGATGTAATCTGAAATCCTGTGTATATCTATTTTCTACTGAGAAGTATTTTTCACATTTGTATACAATACTTTACTAGTAAAAGAGAACGGAAATGGTGGACCACCCATTAAAATGTTTATGCATGCACATATGCACATGTACATTTTGTGCATTCTCATCTTCATGATCCAGGTTAGCAACGCAGACATGCTTGTCTAGCATTTATGTAAAAATAATATGAAAATTTGCCATACCAGTCAGAACATGGACTTTGAGTGCAGGAAGGGAGGAAGAAAAACCTCTTCATGTACTAGGCATTTTCAATGCTTTATATTACTATTGGTTGCAGCTTTAACTACTCACAGTACAGGGGGAAAAAAAAATCTTCTAGAAGGGGGGTGGGGGAGGAACCCCCAGTATTATAATAAAATAGAGGACTGTTCAAGTGCTTGGCAGCAAATATGTAAAACAAGTGTCCTGGCTTATTTGGAGAGGAAAGAGATGCTGTAGCAGACAGGCTCAATTAACAATTGTAAGCAGGAAAGGACTTGTATTCCTTTGGTAAATGTAGGAGAGGTCATTTGCTTTAGGATAAATTCTGACAAATTTCAGATATAGACATAAAGGCTGGAATAAATATGACAAAAGATTTTCAGTTGCACATCAAGCATTTTGTATTTGCAATGGCCATTTACATTTTTTTCCTCACTGAATAGATTTCTTTTTTATTAATGTTTTCTTGAATAATATATTTTTAAATTAATTGACTGTGAAACAAGCATTTTGGGACAATAGGAATTTTAATACAGGCTTGAAATATCATTTATGCTTTTTTTTTAAATGTTCTTGGTAATGCCTAATCTATTTTCCTTTTTCTGGAGGAAGCACTAAGATGATAAGTTTTCAGCACAGGTTTTACTGTTCTAGTTATGTGTAATCATAAAAGTGAAATCAAATTTTATTTTAAATGAAATCACATTTCCCCCCCTCCCCCAAACTGTTCCATTTATGTGATAAACTTCTAGTTTGATTTTTTTTTTAATGACTAGTTATAAAGGCTTGTACAGATATGCATCTGTAAGCAAACTGGGAATAGGTTAGAGAACACAATTCCCTGGTGTAAAAAGCAAGGTTTAGCAGTAATGCTTTTAATCTGGACTTGTAGAGGATTCAGGAGCGTCCATAGATCTGCTTCAGTAATTACCATACCCCAAGTGGCACTGGAAGAGACATTTGCCTAAAAACTTGATGTCTTCATTACACTGTTTACATTTTAATTAGAAACATGAAAATTAGTGATTCATACGGACAACTATAGTTTAAGTGGGTTTGCTCACCATCCAATAAATCATGGGGGGGGGAAGGCGGGGGGAGTGTGTGGAGGAAGAAAAAAAGGCACTCCCCACCCCCAGCATCTGCAAGCAACAAACCTTCACAAACCTTACAGTTGGAATAAATCATTTACTAGGAATCATCCATGGGAATAATGTGTTGATATTAGAAACCTGTTAAATTGTAGTTTGTGTTTTATCAGAGATTAAATTTCAGTGTGAATTAGTGAATGTAATTTTAAAGATAGAAGCTGTTTATATGCAGAATACATGTATGAGAATGATGTGTGTGTAGGAGACACATATGCAGCCTGTGTGTTTGCATATATATGAAATTCTAGCTCTTTTAAGGAGAAGAATTAGTGTAGGAGTATTTTGGCCGTGCTGAGCACTACGTATGGCTGCAGAGAAGCCAGTTCAGCCTGTTTCAGTATGTCTCCATAAATACATGTAAGCATTTGTATAGCTGCACACATTGATGTATACATACAAATGCACGCGTGCGCACGCACAGAGCACAAGTAAGGATACGTTGATAATTTCCCCCTGAATTTTGCATGTACCTGTCAGCACCAGTGGCCTAAACCCGCTCCGTCCAGGAGTGATGGGGAGAAGCAGTGGTGCCTGTCAGCATCCCTGCCTGAGTCAGCAGCATGTCCAGTGCCTGCGCCGGGCGACAGTCACTCATCCAGCCCCGGCCTCCCGGGGGGCCGCCGGCCTCCTCCGCACCGAGGAGAGTGACCCCTCTGTCTGGCACGCTCAAGATCCCGAATCGCACCGCATCGGTGTGCGAGTTCAAATCCCTACTCCTAAAGGCAGAGCTGGGATTCCAGCTAATGACTCAGAGATACAGAGGGTCAATGCACTGGTGATCTGGAGTACTGAGCCATCGCGCCAGCTTAGTTGTACTTTTCTCCCTTTTCTCCTTTTTTTTTTTTTTTCTTGTTTCCTCCCCCCCATAACTTACTGTCTTACCTTCGCGTTTCCTCCCCCGTTCCCTTATGATAAAAGTGATGATATGCAAAATTGCATTTCTTCTTTAAGAATACTTTATGGGTTGCATTCCTTCAGATTTCAGTTTGATCCTCTCGATTAAAAAGGTGTTTTGCTTGGAGGTGGGGGGGCATGGGGGAATTGCTTTCTCCACTATTAACTTTGTGTTACATTAGTTCCATATAGGCTTTTTTGGGCATTGTGCAAATATGATACGTGGATAACCAATTTCTTTTTAAATAGGAGAGTGAACCTGGGTGGCAATAAGTAAAAACTTGTTGGTTTAATATTAATGTCTTTTACTTTAAGCAAAAATAAAGAAGCTTCCTTCTCCTTTGCTTTTTATTGGATTTCTTGTTGTTGAAATCCTTAAGATTTGCAGGATAATATCTTTCCAGAACTCTCATTCTACAATCTGTTATTGTCTTTATGTGCATATATGAATTTAAATATTTATATTTCTTCCTGTGTCCCTCAGATTTTTAGATTGTGCATGCTATACATAAGTATTTTATAAAGATGTTTTACATTTACAGTATGAGTTGTGTTTTGGTCCTTCCATCATTGAAGTAGTATTTCTGAGCCAGAGAATAAGTAAAGCCAGGTATATCTTGTGGCTGTTTTAATGCTTTCTGTAAACATTCCATATGCCAGAAACAGGCATTGGCGTCTGTTATAGTGTTTCAGCTTGTGTCAAACTCTTTCATTTAATCTGAAGATTTGTCTTCCTTTTTCTTAATTTAAGTTTTTATCGAAGTTATTACTATTGCCTTTAATTTCTGTTAAATTGGCAGCACTGCAATGAAATAACTTGGGTAAACACTTTGTAGTGCAATCGACTTAGTGGTAGTCCTCTGTCTTCATATGTAGCTGTTTTTTCTGTTTAGTGTTTTGGTTTTGATTTTTTTTAACTTTTTGGGTGTAGGCATGTTATAAATGGGACTAAACAGAACTGTCTACATCTGCAAAGACAGAAACATGCTGCTTGCTTGTACGTACTGCACAATTCTAATAGTTTTGTGCTATCTGTTAAATTCTGTGTGCTTTTTGCATTGTGGCATGAAGCAGTTGTGCTGTGAGGGAAGCTGGCTGCCTGCCAGCCATCGACTATGAAATCCCGGGTACCTGAGAGCTTATCAGTTCTTTTGCTTTGTAAAAGAAAAAGTGATGAAAATGTTGGTAAACTGCCATGAAGGTTTAAGGCTGCTGGAATAAGGGGCCGTGTAATCAGATTGGAAAACGGAGCTTGAGATTCTCTGCATGGGAAGCAGTCGCCTGTGGACCTACCGAGATGCTGTGCAAGTGCCGGAGCTGACCACTTTGTTAGCAAATCAGCTTGTTTGCTGTAGCAGCAGGGTGGAATAGGCTAGTCCTTGTGATGGTATGTAACACAAGAAATATCTCTCTTGCTTTGCACAATGTAATCAGCTTGCAATTAGCTCACTCTACATTAACCTTCTTGATATTTTTTTCCTTTTTGTAAGACTGTGCACTTTAAACAATTAACTATAGAAAGTAATCCTTCAAGCAAATCAAAGCAATCCTTTAATTTTATCACCCTCCTGAAAAAGTATCAGGTGGTCAACTGGTCTTCATCAGCTGCTGGAAATTCTCAGGCTCACTGTAGCGTGGAGAGGTTCTTTAACCCATTCACATTTAGAAAAATGTCAAGATTTTATATTTCTCATATAATATAATGCTGCATCATGGAGCTGCAATTGGAATTGTTTTAATGAAAATCCTTGGGAGAGCCCTTTCCTATACAGATGGCTTTTACGCTTCTGTTTGTTTAGGCATTTCCATACACTACCTCTCAGAAAGCTTTGATGACACAGCCACTTGTACTGATAATTCCACTGCTTCACCTCCAGTGAACTTGATTCACTAAGGTTGGAGAGAACAAGGCTATCGTTGCTGATCTTGTGCGTTGCTTTTTAATACTCTGAAATAAAAGCCAGATAACGGGAAAATTTGAGTGGTAGGCAAACTTCCTTTTAGGTAGGAGAGCAAAAGTTTTAATGTCTTTTGTGGAAATGTGGAATCTTGAAGTTTAGCTTCCAAGGAGGAGAATAAAATGTAGTCCAAATGAGGAGTGCAGAATGCGATCTGCGTTGCTGCTGTTGGAATGGCTTACCCGCCCAAAAGTTCCTTTGTCTGTTTGATAGTTTTGGGTTTTATTACAGAATTTTATTACTTGCATTTTCCAGAGTCATCCTGTAAAATGTGATTATTTATACCCTGGCAATATAGTATAATAGGAATATGCCTGACATTTAATGTAAAAGTTTGTTTTTATTTAAATAATAGTTTGACACACCTTGCTAATTTCTAAACTTAAATCACTCAGCAGTTAACCCCGGTATGAATAAGAACAATAAAATTAGTGACAAAAAATGTTTACAAATAATAATAATGTGTGTGAGCTGTATTTGTATTCCATTCGTTTTATAAAAATAAATATTGTGGGTGATTTAAGGCTGTAATGAATGGAGTGATCTGAAACTTCTGTCCAGATATTTTATTTAGAAGACATTGGAAATGGTCAGCAGCTGCTTTGCCACCCCCCACAAAAAGTAATTTCAGTCATTTTGCTGAATTCCAGTAGATCAGAGCAATAAACTGAATTTATAATGTGATCTGCTTTTATCAATGATATCTGTGACAGCAATATTGACTGGCTGTGTTAAAGTTATCTTTTAACTGTCTTTTTAGAACATGAGCATGTTTTGAAAATACAAAGCCAGATCCTACTAATCACACTACATTTATCATATTTTAATGTTGGCTTTGGCTTAGTTTTAATAGGTATAAAAATTCTGGAATTTATGTGCACATCTGTTTTCTGTGTGCCCCAATTTAAAAAAATGCGAAAAAATAAATAAAAAAAATAACCTGCATACATCTCATGCTGCAAAGATCTACTTTATATTCTTTTAGAGGACAAACTCCATTAGATATGCACTTACTGTACATTGGATTGTAAATCTTACAATTTAATGGTAATTCAGTGAGCAGTTATTGCTTCTGTGGCCTTTTTTCTTTCTTTTTTGTCCCATCTCACTTGTGAAATAGGGTTACCCTTTACAAGTGTCACATCCATAGATTCATCTTTTGTACTCTATAGTTGTTCCTAGTGCATCATTCTAAGTGAAAAGAAAAATAGGAAGCCAAAGCTACAGGAGGGGC
>VXBZ01009338.1:814169-831772 GCA_013399135.1 Heliornis fulica | reverse complement strand
GGGGTCTATACATAGAAATACAGCATATAGCAGCAGAGAGACCAAGGCAGTTTAGCATCAATCTAACAGATTAAAATTTTGCTGTAAAGGTACATTTTCTTTAACCTCATTCTCATTCATTTTTCCATACCACTATAGCTGGCGTTTGAATTCCCAGGAAGCAGAAATGGTGTCTTAATGATACAAGCCTTTTTGCCTTGCTTACACTGTTAATACTCTTATCCCTTTTCTGATATGAAATACTTTTTGTAGAAACAATATACACATTTGTAAAGAAATTATAAAAGGATTCTCCTTTTGAAGATAATGAGTTCTCTTCAGGAACTGCAGGTTACGTGGAACACAAATGAGCTCTAAGTGGAGGGATTTAAAGTCCTGCTACAGCATTTAATTTCTTGAGGAAAGGAGTTCAGTTCAAGGTTAGCCTGTTATTGTGGCACTGGCAACTACTTCTCTCATTCCTGTTCTTCTGCCAGCAGTACTGCACAAAAGGCAGTCATTTTTATTTAATACGTAGGGAGGTATTAATCACTGCAGTGTTTTCTTGCAAAAATTTGTCTTATCAAATTCATTGTTTCACCACTCATGACAATAATAGGTGTTTAATTACTCAATAAGAGCAGTTTATAGATTCCATTTTTCCTGTTTGCTGGACAAATGGTATTGATTTTGTACTTTGATGCAACATGAAACTGTATTAAACACAATTAGAATTCTGAGGCTGGCAATGTGTATCAGTTATGGTAACCAAGCTCCTTGTGAAAGAAAATGCATCTCCCAGATTTTCACTACAGTGAAATTCCCAGGAGAAGAAAAGATCTTTAAGGACAGTCCTGTTATTACATGAGCTCTTAGTATGTTTTTTCTTGGTTTTTTTTTTCACTAGACTTTAGGGTTGCTACAAATTTGATATATTCCAGACAAATAGTTTACGTAATATTTTTTCAGATAATAACCTCTTAAGAGTGGTAATAAGCTGTGCACATTCCAACCCCCACAATAATTTTTCATTGTCTCATCCTGCCGTACTTATGAACAAGATTTCTTGTGTGAAAAATAAAAATGATGTTGTACCCCAAGCTTGAGTTTGAACAGTAAAAATTTATGAGACCAGGGAAGAGAGCAGGCTACTTTTGCTATTGTACTTCGAGCTTTCAGTTTTCTTCAAAGGGTGACTATTAAGTGACATGTGGGTTTTTTCTTTCTTACTTTCTTTCTTCCCTTTTATTTTGTTTTTAAGTGGTTATTGTTCTACTGTCATTCATGACGTGTTACTGATATATCAATATCTGCATAGGCTTGAGCCCTTTCTTCAGTTAGGATTTTAGCTGATTTGCAAAAGTTGCTCTGCCAAAATAATTGTTCATCACTTCCTTTGTGTGTCTGTACATTTTTAATTGCAATTCTTTTCTGCTACTGGTTCTTTTGTAACAATTTCCAATTGAGAGTGTTTAATGTTTTCTCCTTTTGCGTTTGTTTTTGTTTCCAAAGTGTCAGAGTTAAAAAGCATGAACTGAAGGTGAGCATACCCAAGTATCTGTATCTGAATCAAGACAAGAAGAATGATTCCTGTCAGTGTCCATTCCACTGTATAAACTTGTTTAACCAAATCTTTATGATATTTTGTTCCTTGTTGAGTTCAGGCTTTTAGGTAAATAAATTGGATAAAATTCTTAGTGTATAATTCCAACTTAGTCTTTTTTTTTTCCTTAATTTAGCTCAGTTTCAGTATTTATTGAAAATACAGACAGAAATTATGAAAAATTTACCTTGACTGCACAACATTTTCAAAGAAAACATGTCACAAGCATAATTTTCCCTGCATCTAAATACTTTCAAAGTACAGTTGAAATAGAGAAAGAAAAAGCAAGTATTTTAAATATCCTTTGAATTGTATATATAGGTGTGGTATGGTCTTGTTGGAGGGTATGGTTAGTATCAAGAAACATCCATCATTTAATTGTCTGTTTTTAAAGGAAGCAGGTTTTTTGCCCCCTTCGTTGGGAATCTATTTGTATTGCACAATTTCACAGTACATATATTAACATACTTACGCTCATGGTTTTGTTATAATTTTTTTTTTCAAATGTTTTACAGAATATTCCCGAAAATCTGAAAAGCCCTGACTTCTTATTTAAGCATACCTTAAGAGCTTTAGTGGAACTGCTCACGCTTAAACTTTAGGACATGCTGAAGGGCTTTGCTGGGTCAAACTTTATACTAGGTGGACCTTCTTGTTTCTCTTTTCAGAGAAATTACTTATTTCCTGTGTGGGCACCAATGGCTCATTACATTGTTGTGTTAGCTGGTGGTCTATGAAAATCAATACAAATTTCAGTTACACAAGCAGCAGGTAAAACATTAAAATTAAAAGGATATAGGATGCACATTCTTATCTGTGGTGATGTCTCAGCTATCCACATGTTATGGGAAAATTCAACAAGAGTAAGTGGGATTCTGAATAATTGAATATATTGTTCTTATTTATTTGGATTACTGTAGCACTTAGAGGTCTCAACCAAGATGGTGACCTTGTTGTGCTGGTATTGTAAAAACATGTAGTGAGAGACTGTTCTGCGTCAGAGAGGTTACATTCTAAATAGCTGAGATGGACAAAGGTTAATAGGGACACAAAGAGGTGCTGAAATGTGAAGAGACTTGCCCAAGGTCGTATAGCAGGTCAGTAGCAGAGCTGCGAGTTAAGCCTACATCCCTGGACTCCTTTTGCAGTGTCCTGTACACTAGATTGCCTCCCCAATGATTAAACTATCTGTCTTTAATAGCTATTGAGAGAAGTAATTGTCTTTGATTTAGCAGGGAATTTTAGACAGTGACATTTGACTGTGTGACTGCTTGGTTCTTGCAGATTGTAAATACAGAGATATAACTCGATAATATGGGAATGAACGTTAAAGCATGACTCTTACTTTGTCCCACTTAGTGCAAATTTAGTAAACACTTTGAGAGGTGGATGCTATGAACACTAGCTATGACTGCTGGTGTTTCTTGCTGGTTTACACCTATATCTTTGCTTTTCAGGTGTGTAGCATACAAAATTGGAGGTAGGGCTAACCGCATGTATTGGCTCTCAGGGAATAATGTTTTAATTACTTTGGCCAAGCCATTCTGAAGCCTTATGACAGTTTCCTTCAGAAGCTATGCTGCCTCATTTCAGTAACTTTATTACCATTTGGCTCAGAGATTGCTGTTTCGCCTTGGCCACAGATTTCATCAGTTGCCTGGTTCACCTTTGTCCACACTATACTTGTGAAATGACCTGCTCCTTTAGTGCTTGTCAATAGTAAATTGCTGCATCCTCACTGTCCAGGCTGAAGCACAGTAAAGAACACAACTCTTTATTAAATTACTGGATTTTACACCTAATTTTTTTGGATTAAACCTGAATGTGAAAAGTCTTAATTACCATTTAATACCAAGTAATTAAAGCACTGACCAGGGTCAACTATATAAAGCACATCAGTTTGAACTGCCACCTGATTAATAGGCTTGGTGATATAAAAAGTTCAGCACAAAAGCATGCTCTGCCAGGGTCACTGCTTTAATAGCTGTGGAAAGTGCAGGTTTTGCTGTAATTCTGTTCTAACAATTGGATCAAAATAATAATTTGTGAGGTGTTCATGGTTGGCTTCTCCAGCATGACGTCAG
The DNA here is from genome assembly GCA_013399135.1 of Heliornis fulica. Lineage (NCBI taxonomy): Eukaryota > Metazoa > Chordata > Aves > Gruiformes > Heliornithidae > Heliornis > Heliornis fulica. The sequence goes on along the minus strand of VXBZ01009338.1, from coordinate 828,106 downwards.
GTGAATTATTTGATTTTGACGTCAGTTAAATTGGTTTTGTGGGATATATTAATGAACAAACTGGTTTGGCTGAGATTTTTTTTCTTTATTTCATGTACATTTTTCAAACTGAACCATCAAGTATAAATTGTTTTTCTAGCCTTCTCTTCCAGACAAGAGCTAAGTTTAGGGAAGGTAGAAGATGTAATATGCATCACTTGTGTGACTATATTTTCATGTGTTTACATACATACAATCATCCATTTATTATGGCTTAGGTGCTGTATGCACTTAGGTGTGCATTTGGCTGAGTGTGTGTACACAGTTACACTGAATAGTTGGCTTAATAGCTGTGGTTTGCATCCATATCTATCTATCTCCCCATATTGTATTCTGCTACGAATGTTTTACCTGTGCCCTAGCCCCAGAGTCTCTGGTCTGAAGGATCATTTGAAAATTGTGCTGTGTTCACATGTAACATAGTGGGTTTTTTTTTTGGTTTTATAAACACTTAACAGTTTATTGGTAGTGCCTCAGCAAACTACTGCACCTTCAGAGGACTCAGCTTTTGCCAGGCTCAGTATGCGTGCAGCAGGCAGCCCATGCATTAGCAATTGCAGGATGGGGGCCATAATGATTTTCACCCACTGATTGCTCTGTGAGCATTAATTTTGACAACACCCTACAAAGTAGGTAACCATGGTTATCCCCACTTTATTACCAAGGCCTTGAAAGGAGGGATTAAAACCTCCATCCCACTAATAAGTAGATGTCTGCTTAGCTCTAAACTTGTAGGCAGACCTATGTATTTGGGTGAGAAATCCTTTCTCAGCAAAATTAAGGCCATGCTCTGAGCAAATTTTCTAAGGTGGGCAAAAGGATTTGCATGTTTCTATGTCAGAGCTAGGCTTTGCTTCTGGAACACTTAGTTCTGGCTTAGTTTGTCATACTTCAGCACCACTTAAGATACTGTTTTTTTCTTATTTGCTACAATTATTTCTTAGTACATAATAGCAAGTGTGTCAGCTCTCATGTTTCAAGTGAAGACTGCTGACAGTTGTGTGTTATTTCTTGTGAATTCACTTCAGTTTTGGTTTCAATGTGTATTAGGTGGGGTTTTTTTTCTGTTATTGTTTTTAATGCAAATTTCACTTTCACCTACATTCTGTGTAGTGGTAACAAACAAGGTGCTTTGCTGAGATTTGGGTCTACCTGTACTGGATGCCCCATTCCTCTGTAAGAACATGTAATTAAAGGCAACAGAGATGAAGTTGGGAGAAACAGTTATCTGGACTTTTGCTACAACCTTGTTTGGCAACCATGGCTGCGACAGCTCCCCCAGCCATGAAAGAGGCCAATGTGCTTTTCTGCGAGCCTGGCTGGAGGTGAACCTTCACCCCTCTAGGCAGCCAAAATTTCTGAGGGCACTTCTTGGCTGCACAGTCCTTTGGCTCCCTTGCTGCCTTCTGCTCTGGTACTCTCTTGGGCACTGGCTGCTGGCTTTGGGGGCTGCATGCAGGTTTTGGGATTCATTTCATCCCATCCTCCGGTCTGAGCCACGGGAGTTGGTTTGCATCCAGCTCTACAAATGGAGCCCTGCATGTGAAGTGCAGGACCATATTGCAAATGGTGCCGTGCGGGGCTGGCACAGTTGCTGCTGAGCCTGTGTTCCTTTCTCTCCGGATGCTCGTAAAGCCCTCTAATTTGACAGTTTCAGAGTGCATATTTTAAATGGGATGGGAAATCCAACTTCCACTCTGGGTTTTTTTGACATTTGCTCGTGATCTGCTTTTGTTAAGGATGAATAATATCTCCTGCTATATGGGAATGAAAATGCTGATGTATGTTCACAAGTCCTGAGATAGTGTTCGAAGCAGTTACAGGTTGTTTTATCAACCATATGCCTTTGAGTTTTACTCTTAAACGGGACCAGCCAGCAATAAATTGAAGCTTCAATTGTCAGAGTATTTCAGGCTCTGTTAAATAGACACAGCAAGCTTAGCTTTTTTTTTTTCCAATATTCCTACTATGATGAAATACATTTAGCTGAATGATTCCAGAGAGATGAACAATTTCAGCATATTGAGCAAGGAAAAGGAAACCTTGTGACGCTAAGTGATTCACTGATTAAACTATAAAAAATTATGCCTTAGACTATGCTGTATTGTAACTTCTTATAAAACTGTGTTCTCTTTATAACATAGCTGATAGACAAGGCAATATCAGAATGTCAGTCATTCAAATTTAGGCATTCATAAACACATTTCCAAAAGCGTTGCCCTATTTTGAAGGTGGCAAAATAGAGGCTCTCAGCACTTGAGAAGCACTGTGATCCAGCAGACAGTGACTCTCGTGGCAGTCAAATGGGATTACTAAAGCTATAAGGTTATCTTGTCAAAGGGTTAAATTTTGAAAAGCTAGTGGGGCCAAAAAACTACAGGATTTATTAGTGTATTTGAAATTGTTTTCAGTTCAGTCAGAAGCAGGTTGATGACAATAACACCAGCTTTCCCTTTTAAACCGGGTCTTTACAGAAGTGCTTTCCTGTCCTCTAGTAAACTGTTGGAAACCTGTCCACAGACCTCCAGATCATGGCTGAAAAACCTGACCAGCAAAGATCGGTGTGATGATGAAAAGAACCCATTGCTTTCCAGGTCCTTATGTGAAGACTCAGTTTGACAAGTTTAAAACAGCCCTCCTGTCAATACATGACAGAACTCTGAAAAATTAGAGTGTGAGTTCTCTGCCTTTAAATGTGTTGGCTCTTTATTCTCAGAGATGTAAAAAACTAGCCACTAGCATAAAATTACTCTTTCAATCATAGGGAAAACTTTTGATAGGACCTTATGTGTGAAAATATTCTGTAGAGGCTCTCCCCCACCCCATGCAAACAGAACTAAATAAACAGCATCAGGGTGGGTTTTGGTTTTTTATGTTCTGCAAAACTCTCCCATGAACAGACTACCTCCATGACATTTTAGCCTGTTCTGAGAAAGCAAAGGTTAGTAACTGGAAAAGAAAAAAATGTAATTATGATAAAGGTTGATACCCAGTCCAAGTAAATATTTGAATGCATTTTAACGATTAAAGCCTCTCAAATTTTTTGATGTATAAACCTGTTCCATACAAAGGAAGGTGCTGAGTGCAGCCATATTTCCACTGAGTAAAGTGAGTACATCTCCAGTCTGATACCTGCTTGACACAGGAAGGGGGGAAAAAAAAAGAGAGTTTGATGAACAAAACATAGAATTGTTTGGTTCTATTAAGAAATGTCACCACTTATCTAAGTAAAACTACTAAGCCATAACCTATATCTTTTTTTTCACCTTCAAGTATGCCTAGGGTAAAGGTTCAAACCAATCCTTTTCATGTACATAATTATGGGCTGCAATTAATTACAATCTAGTTCTTTTAAAAAGAATCCATTAAGAAGTCATACCAGATGAACGAGCTAAAGTAGAAAATCGGATGCATTAAGAGTTACGGGTTTGCCATGGAAAGTTTCTGTAGCATTTAACAACACTTAGAAAAACATTAGGAGGAACTTAGGTGTTATGGCACTATTCACATAAATGAAAATTAGAGGGAAAAAAAATACATGCAAGCAAACCAAGCCTGCATCGTTCTTGGTAGGAGAGAACATTGATTGTCACTGTGCAGCAAGGAAGCCTTTGCATGAACTTATGACAAAAAGGAAGATGTTAAAATAACAGTTTACTAACCAGAAAGTGAGCACACAGTACTTCAAGTCACTTGTTAATGAGGAAAAATTGTTTGTCTTCCATTAAAAGAATACAAAATAAACAGAAAAAAAGTAGTTTGCTGTCGTGGAGGGAGGGGAAACTGAGTCTAAATAAGTTATCTAAGCCTGAGTTCTTGCTTAGCATAGCAGCTGCCACAAAGCAGCCCTGGTGAGCTGCTAAGGCATTGGGCAGTTCAGGTATCTAAGCAGTGGGTGCATTGACCAGGCATCTGGTATCTGGAGGACCCAAGTGAGACAGGAATATAAATCTGAAATAAAAAAAAATAAAAATGTTTGCAAGCATGATGACCATAACAAGAAACATAAGAGGTTAAAATTAAGACCTGCCTTTACTCTGCTTTTTGGCAGAAGTCAACAGTGGATGGTAGAGTGTGGGATCCCACAGGTGAGGAGCTATGCAGGAGCCCCAGGCACTGCGTCAGGAGGAGTGTGCACCCAGTCCACACTGCCACAGTCACTGCAGGACCAGACCGCAGAGCTCAGCAGGGTGTTTCCTATCCAAAGGGATGTAACTGTTTGCACTGTGCAAAGCTATTGAATGAGAAATGAGAAAGTTTTAACTGATTGCCATAATGTCTAGCCATTGAAGCAGATTTAGGGAGTTCTTTTCTATCTAGTGGACAATTCTTAGCTATTAGCTGGAAATATGCTAATGAATCCAATAGGAATAAAGTAAGGAAGGATTCCATAGAAACTGCTCAAACTATCACATAATAGGCAGTGATAATACTTCTGTAGTTTTTAATCACTCTATCAACTTCTAGAAAAGTAATATTTTTGCCCTGTCAAATTTCATAGATTGGAAGTATCTTCAAATTGTAATTTCCAGTAAATTTATGTAGAGTTTTTCATAGGAATACATATGCTACTGTGGGTACTGAATTAGAAAGTTTTTTAAAAGGAAATAATCATAACAGTAGAACCTTCCAATACATAAACTTTATGGAATCACTCAGTGAACAGAATCTTCCTTGTGGTACCTCCAAAAAATTTCTGCCAGAAATATGATATTTGAGAGAGACAAGAGAATGGTTGACTTTATTATCTTAAAAAAAAAAAAAAAAAGACAGGGTCACAAATTAGAACTGGTGTGGTGGAAAGAGAGAGAGCTGCTGTATGCTAGCAATATTTAATGATAGTTTAATGATAGTTAGGAAAGGCTGAGGAAGATAGGCAAAAGTTTAGCAATGGTTACCCCTGGTGTGAAAGGTGCTCTGAGCCTGCTTATGGGGTGTTTGACAGTGAGCTGAATCCTGAGGTTGTGTTTCTGGAACTGCAGGAGAGGGGCTGTGGGACACTGTAGTTGTCTGCATCTCCTGGAGGTTCACCTTTGCGTCATCCTCTCTCTGTCATCATACTTCTCTATGCCTTTTATTGTTGGTGGTGCCTGTGATCAACTGCTGGAGGCAGAGAGGCAGTAAAGACAATTTTTGTAAGAGTTGTACCTCTGCAAAGTCAATAGTAGTTCAAAAGAGAACTGAAAAAAATGTGCAACTGGGGGGGAATTGCCACCAGTTTAAGTTGCTTTTGCAACATTTTCAGGACAGCTTTTTGGTAGCAATCTGTGTTTCCTACACACGAAAAGCCTCATTCAGGAAAACCACAGTTAAGTGTGGTTTCAATTTAGCACATAAAAAAGTTTCAATTCATCTTAATTGAGATGCTCCCTTAGATGGAGTGTAGCCATGTTAGTTCTTTTTTAACAACTCTGGCACAGAGTACTTAAGGAAGACTTTGCAAGGGAAAACTTCTCTAATACCTTCCCCCCCACCCCTTATTCTTTACTTTATTAGACCAGGCTATGTAATTAGAATAGATCAGACAAGTTTTCAGTTCTGTGAATTTTCCTTTAGGTAAATACATCAAGTTATTTGAAATGTCTCCTCTTAAAATTCAAGTGTTTATGTCACGTGTCAAGTCCAGCCCTTTGAAAGTCATAAAAATGTAAAATAATAAACTTGTATGTAAAACTACTAATGAGAAACAAAACATTTTCAGTAGTGCTCAAATGCATTATGGAAATGTCAAAGAATATTCCCTAATATCATGTCGCTGTGTCTTACATTTCCAGGTACACTGCAGTCATTAAAACCTGTGAATTGGCTCCAAAACCATCAAAATTAGAAATCCCTTTGCACAACTTTCATGTTCAACTCTTCTAAGTAGTTGGTAATTAGAGCATTTAACCTTACTCTCCCTCTCTTTATTTGAAAATGCTATTTTTTTAACAGTTGCAAAAATACTGAAGTGGATCAAGCGGTTATTTTGACAAACAGCTTGAAACATTCTTGACTAAATTCCACAAATAAAAAAGGCAACTAAATAATCACCCTGAGCGGATTTTCATAGGGACCTCAGTCAACCTTCAAAAAGGATAATTATACTGGTATTTTAACATTGGGCAAAGGAAATGATAAAATTAGGGCATGATACAGTATTCCTAATTCAAGAAGGTAGCAGAATAATTGTTAAGGGATTTTTATTGCCATTTTAGTATACAGAGAGCTTTTTTAACTTTGACGAGATTGGATTTCTTTTTTGAGGCTCTTAAGCCTTGTGTTTAGTGGCATGAATCTGTGCAGGATGAGTAAGAAACTGCATTCAGTGAAATCTCCTGATGTATTAATAGTACATTTTTGAAGTTGTGAATGTTTGTGTGTGTTTTAACTCTGCAGCTTCCATCACCTCCCCCTTCACTAATTCTCTCTCACCGTGCCTTGTGCCTGGTAGATGAAGAACATCCATTTCAAAGCTGCTAGGATTTCACCAGTTACTACATTAAAGTAAGGACTGTGAACTGTTGGCTGGGGTACTAGCTGATGCCTTTTGGGGCACTGGAGTGAAATACTGGGTTGCGAGGCTCTTCTGATGTACCCAGATCAGAATCAGCCTACGAATCACATGGGCTAAATTGCCTACATAAAGTACTTTGCACGTATCGTCTACATAATGTTGTGCAGGAGAAGTAAAAGTACCTCTGGCATTTCATCCTTTCTTCCTTTATGCCTGTAAATGCAGGGTAAACTGAAACATTTCTGTTTTGTACTGCCTTAATTCAACTGTTTCTACTGAGTAAAATTCCACAATTAAACCAGCAATGCTGCAAGCATCTGATAGTCCTGAACCTTCCCAGTGCTGCTGTGAACACTTGTGAATTTTTCATTTAATCTTGCTTGCACTTTTCCAGGACCACAGTGGTTTATTTAAAACACTTAGAAAATATTTTGAAAGGAGTCATTCAATGGAAAATACAGGCATGAATTCATAGTTTTGTTTTGGTTTTTTTTCAGGATTTGTTTGACAGAATTTCACCTAGCGCTCTATCCAAACCAGCAAGCTTCACTTAGTTTCAGCCCCAAATTACATCGTTCGACACCAGTAGAAGTTTCTTCCATTTCAACAAATCAAGCCCAAGTTTGTGTGACAGTGGATAGATGAGGTGAGCTGATGAGGGTCTGGGAGGCATTACAATCAGAGTGGCAGGTGAGGCAGCTCTCAGTGAATGGATTTGAAGGATTAAATATGAGGGTTTAGAAATGGAAGAATTGCCGTAGTGGATTACTACCAAAGTCCATCATGAAAATATTTCAAATTTGTCAGTAGCTATCAGAGAACACATTAGAGAAAGGTGTATGAAGTAGTAACATTCAAAAACAAGCTGAGCGAGAAGAATTGTATCGATTAAGTCTAGAACTGTTTTACAAAATCTGTGCTTCCTAAAGTTTTCTTTTGGTGATCTTAACCCAAAGCAGTTTATCTTAGTATAATTGAATTGCACACACATCATCACACTGGTATGAGTTTTCTCTTTTTTATTTCTCCTGGCTGTGGGTTAATGCAGTTAAACAATGTGTTCGCTGTGAACTGTATGTTATCAGCCAGTAGATACTGAGACTAAGATGAAGAGCAAGGCTTGTTTTTATTGTAATCAAACAGCTTAATTGAGTTTGGAACATTTGTTTTGAGTTAGATATAGTGTCAGGATAAAGTTGTAGGGAAAGCTGAGCCTGCCTGTACTAGAATTTGCTCACAATATGGATGCTCTTATGAGGACTGGATAGCTGCAGAGGACGCACATGTTACAAATATACACAATTCATTTCAATTGGTCTTTTAAATTTTAAAAATTATTTTTGTCCTCTTGCTGCAGTGTTTTTGCCAGTGTAAAGATCATAGGTTTTATTTGATTATATTTTGGTAATCTGTTAAATGAGACTGGGTCACCTTGCACCATGCAACATTTCACTTCACTGCTAAAACTTAATGCCATCTTTTTATCTTTCACTGAGTGGATGTCAGAGGACATAACATTAATATGAGACAGGAATCTCTAATATTTCATGAGTGGCCTTTAAAAAAGCCCCAAAAAACAAACCTAGGAATTAAAAATTGACACTAGGCTAGTGAATTTAGTCACCTTTCTCAAATGTTGAATGGTTTTCCATTTATGTATCTCATCTATCACAAGACCTATTCTTTGTCAGGCAAGGCTATTAAAAAGCACGGGTGGCTTCTGCAGATCGAATATGTTGGTTTTCTCTTGGGGTGGGGGGAGGATGGAGAGACTTCCATGGAAGAGTGGCCAAGTACTGAATATCCCAAATTAAGACTTGTAACTTTTCGGGGGTTAGAGTTCACTATTAAAATCTGGGTTATCTGGGATTTTTGTTCTTCATTTTAATTTATTGTTTATTTAACTTTCTATGCCTTAAAAAAATTAGTTTATATTTTCTAGCTCTATAGCAAGGTCGGGTAGGTTACATGATGGTCTTTCCAAGTGTTCTAAAGAAGTCAATACTATCAGTAAATTATGGGGCCTTTGCCTTTGTTTTTTATATACTGCATTTATCAAATCTACAATTCCAAAATCATGTGGCAATATATACAGATGTGGATAGCTGTGTGCACATTTATATTTTTTTTTGTTAGATGTCTACATATTTACTTAGAGATTTCAGAATTTTGGGTTTGCTACAGCTTCTGTACCAATACCCCAGCATACTATTTTTTATACATAGTAGAAGATACTTAATGCTTACTGCTAAAACGTGTGAGGATGATAACTTTTTGCATTCTCTGATACTTAAGGGTTACTTAAACTTGTGAACATTAGAAATTTCAGCATCCAATCCTTCACTGGACTAATTGTGCCATTAGATTAAAGCAGAAGAGAGAGAGAGGGAGAAAGATGGTTGTGGCGGTGTGCAGGTCTTATCCATGACCAGAAATGATCATGAAAAAGTCTCAATGATGTAGTAAGAGGATGCATTCATGTTTCAACTCTGACTATTCATGCCCAAAACTGGACTAAGCTACTAGTGAAACCTGGTATCTAATTTATATGTAGTAGTTTTGGAAAACAAGTGTGGTAGAGACCTTCAAGATCATCAGTCCAGTCATCTGCTATTACAGAGACCGTGTAATATAATCCCTTTCCTAAATTTGTTGAGTTCCATAAATTTGTGGAGCTCCATTCTTGGCATTGATTATGTCCACAAAATTGGTATTTTGTCTGCCAAAAATCATTGTTAAGAAATTAACCTATATTATCGTAGTAGAATTCTAGAAATTACTTGCTAGACATAGCAGCCAGATAAACAGTTTGGTAGAGTTAATTCATTCCTAGTTTCTAAAATAAGTGTGCAAAGAACTGTCAGCAACCTCTTCCCTGTCCGCAGTCCTGCTGTCTTTTAAGTACAGAACAAATGCAGATCAGCCCTCAGTGCTGGCATTCCCCCCCCCAGGATTTAGGTGGTTTTAACAGACTTCTCGGTTGCTTTCTAAAATGTTGGCTAACATAGGTGGCTTTGCAGAGAGATTTTGTGACCGAGTAGCAACCTTTATCACAACCAAATGACTCTGTTAAATTTTCTCAGTCCTTTAAATGCAATAACTGTGTTTTGTTTGTTATGGTTATTAATGTGGGTTCTTTTTCAATTCACATATGCAAATGTAAAATCTATCACCATATGACAATATGTAGATTTGTGGTAGTCCCAAGAGGACCTTGGGCCCATAAACCAGTGTCTTTATTATGTAATGCTGCATAAATGCTGTATTTTTATCTATGACAGATATAATCTTGAACCTGTATTTTTCATGTTACTTAACTGTTTCAGAACATCATGTGTGAGAGAACACATCAAAATGGAAATTGCTTCTGCAGAGGCGGCAATAAATATTGGTTGGGTATATTGTGTTGTTGGGCTCCATGTGTTTTAGGATGTTCTCAATTCTCTTGCCCTAATCAACACTGTAAATACATGCTGCATTTCCTGGTTGTCCATTTGTTGGATTAACAATTTGGACCTTGCAGTTTCTAGCATACATTTTTATTCTTTACTGTACATAGTCATGGTTATTTAAGAGCATCCCCTAACAGTATTACTCTAAAATCTCCTGTGGTTTCCAGATATACAAAGAAAGACATATTATGCAAATGCTATGTGTGGTTATGTATGGTGGTTAACTAGTAGTTATTTGAAGATTAACTAGTTAAAAAGCTGAGAAAAATCTTCATGCAAATCATTTGTGCAAAAGTTTGTGACACACAGAAATTTGCCATTTTCTCACTTAAATATTGGGAGGGGTTATGAGGGGTGTTTGTTTTGGTTTGTGGGGTTTTTTTAATACTTAACCTCCAGCAGAGATGAAAATATTTTAAAATGCATTATTGAAATACATCAATATTTGCAGTGGAACGTGATCATATTAAAAAAGACCCAAACAAATTAAAAAAATCACAAAGGGCAAATATGTCTGATTTTGACAGTTTTGTACAGGAGGTTTAGACAAAATTGTTGGCATATTGCTTCTGTTGAATATTCCCTTCAACATTCCCAGGAAGCATTTTGCTGAAGTCATTTCTCCTTTAAAGTCTTTATAAACATGTAGTTCATGTCCCATTTTTTATCTACTCTCTTCTTTATGCTGTTGAGTTAGAATAGAATCAATCACAGTTCCCCACCTTGTCTTTCAAGTGAGGAAGGTACTGTGACAGCCACGTACCTTATTTAGTTTTAGGCCCCTTTATTGTGTCAGTGATACCACTGTGTTTCCTGTGGAGCCTGAGTACTCTTATGAATGACTTTCCAGCACCAGACGTATTATATACCAATTTTCTATTGTATACTTTCCTCTGTGGATCAATATGGATTTTAATTAACATCCTAACAAAATTATAGTTATGCTCAAAGGTCTCTTTCCCCTTGTATCTTGCCAGGAACTTGGTCTTCAGCAAGTTCCTATCATACTAGTCATTGTCAAGAACAGGCATAATTGAAATCCCTTTTCATTTATCCTGAGGCAAAGACACGTTTCTTTTCTTTCCTCTTCAGTAGATATGTACAGAAGTTTGCTAACTGGGGGGATGGAGCTGCAAACCTACTATAAACATCAAAGGTGACTTGATACAGAGATTCTTGGAAGAAGTTTCCACCATACTTGGAGTGTCATGACACTGTTTCATTCAACTGCTTTTCCACATTGCATTACATTAATAACCTCCTTGCAGGTTTCTTGGCAGATGAGGAGAAAGGGAGGCCTTCAGTAGAAAGTTGGATGATGATTTTGAATGAATGAGGATGAAGATGAACTGTTAGCCTTAAAGCTTGTATGAGGTAGTCAGAACATGAAGAGCTGTGAAGTAGGTCAGTACTTTTGTCTTCTTTTTACATCAGTTGTCCTACAGAACTGCATTTAAGAATGTTTAGCTTATATTCACATGTAACACTGGTATTTCTGTGTCTCCTCCTTGACTGTACACTATCCTAGATTATTTTCTGTTGTTTTATCCCTTCTGTCATGTAGCTTTTGAAATCTCTTGTGCTAATAAGCATCTGATAGATCTCACCAGGAGTCTTGGCTTCATCTTCAGTCTTCCTTCATTCTAACAATTCTGCCTACAGTACATACTGTTCACAGGGTAGATCTTACATATTGCTGTTCAGCTGCCAGGCTGTCAAGTAATAAACCCTGCATTTCCTTTCTGAATTGGGGTAAATTATGATTTTAGGAGTGTTCTTCCCCTGACAGAAGACAGAATCCAATGCCACATCCTTGACCATGGCTGAAGAGTACACAGCAGTCTAGGAAATGAATTTGTCACTGATCAGTCAGTTTCTTAGAATGCTTGCAAAATGCACTTTATCTGACAAGTTTCTTGCTGAAACAGAAGAGCTTTATAGTGGTCTGTCTGGTTCTGTATAGGAATTTAGAAACTTGGCCATTTAGTCCATAATGCCATTTTTTTCCAGGGTTCTGTTACAATACCGCTAAAAAAGCAAGTTGGCATTCAACACAATTTCATATTATACACAACCAGCCCAATAGTAAATTGTATTTAATCCAGTTAGATTTTGAGATGTTTGGCACTGTTACTTAGAGTTAAGAAGTTGAATAGGGTGTTAATCAAAGCCAAAAAAACCATTTTCTCTGGATTGTGTTTTGATTTTCAGTTGTCTGAATATTGCGTTCATTTTGCTTGCTCCATGTTCTTTTAGGCAAAAAAAGGTAAATTTGATGTCTTACCTTTTTCCTTTCTCACAATAAAACTGCATGCTCTATTCCTACCATGTTATAGTACCTGCAACCTTAGGTTGACCATTTGAATTCTTTAAGGCCACACCTGTTTCCCACTGTGAACACGCACATAATGTAGTGCCAATGTTATTACTAACATACATGTATTATCTAAGAATTAGTTTCTATGTATGTTCTCTGGCAGCACTTTAAAAATTACCACCACTTGCTTGCATTGATTAAAGAAAGTATTGATGCTCTGTGTTGCAACATTGGTTGGAATCCTTGGCACTCTTTTCAGTATCTGCATTATTATTGCCCCTAAAATCCCTAAAATGTTTAGATCACTCCATTACTTAGAACAACATATACTTTTGCATAATAAATTGTCTATCAGATATTGCTGTTGGCTGTGCTGTATCTAGTATGAATACTGCGTTATCCACCATCACCAGCTTAGATGTCATCTTATTAGGAACTGCTGTCTCAGCAAAATGAGAATATTAATCTAAAAGAAGTGCATTTTTTCTAAGCAACACAAACAAGTCTATCCTACTTAGAGCTGTAGTGTCAATATTTTGTATTGCCTGTGTTGACTTATTCGTTGTAGGTTTTGGCATATGGGACAACTCAGAAGATTTCATTCCTGGCCTTTCATTTTAGGCCAGTTCAGGGTATTTCTGGTCCTTATTTTTGATGATTTTCCACCCTCTGATTAATTTTCATATACACTTATACATACATTTTGAAGTATCTTAGAAATCTGTGTATATTTAGACAGAATCCCATGTTGCACTGGAAACTCACTCCTTGATGATACAGGGAATAAGTACTCTAGTAAGTTGGTTTGGTTTTTGGTTTTTTCCTTCTAGACAAAAGCTTTAGCAATTAATGTTTCTCCAGTGTTCTAGAGAGTGTCTGCAACTGCTGAAGCTTTTCAAGCTTTGACCTCAGCTTGTAGAACTTCCACTGAATACTGAAAAAGAAAAACAAGCCTATAGCTATCTGGGCAGGAAGGAGTGTTTGTTAGCATTTTTAGCAAAGGACACAGATAGTTCAAGACAGGTTTTAGTCCGTGCTGAATTCCTTTCAATAGGAAAAGGACTTACAACTGATTCAACTGGGGTTTTTCTTAGCTTTGTTAATGATCAGGATATTTGTGTGTTTTAAATAATACCATTGTAGAATCATTATACCAGTAATATTCTCACTCACACACCTATAGAAAACATAAAGGTTTTCTGATGAAAATACTAACAACGAAATAAAACATTGACTTGTTGAAGATTCTCATTAGAAACAGAAAATTTGCTCGGGTGTAAACCAGCAACTGGTTTTATACATAAAGATCTTAGCATATGTTCCTCATTCCAGAGATCATTCCAAAGCACCATTATACCTTTTGTTTGTCTGGTTGAGCCAGTTAATGACAGTCTCACCATGAAATCAGTCATTTCAGTTAACTTCTTGCCTAGATTTGTTGTCTCCACTCTCTAGAATGTACATGTTTTCTTTAGCCTTAGAAAACTCTAGTTCCTGCTCAGAACTTTCTGGGTCAGAACTTTCTGTTCACTCCCCCCTGGTTTAAAAAGGTATTATCCAAGTACAAAAACCTTTGTATCTTATGTCATCAAAGTTTTCTGGCTGAAGGAAGTGCCAAAAAAAATAAAGGGGG
>VXBZ01009338.1:755901-810353 GCA_013399135.1 Heliornis fulica | reverse complement strand
AGGACAGGCTGAGAGAGTTGGGGCTGTTCAGCCTGGAGAAGAGGAGGCTCCGGGGAGACCTTATAGTGGGTCCCCTAAGGGGGCCTACAAGAAAGATGGGGAGAGGCTGTTCAGTAGGGCCTGTTGTGACACGACAAGGGGTAATGGTTTCAAAATAGAGGGAGGGAGATTTAGATTGGATATTAGAAAAAAGTTCTTTACTGTAAGAGTGGTGGAGCACTGGAACAGGTTGCCCAGAGAGATGGTGGATGCCCCATCCCTTGAGACGTTCAAGGCCAGGTTGGATGAGGCCCTGAGCAACCTGATCTAGTTGGGGGTGTCCCTGCTTCTTGCAGGGGGGTTGGACTAGATGACCTCTGGGAGTCCCTTCAAACTCTAATCATTCTATGATTCTATATATGAGAAAAAATAATTAGCTCATGTTTAGAGGGGAAAAAACCCAACTCACGTGGAACTGTAGAGATGTATTTAGTATTAAATGTGGGATAGTTTAAACTTTTTATTTGTCTATACTAGAATTAAAAATCACACTAGTTGAAAGGTTTACAGAACTTGATTTAAAAATTCAAGTTTTTTTCTTGCAAAAGTCCAGTTGTCTCTTGTGGATCAAATCAGAGGTATCTAGGAAGGTCATGCCTTGGACCATTAGTTATTTTCTCACCTGGAATTTGAAGAAAAGTACTACAGCTGAGGCAAAGGATATTTTAATCTGAGATATTTTGCTTTGTACTGAAGGAGACCAAAATTGCTACTATCTCAGGTAAGAATGTTTACAATGGGTGGGCAGATATTAGGACTGGATATGGTAAAAGTTTGAAACAGCTGGATCTGCAGTTGTGCTCATGTCCCTAGTTTCAGATGAACTCTTGTAGTAAGGCTATATATTTTTTCTAAAGTGTGAATGCAGTAGGAATTCATAATTTATTAAAGTTATTTATCGAGTGTTACTGATGTGAGGCTACCATAAATCACAGATTTGGAGTTATTAGCAGTTCACTGTTAACACACACAATATACGTAAACAACATTTATGTATCTTCACCAGTGTGTGTAAGTTAGAATAACTAACTTAGGTTAGTTATTTCATATGATCTGTGGCATAAGTATAAATTTTATTTCATAGTGGTGACTTTCTGCTGTATCTTTTATTCATTATTGTTTAAAAGAGAAAATTAACAGCAGTGGCTTATATGCATATATGTATATGTCTGTGTGTATGTGTACATATTTACATACATGTGTGCATGTATATAATGTATGCATGGCTGGGTACATATCTGTGCATGTCAAAGCATCAAAACTATAACTAAAAAATCTGTAGAGTAGGGTATGCACAAAACCTCTAAATTACATTGCTGATATTTTAAAGGTTTCCAAGTGTTAAAAAAACAAAAACTACTACCAACATTCAGTATCACTGTTCTCCCCCTTCCCCATGAATTTAGTGCTTAAAGTGATTCTTTTGCCTTTAAAATTGAAGAATTTTATTAGTTGCTAAAGCTATTCAGTAAAAGGGTATTACAGAAAGAAACGTAAATTGTAAAATTCAGCTGGGACACTTACTGAACTGTTGGTATTGTTTTGTCAAAAACTGATTTAAAATGAACTAGAAAATTGCCGAACCATCAAAGTATGGGATGTGGGAAAGTTAATATATTAAAGAAACACTATCATGAGAAGAAGTAGTGCCATTTTAAAAATGATATTTTAAGAAATTCACTTATATAGAGAACAGGGCAAAATCATAATCCTTTATGAGCCCAATAAAGACTGCCTAGCTACTGCCACTTGATACAATACCTCCCTTATTGAACTTGGAAAAAGTCTACTATGGAGGGCTCTTTTTGTGCAATATAGGTTTAGTTGGCTTTTTAACTTAAAATGGAAGAATGATGATAATGTGATAAATGTGCTTTGGACTGACCAGACTTGTGCACAATACCCTGGACTGGCATGTACATGCTGTAGTGGACATGTGAGCAGGGCTTGTGCCCTTGCAGACGGGGTGCTTTGGTTTTATGTGCTGTTATTCCACTGGCTGTACTGGCAATCTGTGTAGCTTGGTAGTGGACATAGAGTATCGCCTGTTTTAAAAACAGAAATATCCTTTTCTCTCTTCAGCAAGACTCAGGGATGTTATTTTTGCTTTAGAGACAGGCTGACCAAGTAGCTGAACTGGAAGTAAATCCTTCTTACTTTATTTGATGTGGCTTCCTGTGGCTCGCACACTGTTTATGATGTTCACGTGGTGCTTTGAAAGATCAGAAACCGAGATGTCATTTTACTTTAGCTCACTTGTTAATATTTGTTTAAATAGTTAACTCAGGCATGTAGAGTACTGACAGGAAGATAGAATGATTAGTATTTGTACTTTGCTTTCTATCTGTGTAGCTGGTGGTTGCTCTAAAAACTACCTGGTGATAGTAAGACAAGGTAAAATATTTGCATTTGCTAGTCCTCTTATCACCTGCCTCCTTTCTACCTGCGTCTATTCTTACATGTCCCTATTTGTGGTGGGGGCTGTTTAATTCCTAGTAACAACCATATAAAAATTTACTGTATTGTGTTGGAAAGTTCAAATGTAAGAGATGCTGTTCTTGTTTTAGAAGGAGCTGTGCCCTTAAAGGGAAAAACAAATTGAAAAGACTTCCACCAGAAATTGTAATCTAAACTGATTTCAAGCACCACCTAGGATTATTGCATCTGAAGTGTAATGATGAGGGTTTTTTAAGTCGGTTGGCTTTGCTCATTTGACATATTTTAGAGAAAATCCAAGTCCTGTCAGTGTTGGTAACAAAATTCCCACTGACTTAAGCAGACTCTAAGTTTAACTTCTGTTAAACAACTGCTCTCAGTGTTGCTTCATTTTCCATTCATCACCATGGTGTCTGGCTTTCCTTGTCTCGAGGGAACTGGCATGCAAACCCCATGCAGCACAGAAGGGCGTTTGCTGGTAACACCTGCACTGAGACTGAGCTGGCATCAGAGAGGCACAGACAGATCTGGAAGGAGTGAAAAGAACAGAAGATGTGTAATAGTATCTTCTATAGATCTGCAATATTGAAATAATTTTTCTTTAAAACTATTGTAAGCCTAAATGTTTAGATTTTAGAATATATTGCTTACATTTTTAATTGAATTTTGCATATCACATCATCTTCAGCAAGTGTTAAGAAACTTGAAAAATCTTGGGAGTCTGTTCTTATTTATGGTATAGTGGCCATAGTTAGAAATTAATTTCAATACTGTTCCTAAAACACAGCCTTCCTCCCCAACAAGAAACCCCTTGTTTCCTCACAAAGAGCATCTTTGCTGCTGTAACGCTTTTTAAAACATACTCCTTAAAAGCCATAGCAGAATCAGCACAGGGTTCAGATGTTTCCTTCCTTGAAGCCTGAGTCTACCTTTCACTCATTGCTGTACCTTGACACCTTCTCCCTACCACTTGGAGAACGACATCTGAAACCAGTTGTCTTCTTACCATGTCATCCCACCTGCTCTGCTCCTCTGTACCCACGTGGCTCCCACAAGCAACAGACGGCAACTCTGGGGAAGGTGAGTCCAGCTGTTTTGGCAGCCTGCTTTAGCAGCTGAGGCCCAGCTCTCTCCTAATCAACAGACAAAGCAATCTTAATGCCACTCATCAAAATACCTTCACCGTGGTAAGCATGGGCCAATGGGATTGCAATATGAATCACTTGAAAAACTGCAATTATGATTAACGCTTCAAGTGCTATTTACTTTAACATTTGACCAAGACAACACTGCTAATTTATTTTAGCTCAATGTGAAATTTAGAGTCTGATTGTTTTAATTTGCAGAAAAAGGAAAGCTGCCAAAACCACTGATTTACTTTCCTCTCGATTCTGTTGACATCACTGAAGTTGCATAGGATACTAATTGTTCAAGAAAGTTACTTTTGGGCTTCTGCTTTTTTTCTGCAAACATCTGTCTCTGATCTAAAAGCTCAGAATTTAAGATCCTCCAAGTTAATGCTGTGAAGCAGACGAGATGAAAAAAAACCATTAGCTCATCTTCTGCGGCGTCCTTCGACTTTAGGGATAGTGACTTGATTGATCTTTACAAATTAAAATCACAGATGCGCCAGCCACTAGAAAACCAGCAGTAATGGCTAAGGAAAAGACATCTGTGAATTTGATATGGACCATTTAAGTATCTTAGCCTATAGAAAAAACATGAAGCATTTGGAGAAAGTAGTTCTGCTCTACCACTGAGCATCTTCAAGCCCAGACACTTCTGAAGATTATATACTGACTTGAGAGTAGACTGGTCTAATCTAAAATCCATTAGGCTACTGGATCTATCATTAAATCAGTGAAATCTACCTCCCTGGTCCATAGACTGGTGTGATGCATGGATGGCAGAGTGATGTGGGGGAACCCCTCACTGTCATGAAGATATTTATTATCGTAAGAGAGAACAAACTGAAGGCCCTCATGTAACATGCAGCAGAGACAACAGCCTTGATGTTCCTGTACCCTAAATCTTTTTCAAGAAAAGGAAATTGCAAGTACTCTTGGAAGCAGCAGGAACAAGGGGAATGGCTTTCTCCCCACCCCACTTTGTATCTCCTAAGAATATACCAAACTCTCTCTTAAAGAATTTCATTGTCTTCTTTCACTGAAGTCTTTGTAGTCTTTAGCTTGGAAATTCCTCTCTGTTTCAAGTTGTACTTTTATAAGAAGTGGTGTAAGTTATGCGTGGTCTGTTTTACCCCTTTGCCAAGTATGAGGCTCTAAAGATATTTGCATTTGTCATACTTTATTTCTATGTCTTTTCCTGAGTAGTCATTAAAAAAATAGTGAGCTTTTAGAAAGAAAAAAAAAAAACTTCTGTTATTTAGAAAGGGTGTGTGAATACCTGGAGAACATTTGTAGGGGGAAAGATACAATGACAACAAAATAAAATGCTCTATTTGGACAGGTTTTCACAGTATCTCATGAACAATCATTCTCAAACTATATTTTAGTGCAGACTGTTTAGTTTTGTGTGTAAGCAAAAGGATTGCAATATTCAGAAAAGTATTTAATAACCTTTCAGAAAGTAGTGTAGAGTTTGAGCCAGGAGGCTTTCTAATGTTAGTATTTTGTATAGCTAAATCTGATGCAGTGGTGCTGGTTAGTGACTCTGCTGACACTGCCTGGTGCCTGAAGGCAAAGGGACAGAAGTAATGGTAAGAGAATGGGCACCTTCTGATAATTAAAGTCCTGCTGCATTTTTCAAATGCTTATAAAGAAAAACAAAACAGTTTTGGTATTGGTTTGGTCAATGTAAAGATCAAGACCTCTTAAAATTGATGAATCTCAAGTTAGCCAGCTGCCTGTTGACATTATTTCCTTCATGCTATCAGAAATAATACAGTACCTGAGAGCTAAAGCAGTGAAAGGTTTGCTGATTGTTATATATGTTGCTTAGCACATTTACCAGTTTTTATATGGCCTCTGTTTTGTAAGGTTGAATTGCAGTGTGTCCTTATTTGCATGAGCATACATACTTTTAATGTTAAGTATCAAAGTTTCCACATCATTTTCCCTTTTAAGTTTATAACAAGTGGCCCAACTGAAATCTTTATGGCTTATTCATCTGCTAAGGAATGTTATCTACTCTGTACTATTTTAGCCCAACGGGCATGTGAGGTAATATGGCTTAGTCCTTTTTCATTTCAATTTGAGTTGTCTTGCTTAGGCTCTGGGTGAAGAGGGGACATGTGGACAATGACACTGGCTTAACTTGTTAAGCCAAGATAATTTGATTGTGTGGCTGAGTCTTATCAAGGCCAATCAGTGCAATAGTTTTGGAGAGAAGATCTATCAAAGGACAGACATCTTCCTTGAAGTAACTTTCCAGTGATCTCTGAGGTTGTTCCTTTTTTTTTGTTGTTTTTTATTGTGTTTTTGCACACCTTAGGACTTACATGATAACATTTTGCTTGATCAGAGATCTGTCTTGTGGGAAAAATAAAGGAGGAGGGTAGAAGATGCCTCTTCTTTCCCCAGGCTTCTTTTTCTATGTCAGTCTTCAACCTTCTTTGCCTCCTTCGGGTGTTTTTGTCACCCTGTACAGAACCCACTGCCAGTGCTATCACACACTGCACATCAGAAACAGATCGTTTTATTCCTGCTTAGCACTGTGGATTCACACCCTACAAGACTTCTAGTTGAAATCTGGCCTTCGAGAGCTGTCCTTCTCAGTTGGGGTGGCAGGGAAGGATAACAGTTTCCTTGGCTGGAAGGCATCAAATTGGATAAACAGAAAACGGGGGCCTGGAGAGAGGGAAAGCTCTTGATGGTGATTAGTTGTCATCCTGCTTGTCAGAACAAATGAAGAAGAGGAGCACAATGTTTGCACTGTTTGAACAAGCCTCAGAGAGCAAATTAGATGGTAAATGTGATCATAATTTTCCTGCCTTTCTTGAAACTCCCATGGTGTTATTAGTGTTTTTCTTTTTCAGGTAAAAAAGCTGTAACAAATACATACTTGTGTGGAAACTGAAGCGCACTGAGGTTGTTTACAGATGTGGTGTGCAAAGATTTCTGTGGTTTAAATGATAGTGCTTATAATATCTATGTACTGCAGGCTGGTGGAAGGTGGTGTGCAATGCCATTGGAAACAATAATGTATTTCAATATTGCACATCATGTGGAAAAAAAAAAGATACAGATAGCCATCTATACAAGCGTATAGCTAGATAGGTGTGCTCATGTAAAATAAGCTTGTGCCTGAGCTTTATATTGCACGTGGTTGAGTACTGTTGATAAGCCAATTATAGTATTTTTTGGAAAGGTATCTGGAATGTAAATTCTTCTGTCCTATTATCCTGTAATAATGTGCAGTGGCAGGCTGTGCCCCTTGCTGAACTGCAGGCACACCTAGGGTGACCACAACTGTTACTAAATGAGAAAGTCAGCACTACTGTGTTTTGTGTATATAGAAATGTGGAGTAACCTGTAGCATTTAGATAATGAGTTTGGGGTGGAGATGGAGAAATGCTACTTACAGTTTATTTTACACATGAGAGTATTTCACACATAGCAAAAATTGTTAGTGTAAACAAGTATCAATTAAGAGAACAAGTATGAGCATTGTTGCAGAATAAGGTAAAAGCTGTGATGTGAAAGGCTCTCTTGTGTAAAGACAGATGACTGACAGTGGAAAGATTTAAAGTATTTTGATTGCCTTAAAATGGAATCTGGACTTGTAGAAACTAATAAAAATTGACTGAGCTTCATTACAGACTTATAGTAAGCAAAAAAACCTTGCTTAAATCCCAAGTGCTTGGACCGTCATATCTCTGATATGTAGTTACTCCGCTAGATAGAAGCACATCAGAAAGCATAAAAAGTCAGAAATTTCCTCAATATATTGTGAAAATAAATAAAATACATAGTCACAATAATTGTGGATTCAATATATCACCATGACCTAAAGGGTAATGACAGGAGAACTTAAAGTGGAGCATGTTTATTTTTATCTCTTCCTAAAAAGATTTTAGTATATCAGGCAGCTCAGACTGGTCTTGCTGCTCTCTGTAAAATTGCGTTTGCCTAGGCATCTCTTCTTTCTCTTTTATCCGTCTTGGTAGTGACCCACAGGTAAAGTACCCTGCTGAAGGGCCAAGACCAGAGAGTGTCAACATTGCCCAGCAGGAAAAGAGAAATTATGTCCTAAAGCAGAAGAGTGCAGCTCTTGGGTGCTGGCTCAGCCTGGCTGTGGCACACAGAGCTTTAGGAATTACGGTGGCTCTTGGAGTTTTCTTTAGAAATGCACTTTGTTCCGCATCATCTCTAGCAAAGCTCTGTGATGGACATAGATATTCTCTATTGATCTACTGAGCCTACTTCAGACAAAAACATGTACGGTTTTTGTTCCTGTGTATTTTGGATGAGCTCAGAGCAGAGCAGTAGAATAAATGAAGTGTTCTTCAGTCAGTCACCGAACAGTGCCGGATATTGTATTGTGCAAATACAAGCTGTATACTTGTATATACTTCAGTATAAGGAAGTATACTTAGGTTGGCTGATGCACCGAAGTTGAGTATATAAAAACCACCGAAACCGGTGGTTTTTATATACTCAACATACTGAGGATTTAATGAATCAAATTATGTTTATAATACAGCTGGCAAGATACTTGTGTATTCCATATTAGTAATGCATAGGGACAAGCAATTACTTTTCATTTTTCTATATTGACTATTAGCTTTAAAATATTTATTTGTCAAGCTTGTATCTCTTTCTTTTATTTCTAAAGATATGAGAACTTAGTAGGCTCATACACTAATGATTTTTAAACTATAATAAAAAGCACATAGGATATGAACAGTGATGTGAAATAGATTAATTAAAATCAATGTGATTTCAATGAATACTAATTGAATTATTAATGCTTGGATCAGGGTTTTTCCCCATTTTGTGATTATTCAGCTTGCTGGCTGATGTATGCATTTCTGTTGAAGAAAGCCATTTCTTCATCTTCCTTTGTTGTTTTGGGTTTTTTTTTCATCTGCCCTGTGCTTCATTAAAAGAATATGTTATTGATACCAAATAGGAAATAGGGACATGCTCTTAGCCAATTTACTTTTTTCAGTGCTGCCTCTGTCGTCTTTTCCAAACCTGAGTGCAGCAGCTCACATTCTGTTGCAGAAGTAGCCTAAAAGCTCTTCAAATGTGCTATGTTCAAAAGCAGGGCCCACTGGCATTGCAAAGGGCCATGGTGTGAATCGATAGCTGTCGTTGGACTGGGCTGTCAGAAGCTGCCAAGCCCTGATGCCCAATGCTATCTCTGTGAGCCCACTGGCACCACTCCCCACCCCACTGGCCCCATGCACTCGGGTGGATGGTGGAAAAAAGCTGCGAAGAACCTGCTTGCCTCGCTCTGGGCTGAGGAAAGTTACTCTTTTCTCCACTTTGCCCTGACTGCTATTAATATCCCTTCTCCCAGCCTACAGGATCATATGATTTCAGCTGAAATAGATTAAAAATTCCTCTGTTTTGATGCCAACAATAATGTGATAAATTTGTTTGCCAGTTCTCAGGGGCTTTTGTTTTTGTAACTTGAAGGGATAAGCTCAGGGCCCAAGAGAAAGATTGTTATCCTGTTGAATTTGGAAAATGGGTTTCCCCATCCCCACCCCACACCCATTTTCACATAAAATATTCTATTATAAATGCAGAATTCGCATCTTAATTATTTATTGCAAACAGAGCAGGTGTGTGTGAGACTGCAACTCTTAGGGTTTTGGTTTTTGGGGTTTTTTTTAGGATATGTTTTCAGGCTGTCTAGTATGGTAACTAGCTAAGATAACGGCTTCTGCAGTAACAGTGCAGGTAAAATAAAACATCTTCCCCCACTGCTCCCCAATTAACAAATGTTGTCCAGAAAGCAACAAAACAGTTTGAAAGGATTCCTAAAGTGGAGGATTGTCGACATAATGGCCATTGCAAATGAGTAGTAATTTTTGAGACTGCTGTGGAAGAGATACAGTTAATATTATTTAGATTTTTGGGGGAAAAAAATCTGTGGCATGACCTTCCAGTATGCTACAGAAGCTGTTACATTACTTATAGCATGTACATAGGAAAGGATAACAGCTTGGTAAATTATGGATCTTCAGAGAAGGTGATGCTTTTGAACAATATTTAAATGTTATTTGTTGGATTACAATACATTATGATGGATTCTCAGACACAACTGAGTTGTAATTCTGTTATTTTCTAGCCAGCTAGGATTTGGTCTTCAGTTGGCTGAAGTCATTGTTCACGTCAATAGTAAAGGGTAATGTTCCTGTCTTCAGCAGTAGCTGTTGCTCTGTCAGCCAGGTGCAGTAGGACATCTTCCCTTAAATGTGAATCAGAAGTACATATTATTTAAATTATTTATTGCAACTGCTACTTATAGCGAGTGCTTTAACCAGTAGTACAGTTTGCATTTCTGTAATGCTTTCTGGAGCATTCTAAAGTTTTGCAGGTTTGGAAAAAAACCCCACAAAACATGGCTTAGATTGGAAAACATTTTAGGCTGTAACCAAGGAAATTAAATGGTTGTTGAAAGGCAGACCTATTGCCATCACAGAATGAGTGGAGAAATTCTGAAACTAAGTAATTTGTCCAGTGCCTGTGTCATAGCACTTTCATCAGTCCTCTTAACACAATGTATCTTTCATATCTCTTCCCATGCCCTTTCTCTTAACTATAATCTCTACTTGATGGGACACTGACAATGCTCTGAACATGCTTATGGCTCTGCTGACAAGCAGGAAAGGGTTCATGAAAGGGCTTTATTAATGCATTTCTTTTTTTTCCTTTTTTCTTTTTTACTTTTTCCTTATTTTCTGACCCCGCTGTTCTCCATACCTCTGTCCCTTGATCTGAATGAGATTTCTGATGTCATGCAACAAGATTTCAGTGATATCCAGCCAGTCACCTAAGAAGTTTTTCAACACTGCTAGCAATTGAAGGAGGAAGGAATGTAACTCTTCTTCGCACTAAAGAAAATACTTTGTTTGCCAATAGCACTGGGAACAGTTTAGCAGTGCACATGTAAAGTGTCTTACAACTTGCTGCCACTGTAGTGGAATGGGATTATCAGTCAGCCAGAGGAAAGAATGAAATGACTCACATGTAGGACTTGGTGTAATACAGTGTCTGAGAGCTTAATCTTTCTTCCTATAAACTGCAGCACTTCCACACCATTTCTCTGTAAATGATCGCTAATTAATACCATTCTAGACTTTCATCCAACCCTAAGGATCCCCCAAAAAAGTTATTATTTATGTGGGTAATCCCTCTTTGAATATGACCACTTCACAAATACTTCGGCAGAGTATGATTTACTACAAAAGTTTTACTCTATTGCTTCTCAGTTAGATAAAACAAGTTGTTTAGGCATATCAAGGGTTCAAAATTCCTTTGTTTGTCTCTCTGATCTACAACATTCATCAGATTATGTTCTGATAAAAGCAAGTGAGAAGCATTTGTTTGGATATAACTCTTGACCAGCTCCTATAAAACTTACTCTCAGCTCAACCTCAAACCCTTTTTCACTCTTCTCTTGAATTCTTTTTTGCTAGAATATGTTTTAATGGGTGGGAGTAAGTTGTTGTATCCATCTAACTATGGATTCTTCTTCCAAGCTTCATCTTAAGAAGGATGGAATTGAGGAAGAGAGACTAAAGGATTCATCTTGGGGTAAGGGAACTTATTTTTTCCTCCTTCAGAGTTATTTCAACTTAGAAACCACTGTTCCCATTCTAATATATATGGGATTCTCATGATATGAGTTTGACATGTTTTATAGAATTTTTAAAGGTAGGAAGAAGGCATCCTAGATCTTCTTTATTTGAAGTTAACAATAGACAGGAGCAACTTCATGTGAAATGTCTGGCTTGTATTTCAAGATATATCTTTATAGTATTATTTTTGCTCTTTATGCAAAAGGAAGATTTTCTTATCATTATCCTTTGCTGTTGGGAAGATAGCTGTTTCAAGCAGTACTTTCTGGCATCTTCACTGTGTGTGTTGAGCCTCCACAAAAAGACAAGCCTTTCAAACTTGTTGGTTCACTGGTAGAATAATTCATAATTCAGGTCTACAGTTTGTCCAGTAAAGTCTCATGGACTTGGGACTTGTTCCATCAGGTGTGTCCATTCATAATAGAGATACAAGCACAGAATGATAGTATAATATAAAGCAAAGTAATTCTTGGTGCATTCTTTTACTGAGATCTACGAGAGGAAAGTTTGAGATACACCAGTACATTATTTGGAGTGCTTGTTCTTACATCTTTAATGTAACTAAAGTAATTTCTGTTTCATATATTTTATTAAATGTTCTCTCTCTGAGGGTCGGTCATTCCTTTTCTCTACTCTTTGTTGGAAATATTTGTTACTGTTTCTACTTCTTCCTATCTGTTTTGGATTGACAAGTCATGAGGTTGCCATGCAAGACAAGATAGAATTTATATCCTTACCTGTAATTTTGTACTTTGCAAGCTTGAGGAAAGCTCCCTCAGAATTCACATTATGTTTGTTTAATAATGTTTTTAATTACTAATATAAGGCAAGGTAAATGAGAAAAGGCAGTTTTAGAATAATTGCTGATGGGTGGAAAAAAATGGAGAGAGGAGACTGTTGTAGTTTACCCCCAGCCAGCAGCTAAGCACAATGTTGCTGCTCACTCACTCCAGTGGGATGGGAAGGAGAATCGGAAGAAAAAAGTAAAACTTGCATGTTGGGATAAGGATGGTTTACTAGGACAGGAAAGGAAGAGGAAGTCAACAGCCATACTTAGACTATGCAAAGCACCTGATTGAGCAATATGCTCAATGCCTGAGAACCAGTGCCCATCCCATTCCCTCTTCCCTGGACAGGCCCTACATTTATATACCAAGCATGACATCATGTGGAATGGAGTACCCCTTTGGCTCTTTTGTCAGCTGTCTTGGCTGTCCCCTTCCAGCTTCTTGTGAAAATGAACTCTGTCCCAGCTGAAAACCAGGATGAAGACTACATTTTTTTTCTACAAAATAATTTTTCTGAAGTAATTTTTGGTCTTTTTGTCTCCTTTTATGGTAGAATGCCTGAGCTTTAAATTTTCTTCAGTAATGAAAGGTGACATCAGGTGAAACCAGAATTCAGTAGTGAGACTAGTGGGATGTTTCAATGGGAGTCTGTATACAGACACCAGAAAGAGTAGGAAACAAGTACATTATGAAAGGTTAAGAAAATGACAAGTGTCCATTTGAAAATTATAGGTAAAGAAACTAAATTTGTCTTTCAAAGAAAGATATTAAAGGGCTGCATGCTATTATTTTGCAGAGGGAAACACACTGTAGAGTATGATATGATCATGCTCAAAAGAGCCTGTTTGGACTTTTAACTTTCTTTTTTCTTTCTACATTTTGTCTTGCTGTCCTGACTTGGCTACTGTAGAGAGTTGATGAAAGAAGTTAAAGATGTTTAGTCGTAATACTGGAGTGAATTAATGCAATAAGTGATAACATGGTTTTATGTTTTAGTTACTGATTATATCTGAATGGCATCTTTCACAGCATTGAATCAATACTCCAGGTCAGAGATTACAAAATGATTGACTCCCAGTGTGATTCCAGAGCTGAGGTGACCAACAGAGGAGGGGAAAAGTGTGTAACACACACAGGAAGAAAAGGAAGTCAACAGAAAAGGTGCTCAATAGATGCTTCCTGTGGTGACCTGGTTACCTTTTAGAAATATTCTACACACTTGCAGCTACCAAGTGAAGACTAGCTGATTAAGAAAGGAAAGGGTCTTGTTTAGTTCAGTAGGAAATACCATCTTTAAAAGGTGACAGAAATTATGCAAGTAATTTCCTACATCAGGGATCTGGACAGATGAACCTATGGCTCCTGATGATTCAGCACCAGCAGCTTTTCTGAACTCTAAGTCACTGGGATCATTTGATAAGCTAATTTTTTTACCAGATTTCCTGTTTCAATGTGATATATTCTCTATGCCTGTTTTTTAATATTTTGTCTGCAAAATTCCTAATTGCAGATTGTCCTTGTTGATAACTGGTATTTGTGTTTTTGCCCATGGGTGTCAGTCCAATGCTTGTAGGAGTTTACTGATATCATAGAAATTTCTGTTCAGTCACCAGAATTCTTATTGGAGGTTAGCAGATAACACTGTTTCTGTCATTATGCTTTCTTGAGCACCTCAGTTTTAGATAGCTTTAATAAGTTTTCTCTTAAGGACCAGAGGATGAGATAAACATGTTTATTCTTTTTGAAAGGATGGGTCAAAGGATGCATCTTCTCTGAAACACAGTGAAATCTCATTCCTGTCTTGGATCTAGTGCCTCTCAACATTCAGATACCCATCTGAAGCTAAAAATTTTAAGCTGTACTAATAATGTAGCACACCTGCTTTAATGGGGCAAGAGGCTGATAGTGGCTGTATGGTCAGTTATGATCATATTTACTCTGCAGCTTTTCTTCTTTTGTTGTCAAAGACCTGACACAGGCCCTATTAGAATACATTTTATTCTTGTATCAGGCTTGGCTTCTGTGATAGCTGTAGTATTGCACCATTTCTAACTATTCCACTCAAATTCTTCAGTCCATACTAAAGGTTTCCAAGGACACTATAGTTCAGGTGAAAGCATTGCAAACTTTTTAGCAAAGGTAGCATCTAGTGGGCCTGGAGAAGTAACCACCTCTTTTCAACCACTTTCTCTCAGGGCAAATAGGAAGCACTGCTGTTGCCAGCAAACTTTCTTGAACAGACCTATATCCTTTTGGAGCAGGGGATAGAAGAATGACACCAGGTTCACTTACCAACTCATCACACTGCCCTTGAGGAACTATTACAGCTCAACAGATTAATCAGATAGATTAATACTCCTCTGGTGATTACCAGAGGTCTGTTTTGATGGCTCTCATTCTGGCACTTTTCCCACTGAAACCCTTTTCCATGTTAAAGTGGAACTAATTAATTCTAGGGAAATACTGAATGGTTTCTTTCAGGTTAACAGTTCAGCCAGTTTATGTCTGGATGCTTTAAGTCCCACTGAGAGATTGTCTCAACCAGTCCTCCAGACAGACAGTGTAAGAAGGTTACCTTGCTACTGGATATACAAATTTTTGAAGAAGTGAGATCATAAGTGGTTATATTCTTAAACATTTATAGTGTTGAGTTGCATGGTTAGTTCTTCTGTCATGGAGATGCCATATTTATCTTTTAGTGAAGATTACCTGCATTTCTTTAGTAGTACTTTCAGATAGATGTCATTCTTCTGCATAGGGGTCATAATCATGTCACTCTCCTCCAGAAGTGGCTGCGTTGTGGTGGCCGCCTTTAAGACAGAGTATCTATCATAATAGCAGCTGAGGTGTGTGGTGGTTGACATACAACCACGAAGAAAGCACTATGGGAATTATGTGCGATCCTGAACCAGGTTCTCTGAGCTTTTGTCACAGGGGCAGTAAGATACATTGCAATTGTAGCAAAGTACAAATAAACCTGCCTGCTTCTGCTGTTATCAAATAATCAAAACCTGTGACTCTCAGATAATCAAAATAATCACTGTATATTCAACCCTAACTCTTTACATAACTTTTTTCTTCTTTGTGACTGAATAAAACTTAAGAGTTGAATAATACATGACAACATTACCTCTAAATAATTTTCATTTTAAAACTGAATTCCTTGTCTAGACATATTAAAAAATTTGAAACAATGTTTGAATAAATACAAATATTGGTCTCTTTTTTTAGTGCCTATAATCTGCTTGTGCTTCAGTATATTGTCAACTTGTGTTGAAAATGCGTTCCAAAGTTACATTATTTTCACAACCCAGCCTAAAGTTCTGAAAATTAATTGTAACTCTACAATGTTTGAAAATCAGATTTTTAAAAAAATTATTTTGAAAAATGTTATCCATTAATTAGTTCCAGAGAAAATGTAGTTGTGGAAGACTTCACCAATTTCTACCTTGTCTAAGTGAAAGCATTTTGAAAAAGCCAGTTTGGCAAGCTTCTGTCTTAATTGCTAAAGACCTGTTCAAGAAATTCCAGTCTGGCTATAGGGTAGGCACATACCTACCAGAAAACACACATAGTTTTGCAGAAATTTGTATACTTATTTAGCCAACTCACTGCTGTGGTTCTTAACACTTTGAAGAATGAACTCTCTAGAATGAGGTTCATAGTAGCCTTGTGCACATTTTTGTTGTCTCAGGTTTTGTGCTTAACTGATCTACTACATTTTTAGTGGACTTCTTATTTTATTGTGCTGCCATTAACAGTTTTTCTCATTCTTTTCCTTTTTGTTGGAGTATGCTATGCTTGACTTGGAGTTCCTAGCATATTTATTCTGTGTTAGATACTAGGCTAGTGAAAGCCAGTGCCAAAGGGACTCTGCTATTTCCAGTTGTGTCTAAAATAATTTCTGTACTGCTGTGAGCAGGGACTGTCCCCAGAAGCACTGCGTTGATCCTTGTGTTGTAGAAACAGTATTACAGTGGTTTGATTTGCCCATAACAGTAGCAAAAGGACAGGAAGGCCTTGAAGAAGATGAGGTATATGATCCTCCAATTCAGTCTGCAGAAATAAGGGTATTCAGAGAATTTAGACAAAATAGTGAAAACTCAGTCACTTCTAGTGGAGATCAGAACGACACTATTTCTAGGTGATGTATTGACTGTCTGAGACAAGACGGGCTCCATTTTTGCTCTCAGTGTTGGGATGAAGGATTATATACACACACCTACTCCCTCCACAGAAATGACTAAAATCTCTTCCAGAAAGAGGTGGGATCATTTGACAGTGGTGGTCATGCTATTCTTGGCTTTGCTGACTCTTTTCCTTTTGGAGTTATCCAAAACAATTGATAGTTCCATGGTTTATCACATTGCAGGTGATATGACCTCTGTACTGATGACTCTCTTACATATTCCCTTGAAATTGTCTCTCTGTTCCGGTGGGATCCATCCGTCTTCTCTGTTCACACAATTTGTTAACGTGGCTACAGTTCAAAAGAAGGTGAATAATCTCCTAAATGTGGCAATAGTGCTGGGAGAAAACGTCCAGCCTTTGTACTTCTTGCACCAGTTATCAGACTGTGAAGGAAATAATAGCCTGATATGAAATCTAATAGGGAATTCAGGACACAGCTGATTTAAGGTACTATGCCGCATTTCTAGGAGGATCAAAAATTCTTCAGTGATTCAGAGAGCAAGTTAGGTTGGAAGGGAACTCTGGAAGTCGTCTAGTGCAGCCTTTTGCTCAGAGCAGGGCCAATTCAAATTAGATTGGGTCATTCAGAGCCTTGTCCTGTTGAGATGTGACAGTCTTCAGGAACGGACATCCCCCAGTCTCCCTGGACAGTCTGTCCCAGGGATCAGAAGTTTTGAGAGTGGCATCTGTACTATGTCCTTCCCTTCAGCGTGACCACTGAAACACACATTCCTTTTTTGATCAATAGATTTGTGCCATGGTGCATGTCACCTTTTTTGTCACTTCAGTTAGAGGAAGAGCAGGCCGCACCTAGATATGGTTTAGAATGTACAATTTTCAAAAGTTGTTTGGGGTCTTTTTTAGCAGGAGATGAGGCAGTACATACATGTAACTCTCATAGCACACAATAGTGAAAACTGGACACCTCTGGCTCCGAGAGGATTACTTTGATTGTTCCCTTCTGGAATTGTCACCAAAGGAAAGGTGGAGGAAAAATTATACAGTAGCACTGGTTTGTTTCTGAAGGGAAATAACAGAGAAACATATTTAGTATAGCAAAGAGATGCCAAGGGAGGGCATTGTCTATTTGAGGTTCTTGAAATGCATAGACATCAAGGAAGAAAAGAAGTTTTCAGAGGGGAATATAGGAGTGTTACTAATGGATTGGGAGAATTAATGTGATAATAAAATAATTAAGAAAGGAGAAATTTCACCTGAGGCTGTCAAATTTGACATAACTGATAGGAGATGGAATTTCCTAGGTTATACTTGAAGAAGAATTAATTTGGGAGGTGTCAATTGGCCAATAAATCATTTCAGCTGGAATTGAAGAAGAGGTTTGTAGATTCCAGAAGAAAATTGTGTTTGTTTTTGTATGTGAAAAGATTACTGTATAGTATGCCAAACTGTGTATAAAATTTGGCAGCCAGGGCTGTTTCATCACTTTAAACAGAGACATCTTGTGGACTACTGTGCAGTGAGAGTTTTATTTATTCGTACTTCAGTTGTTTTCTCTCTTATTTTAAAATGTTTTCCAAATGTTCTGTTTCTGTTCTTTAATTTGTGTTTCATTTCTTCAGCTTCATTTTTCACAAGCTAAAATCAGCAATAATGCAAATACTTAGGTAAGAGCTTTGAATGAGATTCTGTTATTTCTTTGCTGCTCTCCATTGCATCCAGACTTTTTACTCTTTTTACTCTTCCCCTTCCCTGCTTTATTTCTGTCAGCCAAACAAAGGATTAATTTATATGGAATATGGAGTGGCACATGTTCTCTCTGATTGTTTTTAGATGTTTTCTCTCATCAGAAGGGTTTCAGTTGGTTTCATTTTGTTTCTGCCTTTTTAGATGAGAAAGTACAACAGACCATATCTGCAAGAGGGATCACTGGATTTTTGTAGTGTGTGTGATATTCTGTGTGCCATTTTAGCTTCCTGTGTGCATAGTTTTTCTGCAGTTTCTGATACAATCTCAGACATATGACAGGTGAAGGTCTGGGTTTGCCACTAAAGAGGATCAAATCACTTATTTGGTTAGGAGGAAAGGTAGTTTCTAGGCTGGTTTAACTTGATGTTTTTACCTATGTCAGTTTTTAACAAGTCAAAGAGCCCGTTGGGTGTTTTGGAGACTGCTGTACTTACAGTGAGCATTGAGGTTACCAGTAGTAGCCCACAAACCCACTATGGAACGGGAGTAACATTATCAGTCATCTTTTCCCTGTCTAGACTTGCAAGCTATGCTAGTACAATCACTTGTCTGAGCTAGTGTAAGAGGTCGTATGTGTATATAGATAAGAAATTACCTTTATTTATGGGAAGAAATCCGTCTTCCCTTTTGAACTGGCAGGCTGAGCAAAATGGTTACAGTTCTTTAAGTAAATGTGAGGCTGATGCCGGTCTTGCCTCAATTGAACCTTAAAACAGTTATTATTGCAAGATGAGGTGATTTCTATTCCACTGGCCAATGGGCCCTCTTGGACATGGCTTCAGCTGTCCCTTTGAAATTCCCATTGAAATACTTTGAGTTTACATGAGACAGCATTTTAAAAATATTGATTTTTGCAATTGCCCATTGTATTGTTAAGATAGAGTGAGTATTAGTTAAGTGTGTCGTGGCAATAGTTTACTTTTCATTTCCTTGCTGTGCAGTACTATCTGTGCTCTTCTGTGGCATTCTCTTCTACTTGAAAAGCTTGACACTAAGTGGATATATATTTTTAAATATAGACAGGAAAGCTATTATTTTTTATTTAGCTTTTACTGTGTAATGGAATTTGTGACAAGGTTATTTGCTTCAATATAATTTTGTGTACTGATTAGTGTTCTTTGGAAAGGGCCTTGAGGCGTGTTGCACGAAAGACGCTATATAAGTAGGGAATGGAAGGGTAAACGACCTTCATTTAAATGCAGTCAAGTAATCATTATCAAAGTTTTAAGCAATTTGAACTGCCTAACAGGAGGTATGATGGCAATAATTGCCAATGTCCTTAAAGGACAGCTGTACCCATTTGATCACTGCCACATGCTTAAAGTCCATAAGAGAAAAAACACTATCCACATTCTCTAAGCAGTATCTGGAGATATCTGTGTAAAAAAAAAAAACAAAAACCAAACACAAAAACAAAAAAAAAGCAACCAACAAACAAAAAAAGCCAAAACCCCACCCCACAACAACCCACGGCAAAACCAAACAAAACCAAACAAGCCAACAGAAAAATGCATATTACAGAATGGATATTTTGGAGGTTTCTCCATGTTAACCAAAATGATTTTATCATATAACAGTATAGAGATCAGTATTAGAAGGCGTAAGTTAAAATAAAGAAAAAGAATAATAGATTTATTTATTTTTTTTAGAAAAGGTGCTTTAATATTCAAATAGGAATGAAGTAGGCAATGCATATCTAAGAAATGGTTTTGCTCCAAGCAGAAGGAATGCTGGGGTGGGCTGTGCAGTGCTGTTCTGACCTTAACCTTTAGGTAACTGTGGACAAGGAAGGGAGTTAGGCTGAAGAACTGAGCAGAACAATATTATCACTTATATATACTCCTTTCCCTACCCAAAACCATCTTGAAAAATACCCACATATAGGCATGCAGAGGTAGAAATGGACTTTGCTCATTCTAAGCTGACTACAGAGGAGCTGGTTTAGTTTGGAAGCAATAGTTCATTCCTTAGTGTGGCTCTGCGCCAAGTTAATATTTCCTGTCTTTCTCTTAATGTTCTTATCACTGACTTAGTCCCACCAGCTTTCCACAGGCTGAGAAGAGCTCTGTAACCCTTCAGAGATGGGTATATAAAATACAAAAGGGCCCAAGGAATCTTGAAGTCCAGTCCCCTACTGTCACTATATATTATAATATAAAATTATAAAGCTGTGTCTTAACATGAGATAATTATTTTCGTCCTTCAGGACTCTGGTTGGCTGTTCGATAATCTTACTGCCCTGGGAGTTACAAATCTTCTAATTTGCAGCATAAATTTATTTATGGCTGTTTTATACTTATTTGTTCTTGTGCCAATGTTGTCTTTTTTACTAAAATAGTTCATCTCCAGTGTATATGCTTTGCTGTTATTTTATTTTACAGATGTGTCATATTCCTATTCAGTCTTGGCGGGGTAGAGCAATCCAACAGTTTATTCTCTGTGAATATGCATGCTTCACTCCTGTAGTCCTTCACTGTTGTTCTTCTAGTTTAGATGAATTTTCTATGAAGAAAATCAGAATGACGGTTCTAGTGAGGTTTTGTTGCGTAACATTAACATGCTCTGAAAAAATTTATATTGCTTTTTTGTATTTTACAACTGCATAGTTTGTTTTCATATTTACATCAAATTAATTGTTGAAAGTCCATCTTCTGATCGGCTTTTACATTTGGGAGGGGGAAGGGAATGTATGTTTCCCTTTTCTTTGTGATTAATTCTCAATCTGTAACAATATTTTTCACTATTACATCATAGTTTGTGCTACTACTTCCCATGTTTACATGGAACATGATATATGACCTGTGTGAAATTTTGATTTTGTTTTTTCTACTGGTGATGCCTTCTAATGTTGTTTAACCTTTAGGTTTCCACTCTGTGTTCCTATTTTGTGTGTCATATTCAATAATGAATTTAAGGGAGTTTTGCAAACTGATCTTTGAGTTTTTTACCAAGCTTCCTCCAGTTCAGTAAATGCCCTTCCAATACAGTCTGTCATTCTACCTCTTTTAGTATTTCCTTAACTAAATTACAGTCCTTTTAATAATTCCTGTCTTTCTATTTGTTATTGCATAAGGAAATCTGTCATATATATGAAGATGTGCAGTTAGTAATTTAGTTAATCAACCATATTATCAAAGAAATTAGCCTGGTATTAATTACCTTTGAAAAGCCCATGGTGAACCGCACCCCATTTTTCTGCAGTATATTTATGTATTTAAACCTTGAAGTAATAGAAGAACTATTGTCTGGATCAATTCACCTCTTCTGCCTCCTTAAATATCAGTGCCTCCCTCCTCACTCCTACTAGTTCCAGATATAATCTGAGAGTTTTAATGCATAATTTCTAGGACTGCTCCAGCACACATAATTCTATTTTTTCCTATGTTTATTATTTTGATGTGACCAGAGTGTTTTATCCAATGTATCTATCTTTCCTTCTTCCCAGTCAGAAGGCATCATCAGACATCCTTTTCTGCCTATTTTTGTTTTTCCTAAAGATTTCATGCATTTCGATGTCTGTGTTCCAACCATGACTGCTGTTTCAAGTATTGTGCTTTCCTGCAATAGCTCTTTCTGCATCCTGCAGTGCTTCAAACTTCTCCTTTTTGTTTAAGAAAGCAAGGAGTCAGAGCAACAAGCATTAAAAGTATTTTTTACTGATTGGATCCAGTTCCCTAATTAGTCAATTCATGAACCATGGCATTTAACTGATGATTATTTGCATCAAAATTAGTATTTTCTTCTAGATGGCCATCATATTTCTCCCTCTGTTCTTTAGGTCCTTCTTGTATCCTTCTTTTCTTGATTTCCCCCTTCCTTTCAACCAAATCCAGATGTGGAAAATATGTGCCTCTTCTAAAAGTCTTCCTTTTTTTTTTTTTAATACAGCTAATATAAGCATTGATGTGCACTCAATAATGTAGGAAGAAAAGAGATCTCAATAGATGTTTAGGGAAGTGGTGAGCAGATGCAAATTGTACTGCAAAAATAAAAGTCCATCTTTACCTTTCTGAAAGGGATTATAGATAGATCTTTCTTTCTCCATTTTGGACATTTTTAGTTATTTACTTTTTTTAAATACAGAACGTTCCAGGAAGACTTCTGGAAAACTTGGAATCTGATGCACTGTGTTTTGAATTGACTTACTGTGTATCTTGCACGTGAAAAAATAAATGTCTAATAAATAGGAGTTTTGCATAGATATTTCACTGTCATTACTAAGTAGCTTCAAGTCAGTGACATTCTTCAGAGTTTTACTTTTCCCCTGGAGTCATATAAACTAACTGAAGTCAAGACATACTTTCAGGTGTGTGCTCAGGACCATTAAACACGATTGTGTGCAACTTCTCCTCAAAGCTGGAGTCTGGGATCTAGCCTGCTTTGTTGGTTGGTATAATAAGTTATTTCTGCAGAGGAATAATATTTGCCAAGTAAAGTTCCTATCTGTACATCTCGCAGGAAGTATATTTCCTCCACTGCAAAAAGCAAGAAGTGTTTTTCTTCTTAATTAGTAAGAATGACTGATAGTAATCGTGGAAAGTGGGAAGGGTTTGGGAATGAAGATTTATGCCTGGGTTGTTAAATTTCCCATGCTTCAGCCTGCTTTGGGATCGATTGCTCTGAGTTACTGTGTAGAAGGGGGAGGAGGAAGGGAAGTATTTTGCTTTTTCTGAAGCAAATCACTGTCCCAGGCTCTGTGTGATAACTGGGGTTCTTTAGAACTAGGAATGTCACTCTTGAGTCCCTGATTAAAACACACTGTCCTAGTTTTTATTCTTTCTATGTGCTCACAGTTATTCTCCACAAATGGCTCATACCAAAGTCATCCTCTTTATAACTTAGTCTTTACTATGAGAAAAAGTGGTGCTGTACTTTCTCCATCTCCAGGTTGTTCTCTTCCCTGTCCTCTTGAGGTATAAAACTGGCCTGTTCTAAATGAGCAACTCTTGCATGGAGGGTTAAGGAAAAGTGGAATACTTTTCAGCAGGAAACAGCCAACTTTTTAGGATGTGTCTTTGAACCAAACAGATTTTTCTCAAGCCTCCTGAGATTTTCCCACTACTGTTACTTGGTGAAACTGCATTTATAAGATTATTTTAGCATCAAAACACAACTGCATTTAATTCCACTGGATTGCACTTTTGTTACTTTGAGCAGACATCGGAGCATATATCAGCTCTGCAGATTTCTGAAAGCACTTCATTTAGGGTGTAAGTTACTCTTTTGAAACTGAAAGCATATCGGTGTTCTTTTTCTGGTGGTAGAATTATGTGATATGAGTGAAAAGAAATCTGATTCTTAGTTTCTTTGTTGGCAAAATCCTTTCATAGACTCAGTTGTGGTTTGAATAAGGCAAGCAGTGCTTTAAATTGATGTGGTTTTCCTCACTAGCAAGGTGAAAGTGAAATTAAGCACAGTTCTTTTCCTGTATAAATGGCTCCTAATGCTACAGTTATAAGCTAGATGTCACAAAGTGGCAGACAAATAAGTCTGTAGAGTTGCTATGCATGAAACAAGTTATCTTATTTAGCCACATGTTGAGGCTAACTCCATTTCTTCCTCGCATGTGATATTTTAGCTAAGCAGTAACTTAATTTGAATACACAAAGTAGTAGACTGCTTTCCCCTGGAATCAATTTTACAGAGACATTTTGTCAATGGTGTTTGGAAAGAGTAAATTCAATATATGCTGTCATACATTAATAACATTTAAGTTATTTTTCTGGACCAAATATATTGAAGCATTCGTGTGTATTGCTTTTCTGAGGTACTTCTGAACATTGTCCTTTAGACTGTATCTGGTCATTTTTGTGATAGGGTAGTATGTGGATGGCTTCTGTATGTGAGTGGTTACATTGTGTATTACTTAGAATAAACAAGGTTACATCTTAATAATGCTTTAAGAGGAGTTTCATTGATTATGTGTCACTCCTGTTAGTTCATAGGAGTTTCTAATAAGCATTTACCTGGGTGCTTTTTATGTGATTGTAGCAAGCTTTCAATGGTTGCACCTCATTCACTGGCTGTATTTACGATTATGGTTGTTTTTGTTTTGATTCATACGTAAGATTCTGTGTTATTTCTTATGGAAGCTTACAGTGGTGATGGGAACACTTCATTAACAAAATGGAGGGAAATTTCTGCCCCGTTACAGATTATAATAATACATATGCATGCCTGTTTGAAAAAATATTTATTTTTTTCTTAGGCATCTGTAGTTATTTGAAAATACAGCATGCAGTGCAGCAGTTCTATCAGATACTGTATATAATGTGTTCACATAAGCCTATCAAGGCATAAATCTTTAATGCATGGGAGTTGCTTTATATCCCAGGCTTTCTGAGCACTATACTAACTCTACAGACTCTAGCAATCTGATAGTTTGAGACCAGAATTATAGAACATAGAAGTGCCGTGCTGTGAGAAAGGTGAGATCTCTATATTTGAAGTTTACTTGAATTGATCCATAAACTTATTTTTAGAAGTTACATTCTCATAACATCTACATAACCTGGTTTACTCTAATCTGATTTTTCCAAGCTTTTTAAGCAGTGCTGAAAATTACTTTAGGGAATAGATTTGCTTTCAAACTGAGTTTTCAGAATAAAGTTCGGGTCATTGTGTTCCTTAAGAGATTGGCTGAATGCCACTAATAGTATGTTGGGACTGTTTTTAAATCTGACAGTTGGCTACAATACACTTGAGTAACTTCCAGGTTTATTGTCAAGCTAAGGTATGGTTTTAGTTGAGATGCTATCTGGCATCCGCAGAAGATATTATCATAGGTTAGAAGTAGGGTGCACTTTATCATTTTTTTCAGGTTTACTCATTATGCTGTGCTCTGCATTTGAATTAACTTTGGAAAAATATTTTATTTTGAATTGTAAGATTGCAGTTTAGCAGCCTTTGAGGTTTGGCATGAACATCAATAAAGAAAACTTATGGAACACATTTAGCATCTAAATTTAAAAAGTGCTTTAAAATATGTTTTCAGATTCAAATACTTAAAGTTCAGAATTAGTCTTATTAATGTGAGAAAAGCTAGATTTACAGATATAGATAATACCCATTAATAGAGTAGTGGCCATAGCTGGAACCGTTGAAGAAGTGTTAGTTTAACTATTCCATCTGATTTATGAAAATAATATTCTTATTACTTTTTGTGTATTATGGATGGAGTCAAAGGGAAATTCTGTACCAGCTTGTTCCCAGTTGCTGAGAAATGCTAAGTGAAGAAAGAACACTTACCAATACGGGAAGTATCACTTCTAAATGTGTTTTTTAAACACCTCTAGGGGATCATGCCACTGCACAGACAAGAAGGCTTTGAGATCACACCTTCTCAGGCAGTTCTGTTTCTGCCCAGTTAATCTTACATTAGCAGAAAAATAATTAATGAGAAGATTTATTTTATGATGCATTACTTCCAAAATGTTAACGCTTGCTTAATTGTTGGCAGATTATATTCTTTTTTCCTCTGGATTTTTTTTTTTTTTGGTCTTGATTGAATTTCCATTCTAAACTGTGAAAGTCAATATAAAGTATATGTTGCTTAAAACATACACATCTTTCTTCCCTTCAAAGGTTAGTTATTATAAAGACCTTAGGATGGTGGAGCTACATGAATATGTATGCACGTCAAACCTGATTCTCTCCCGACATGTCCATTCATTTAAAGAGATCAGTGATGAAAGACAATTGGACTGAGTTGAGTCTAATAGCAAACTACCATGCTCTATGCTGTGTTTTTTAATCTTGTGAATTTGAGCTGTTCCATGTAAGTCTTCAAAGAATTAAGCATTAGTGAACAAGTTTATTCAAATTCAGGAACATCAGAATTCAAGAAGTCTTTTAAAGGTTTTCAGGCACCAAAAGATGCAGGTTTAGATTCCTAGTATGGGTTTGAAAATCACTAGTTTGTATGTTGAGATCACATATCTGATCCCGAGTCTTCAGCAGCTGTGAGCCAATTCTTCCATGGAGGTTCAGATATATATTTTTAGAGAGAGAGAGAGAGAGTACATGTACATGTATATACACACACACACACACACATATATATGCACACACACACACATAATGTATATCAGATCTGATGATTTATCAAGTGATCTCTTATTCTAAAGGTCAGCCAACCTCTTAATGCCTGCAGCTGGAGTTAAGGGAGAGAAGCAGAATGGTGAGGCTGGCCGCCTCCCTGCGTTGAGTTCAATCGTGCCTGGCTCATGGCGTTGGCACAGCTAGGACCTGAAGCACTGCAGGCTGAGGGGAGTGACCTCTGGGTGACAGGGGCAGTGTGGCTGACTGAAAAATAATGTGAAATAATTTGCAAGTCTGACTTGCTCTCCTGCAGAATGGAAGTTTGGGTTGCAGTTTCTGATGTGAAATGAATTAATGGTACAGATGGGGGCATTTGTACACATATTTAGATATGACTCTGCAAGCCCATCTCTGGCTGCCATGTGCAGCAGCAACAGCAAAGATGATCACACCTCCCATGTAGCAGAATTATATTAAAATGTATAGCTTTTATTTGTAAACTCACAAATCATGTGCCACACTGTGTAAAGTGTGATTTTTATGTTTTTTTTTTTTCTTCTGGTGTAATGTTCAGAGTTAGTGTCATCCTAATTAGTTTCCACTGACAGAATAAATATTGTTCCATCTGTGCACTATTACAGTCACCGACTGAAGGTTTGAAACGCTTGAACAGTGGATGTCAAGTAGTCTGTAAAGGGACTGGAAAGCAACTCATTTTGGATTATTTTGCATATATCACTACTCAGAAGGAGGTTATGGGAGCAATTCTCATCTGTACTGCTATCATCCCATAATTATGCCAAAATTTTGTTCCCTTTTTTCAACAGAATTTACTTGACAATTATCGTGAATACTAAAAGGAAAGGATTCTGTGCATTGTGACAACATAAAAGCATTAAGCGTTTGTTTTTCGGGTTTTTTACAAGTTTGCAAATTTTTTAAGGGAAACTTTTATTATCATGTTGCTGAGAGTGAGACAGAAGAACTAATATTCTTATTTATTAGATAATCCTGAGACCAGAGTCAGAGAAACTTGTTGGGAATCTCCTTTCCTTTTCCAGTGCACATACCATGTAAAAGAAAATACACATAAAAAAGTAACTTTATTTTAGTCTTTTACCTAGAAATTTCTTTGGCTATGATTTAAGCAGATTAAACTAAAAAGCAAGTCGACACAATATTTTGAGTTCATTTTGGTGGTGTTCTGGAGGGTTCTGAAAAACTAGTCAGGCAGAAGAGACAGGGCATGTAGAGTTCTCTGCAAGAAGTATAGTTAGTTTCTGTCTGCAAGTCTGCCTGACATTGAAAATATTTCTTGTGAGTAATAATCCTTTACTTAATGTGATGAAATTTTTCCAGTTCAACTTCTTGTCCTTCTTGTAGCTTGATTAAACAAATTAATTTTTACATAATTGGAAATCAGTGCAGCTCTTCATGAAGATGTTGCTCAGTATTTAAAAAATAGTCTTAAAAGAACATTAACATTTCAACTATTTGAAAAGAGGCAAATCCCAGGCAGTGTCCTTAGGAAATGCTGTAGGCTATATAAATCCGATTACCAAAATTCTTTCTTAGCTGAAACAGGATCACATCTAATGATATGAAATGTATAGCTAATATCCCCAAGTATCCGAAAAGATTCACTATCTGCATATTATATTAATGACTGAAATTGTCCAGTATATGTCCCTTTACAGATCCATTAGTTTTGCCTTTTTTTTTTAAATCTCAGCAACATTAAAATGGAGGTAGATGTAAATATTTTGTTAGCAATTATATAAGGAGAACCTTAAATTTGCATAAAATCATTATATTTAAAGATCATGCATTCAGCTGTAGAAAGCTGATTGCTGACCTCTTTTTCAAAGGGACAGAAACCTGTGCAGCTGAGCAGGGGTGGCGGGTGGTGGTGTTTTGGTTTTTTGTTATCCTGCATGCTAAGATTATCATACATAACAGAAAAAGTTGTGCTTTCTCTTCAGTGCTTCTTAACATGTTGAGAAATAGTACGTTTCACTTTGTGTATGTTGGGTTTGCCCTAAAAAAACAAACAAACAAAAAAAAAAACCAAAAAAAAAAATCCCCAAATATTCTAGACATAAGGGAATGAAAAAGCAGCGCTTACTGGGAATTTAACAATTCAGCCTTCTTTACTGGTAGCTTGAGTTATTCTTTTATATAAAAAAATGCTGTAGAGATGAAATTATATGGCAGTTTTAAGGAACTAAAACTCATAAAAGGAACAGCCTTAGAGAAGTGTTATTCTACATTATGTTTAAATAATTAGACTTCTGTCTTACTGAAATATATGTTCCTTAGATTTAAAAGGAGATAAAAGCGTGAGTATTGGCATGATTAGGAAATTATATTGTGTCATGATGAGATTGATTGATAGGTAGTTGAATGAAAATGAACTAAAAGGCTTGTAGAAGTAAATGTGTCTTCTACTACTGCCAAGACAAATATTCTTGTGTTTACCTGAGCTACAGGAGGGTTATACAGGTGAGAAGAGGCATCTTTCGTTTTTGTGTTTGGCTTGTGCATGTTGTCATTTTTGTTTTGGAACCCTTCATAAGCAAAAGAATAAGCCCACATGAAGGAGAGAGTTCTTTAACAGTTTCTCAATTTCACAACTGTTTTACATCATCTTTACATCAGAAACACATCATCTTTACATCAGAAACAAACAAATGAGCAAATGGAAAACCATCAAAATTAAATCTGTGCTGAAAGGGCACAGTAGCCTTTAATGATGGTTATCTGGTAAGAAGCCCTTGTTTAAGCTGCTTTTTTTTTTTTTTTTAAACCACTTTCTGTAACTGGCTAGGCCAGAGATGCACATCTATGAGAAAATCATCTAAGAAATAATTTCAAGGTAATGGCTAGTGATTATACCTATTACTCTTAAATAATTTTATTGATTTCCCCCCCCCCTTTTCTTTTCCCCCTACTTATTATTTGTCCCCTAAAAGCTTCTTACACATTGAAGTCCACAGTGGAACTCACTAGTGGGGATGAAGCAGAGGAACCACTGCAGGATTCCCTATTTCAAAGCTGAACCAATATCCACCATTGACACATTCATTCATCTGTGCAGGGTCATTGGAGATCCTCTTTCTCTAGTTTTTCCTTCCCTTCAGGGAGCAGTGCTTAAAAGAGCAAACCCCTGGTGTGAAGAGATAGAAGAATTCTCAGCATGGCCAGTGGTGCCAGGAATGGAATTAAAGTTGTCCATTTGCAGATGACTGTATACTCAGCTCCCAGTATATTCTGCTATGGGGCAGAATTTTATTTGAAATGCTGTTGGTGGCACTTAGTTGTATTTAAAAAAAAAGAAAAAGCAAACAACAAACTTTGGGCAAAAAGTCCTTTCTCAAAAAAAAAAAAATGCTGAATTTCAAAATGTGTGTGGTTCCTGCTGTTCCTTTTAGGTTAAGGATCATGTGCCAAAGAAGTAAATAATTACACAATTTACTTCTTTGGGTAATTTAACACTTGTCACTTATTCTGCTATTGTTGACACATCTATTTTGGCATAAATCAGATTTTGACATTACTAAACCTGCAATTTTGTTTTTCTTTGCACACATTATCTATTCCATGTGAGAGGCACTGGGAAGACATGGGCTGCCATGAAATCTGAAGTGCCTGCAGTCAACACGAAGAGCGCCTCTTTATTTCAGTTTCATTTCCTGTTAATAGAGATGAACTTGGTGAACACACTGGGGCACGTTTAGAAATTGTCAAACAGAGATTCTGTAAAAGGAGTTCTGAGAATTTAAAGAAGTCTCTGTCAGTGCGGAGGATGAAAGGAGAATCACAGTTAACCATTTTGTCACCTGCCCAAATTCCCATTCCAACAACACAGTCATAGACATCCCCCCTCCACGTGTGGGGGGTGGAGGAGTTGGTGCGGTATATCTCTATCCTTGGTGACTGCTTGGAGGTTTGATTTTTTGTCACTGATTTCAAAGAAATCTCGGGCAAAGGGTATTTCTGTGAGTAACGGTGCCATGATCTGCCACCAACATAAGTCACAGTCTCTTCAAGGAGCATTGGGAAAGGGAAGTGGGAGAAAGAGTTGGAAGCTACAAATTATACCACTACCTCATTAGGCAGCTTTATTCATATGACTAGTGAGATATTCACATGCATGTTAGCAACAGAGAGGCCTAAATTATAGACATTAATAAGAACTTGAAGAAAAGAGCAGAGGAACCATTCAAACAATTTAAATTCTCTGTCATAGCAACTTGTGTCTTTAGATAGAGCTATCCCAGAAATAGATTAAATTTTCTTTTTCATCTAAATCACACCAGTGATATCTTTATGTAGTGCATATAAAAGTAAGCTCATCGTTCATCCCATAACCAGCACTTCTATACCCAAGTATGTGAAGTGTTATAAAGAGGTAACATTGCGGAGAGATATATTTAATCTAGTTGAATGACCTTACGCAAGGGGAAGAATTTTTCCAAGAGGGGCAGCCCAGTAATGAGGGTGAGGTGTGTCCAAAAACGGCCCAGAGCTCATTCTAGCTTATCAACTACTGCTACAATTCCTAATTTGTGGGGCACTATTGCTTTT
This sequence comes from Heliornis fulica, assembly GCA_013399135.1. Classification (NCBI taxonomy): domain Eukaryota; kingdom Metazoa; phylum Chordata; class Aves; order Gruiformes; family Heliornithidae; genus Heliornis; species Heliornis fulica. The sequence goes on along the minus strand of VXBZ01009338.1, from coordinate 779,789 downwards.
TCTGGGCCGTCTATCATGTAAAGTGCTGTGAGAGACAGTTTAATCATTTTAAGAGTATGCTGTGTAACTGATCTTGGAAGTGCCCAGTAGTCACCAGAGATTTATTGAAAAAACATTTGTAGCTTGACTGTCTTTCCTTTGAAAATAGTCAAAATATTAAAAAAAGCAGTCATGCTCAGCAGCAGTTTCATTGATGCATTTAGGGCATTCCTCTTTAGCAATCCAGACCTTTTTAAGAAATGTCATTCCTGGTTATCCTCAATACAAAATGGCCCATCAAAGCTACCTTGGTGCAACCTTACCTCTTAAATATCAGCCCATGCCCTCTAACCATTTGTTATCAAGTACCTTTTACTTCAGTCATGGCAAACTCTGTTTAATACATAGAATCAGCAAGACATGGATACAGCCCAAAGCATTCTTCATTAAATCAAATATCGGATATTTATTTAAAATGCTTTGGGTAGATTCTTGAAAAGAGGGAGCAAGATTTTTGTATCATAATGTGCCTAAATAATTATATGCCTAATGAGAACAATGGAAAGTTTGGAGAAAAAGAAAAAAAAAGAGAAAAGAACATCTAACAAAAACTTTAAGTAAGGCCATGGACTCCCTTTGCCTTAGAAAGTACTTTTTTGAGTATAGCAGTTTGGCTTCATTTTCCTGTCTTTTGTTGACTAAAGTTTCTAAAGTCCTCGTAAATGTGATTTCCTTGTTCCTACTGTCTACTCTAGTCTTTATGCTCAGATATATCTTCAGAACAGCTAACCCTGTATACTGGTGTGGAGGGTTAAGTATTCACCCACCGCTTTGTGTAGGTAGGTAGGTGAGCTGGCATAAACTGAGATTGGATGTCTCTGAATTTCACAAGCTGTTGGGGGTGAGTGTGTTGAAGGGCTCTGCTGTATCTGCAGAGTTAAATTCCTAAAGTAAGTGTACATGAAGAAACCAGAAACATGCTTGATAGGTGGTAGGAACAGGATGCTGCTTTGTTAACTTCAAAAAACCTTTGCTGTCCTATTTTCTGACCACCCTTTAGCACTGCTGCTCTTGATTTGGCGCAGCTTTAACTTTGAGATAGAGAATGGTGCAGAATGCACGTAAAGAACTGGGAAAAGGTAGAAGGAGATCATATATGTTGGATACAGGAGGAAAGATGCATCTGACAGATCTGTGTCAGAAGAGATCTGGCTTGCTGCCAGTGAACAAACTGTTAACATTTATTGACTATAAAAGCAATTAACTGAATGTTTTTTACCTTTTTTATGAATAAAACTATGTCATTCTCTGGCAGAAATAATCTTGCAGTGTGCAGCAGTGCAACAGGATGGTTGCTGAAAAAGACATTTAGAATTTCTTAGAGGACATCTGTTTGGGATTGGGGTTGATATTGTCTGGGATAGTCCAAAACATGTTTTGTGCTTTTTCTGTCTGCTAGATTGAGGCTAGACACTGTGCCATTGCTAGAGACAAGTATCATCCCTGCCCTGGGAAGGGAAAAAAATACGTATGCGCAGTTATCTATACATATATGCAGAGAAAGAGTCTCTGAACCAAAGCTCTATATTGTGTCTCTTTAAAAATCCATATAAAATACAAATATGGAATCAAAACTGTAATAGTGAGGAACATATTTCCCATCTCATGCTGCAGGGCATAAGCTAATCTGCTGCTGAGATCAGGCAGGAAACCCCTTCAACCGAGTGTTGTTTTTCATTACACAACTGGCTGTTCGCATCGTGGTTTTTATTAGAACTTGATTGTTTAATGACAAAGATACAGAGTTATGCTAAAAAAAATAGAAAGCTCTATAGTGGAAAAGCAGAAAATAGACTCTGGAAAATAAAGTAAAAGTCAAGGACTGCTACATTCTGCTCTGTTCACCCCAGTCCCTCCAAAGGCGGGGGATGCTTTCCTCACACATGCGTTTCCTTTATTAACACCAATCCCCCAGACAAACCCATAACTGTATTATACAGACCTATGTTCTTCCTTTTCCCTCCTTCATTTTATAAGGAGATATTTGCATAAGCAATTTCAGTCAAGGAAGTTGTGTACTAGACTGCTCTACCTTTAAAGAAAGACCTATTAGGCAAGTCTGTGTGTTTAAACCAATCTGAAGAGCAAGGAATATTGTCTGACATAATACAAAGGATTCCAGTTTTGTTGGACAAATGTTCTCATCTGCTGAAACTCATCTATTATGTAGCTTTTGTAAATGTGTCATAATAGAACAGTAACCTCTGCAGTCTGCAGAGGTGGTTTACATGCAATCATGTGGACAAGTGGTTGCTTCTGTTTGTAACAATTAAGTTTATTTTTGTTCTTTGGGGGAGGGGGGTGGGGTGGGTGTTGTGTTTTTTAAAAAGCCAACAAGCAGTGCCGAACACCAAGTGAAACAATTTTATATTGCTTTTCATCCAAGCTGATCTCCATTCAAGAAAAAGAAAAATCTAAATAAAATTGCCAGAAACAAGAGAACAGAGAAATCTGAGGTGTTCTTTACTCAAAGGCACCCTATGGATTGTTTATGGTACCTTTTGCTGAAGGGCAAACTGTGATTGATGCTGGGTCCTGACTGGGAGAAGTTGAGCTATAATATTGGAATTTCACTGATGGAGAAGAAAATAATGTCTGTGCTGCTTAGCAGGTGCAATAGATTTCACGTGGACTCCAGTTTCTGATATTTATGCTGTCTTTTGGTGGAGTTGTCCTGAGATGAGCCACTCCAGGGCTGACCTTATTTTTCAAACACAGCAAACATTACTACTAGACCTGTCTCCTGCTTGGCTGGACGTCTGTGGAGAGTCCTCGCTCTCTGACACCATGGAGGTGCTGGCCGATGGCAGCACCTTAACCTCAAGATAGGTCTTAAGATTCTTCTCGCTGTCCTTTTTGTAGGATCCTATTGCTCCTTCTCACTGATTCACCAAGTTTTGGGGAAAAGTCTGCCTTGAGTTTAACCTGTCCCTGTAGCTTCACATCCTTCTTTGACTTTCCTACCCTTTTGCAATTTCTTATGCTAGCTTGTGCTCCTGTACATGTGACACTCCATCTCAGGGTAGCAGACTGTTAAATAGTGTAAAATTTGATAGGGCCTAGTTCTTCAGCAGAAACACCTATGGGTCTGATAAATAAGGCTTTTGTGATTAGGTTAAGCAGGCCTTGAAACATCAGACAATGGCTCTCAATTTCTACTCAAAGTCAGGCATTGTTTGGGGTCAGCATTTTAGATGAGCAGGCTGGTGTTTTGTAGGCTTGTTGAAATACTGATAGAGCTGAGACTGAAAATTTTTGGTGGTTTGGGGTTTTTGGGGGGTGGGGTTTTTTTTTGGGGGGGTTGTTTTTTTTTAGTTTGTGTTTGGTTTTATTGGGTTTGGGTTTTATTTTGTTTTGGGGTGGATTTTTGTGATAATGCCGAGATGCAGAAGGGATACCCTAAAGGATCTCCCCTCACCTCTAATTTTGTGTTAGAAGTAAGAAAGGATTGTAACGATTTATAATGATACCTAAGATGCCTCCTGTGGATGCTACATTTCTGTCAGCCTCATTTTTAAACTGCTAAACACATCATAAAGTTTGTTATTGAAGGACTTATTGATGAGCTATTGATGCACTTAATAAAATCAACAGTACAAAATACAAGTTATGTATTTTAGAATATCAGGTTGTTACTTACAAATAATTGTGAAGTTTAATGCATTATTCAGAAGTGCAAGAGGAGACAGACCAAAGCAGCTGTGGAGTCTCTGTTATTTTACGGGGTTTTAAGTTAGGGTATTTTTATTTTACAGAAAGCTAGAAGCTAAGTGGGGCACTTAAAGTTGTAGAGTTTGGAACTATGTGATGGGTTAAGCTGCAGAACTAAAAATGTTGGATCTGAGTATAAAATCAGTGCAACATTTAAAAACAGGAAGATATTTTGATCTGAAAGCTACAAAAATCCACCTGGAAACAAGTTCTGGGTGTGGGGTTGGATTCCACCCACCCCACCCCCCCCTTTTCCACTTTGTATTGCAAAGGAGTGCATAACACAAAATCAACTGAAACTGGCATTAATTTGGTAGTCTTGGTTTTCATAGTCATATTGATTCAGAAAACTGTAAACAGATACGGGGACTTAAAGGCTGCGTTTAGGATTACCACTGTTTGGGGCTAGGCTACATGAGAGATGTAATGAGAGTGCTCATTCAGTAAAGAAACTCTTTTAACATGTTAACATGGAATTCTGGTACAAAAATCTCGGTTCAAGAGAATTAGTCTCTATCATTTTGTTGGTGGTTTCATTATTGATTACTCATCTTTATGCACCTCTTTCCGAAGTCTTGGCTGCCAGCACAAACCTTTTCCAGCATAATCTCTAGTAAGCAAAACAGCATTTGCATCTTCATGTATCTCTCTCTCCTAGTGGGACACAAAAAAAGTAGTCTTGGTCATTTCTTATTGATAACCTTAAATATTATGTCAGGCCTAAATCAATCTGGTGGCAGAATGGTGGCTATTCCTCAAGATTCATTCTGGATATTTAATTAGTTAGAGCTTATACATGCAATTTATTTTCTTTTTTTGCCTCTTTCAGCATTTGTTAGGTAGTGGTATTGATATGACTAGTGCAGCGAGGTGCACATCTAGTTAAATTGAACTTTCTATTGATGAAAACTTATCTCTTGCTGATGGCTGTGTTTTATGAATAATATATGTTACAGCGTTACATTTTCAGAGCTGTGGAGTTCTTTACATTAGAAACTTGGAAAATTTTTTTGGTGCTAGGAGTTGATGGTATGTGAAATGTGTAGGAAAACCAACATTAGTTGTGTGTAAATATATGCAAATAGTACGCATGCAACATTTTATTTTGCAATCAAGAAATTTGCTCTAATTTTTCTCAAGCATTTTGAGCTGTTACTATGGAAGGATAACTGACAAGTGTTTCTCTAGTATCTCTTTTTATTGGCCATTTTTGTTCATTATCATTCAGCTGGTGAGAACAACGTTTATTATTTGTATATTAATGACTGGAAATTTTTAAGTGATGGAAGAGCAGTCAAACAAAGCTAGGTGGAATTAACTTTATGCATGCCTAGTAGATGATTCTGTGCATTCCCCAAATACTCTGATTAAGTACCATTTACAGAGTTAATCTAGTCTAGGACAGTCTTTTAAACATTTTAAAAATTCACTTTGGAAATATTATTGAAGCCCAGGTATTTCCAAATATATTTTAGGTGGAAAAAAAAGTCTACATTGCAGTAAATCTATCATCACAGCTACCAATTCCTTGAGCTTAATTATGACACTACTAAATGTGAAAATCTATTCAGTGCTAGGAACACTTTTCACATTACATTCACGCTAAAGATTGGCTGTTAAGAGCTCATTACTGGTAGTTTTCTAAAGAGCGGTTTATTAAACACTGTTACCTAATAAGCATCTTTGGTGGTGCAAATTGCTGAAAACAGTAATGAGTCTGATTAGACTTCATTTCAATTACGACAGCTTGTCTAGCAAAAAAAAAAAAAAAAAGAAAATCTCTCCTTGATGCTTTGGAATCTGCCTACAAGGCATTAGACGCTTTAAAAGGAAAATGCCACCTCTGTGTTTCCTTTCCACAGTTCAGTAATGAATAGAGAGCTGTCCAAGTAGCCGTCCAATTTAACACATTGGAAAACTAGATGGGCAGCATTGGAAGCATAATCCTGTTTGCTTAAAAATTCTACGAAAGCTTCTCAGTTAATATATCTAAATAAAATCATACATAAGTTTCCTCTGCTTCCTTTGCATAAGACTATAAAGCTGTAAGAAGAGAGAATATGAAAAATATTCACTCCTACCTGCTTTGCAGATGTTATGCATTCCTCTGACTAGTGTAATGCACTTTTCAGTTGTTATCTGTAAATCTTTTACTTACCATCACAAAACTCTCACAGCTTTTACAATACTTCATAGTTCAACCTCATTTTGTGTTTGGTTTTGGTTTTGTTTTTTTTTTAACTTGTAAAAATGTTTTCCAAAGTAAAAACACGGCTTAATAAATTTATACTGCTGGTTTCAAATATGTCAATGAATATTTCTTAGTTAAGGAATTTAATTTTTTAATGCTAAGTGTATTTCACTGCACTAGTGTAAAACTTCCTTTTAAATCATTCCTGTATGTTACATACACATTCTGGATGAAAAGAGAAGGGTTAACAGAAAAAAGAATTTGAGCTGATAGTTGCCATATATTTAGTACAAATGTTGATGTTGTAAAGCATTTTAATGCTAAATTCATGTGGATGCATTTTTACAATATAATTTAACACAAAATGTGGTGGAGACTTTTGTAACTAAAAGCTTGTGATAATATCCAACAGGAGAATGTGGGAGATGAGGCACTGCTGGCTGCAGTGCGTTGGACTTGAGTCTCCAAGAACAGCTGAAATCAGACCAGTCCAGTCAGTTTTCAGCAAATGTTAGGAAGAGTCACATTTGATAGAATTTGAAAGCCACCTTGTTAGGCATAGGAAATAAATCAGGAGCTGATATAATGCAGCAAGTATCAGACCTCTCTGTATACGTTTTAATGAAATATTTTCTGTGTGGCACAACACCTAAATACTGGTGAACAAAATACTGTTTGTGCAATTAACTGCTGCATAATTGTTGCCTAAAAAGAAAATCATAAAGTAAAATACTGGACGCATTTATCCCCTTCACAGTGAATTGTAAACTTTCAGTGGTTCCTGTGACTTCAAACCAAAGAAGTGACAAGAGAATCAAACCCGTGAACCACAGAGTCTAGGTGTTGTACTGACACCAAAACCCCTTTTTGGCTCTTTTTGTGACATTATCTTTTTACCTTCTCTTTGAAATCCTTACAGTTAGCTGCAATATATTGTGTATTTTGGGAGAGAAAGGACTTTCATCAGTGTGCATCATCAAATATCAAGTAAAATAATGCATTTAAAAAGAAAAAAAAATCATACAAACATAAGTGCTATTATTCAGCTATACAAATGTGTGCCTGTAGTGTGCTTTGAGATGCTAATCAGTGGAGCTTGACTTCTGTACCCTGAAGCAAATTTTAAAACTATTTCATCATTAGGTGACTGCATATGCAATATCACTATGGACAAAATGACAGGAAAAATAACAGTTTATTGTTAGTTAAGCTATCAACAGTACTCAGATAGTTATTGATATCATCATTGCATGGTTTAAATTTTTGTTGTCTCTCAAAGGCTGTTTACAGAAAAGGCTGAATTTGTGTGATAGCTTCAAAGGAATGTGACATTTTATCAGCTGGGCTTTATCATCTCTTTCTGTTTTTAGAGCCAGCGCATTCTTCTCCTCTGTCCCTTGAAATGCCTGCGCACCCTCTCAATGACACACTGTGTGTTTCAGGACACGGCTCAACTTTTTCTGTTCCAAGATGAACTTTGCTCTTTTTGAAAAAAAGAGAATCAACATGCAACATGAGGAGTTCAGGGGTTTCTTTTCTCCTTCTCTTTCCAGGAATTTTGCAAAAATATCAGCGCATGTAGAGTTAAATTTTCCAGTTAAAGCATTCTCTCTCTGGTGCCCGTGTGTGTAAAATATATAAATGCATAGGCACATATATATAGAAGAGAGAGATTTCTATATTTGTCTATAGAAAATACCCTTTTCTCTCTCCTCCCCTCATTCCCTGGATAATTTGCCAAGCGAGTCTATATAGTTCTTTTCAAACCCGCAGCAAACAATAAGTCCCAAACCTAGAGCATGCAAAAAATAGGCTATATTCCATTTTTCAGTAGTTAATTCAGATGCATTTTATTGAATGACCAAGAAAGAATCTTTGGAATTTGTGGAATACAATAATTGAAAGGTTTAAGTGGGGAAAAGATTTAGCTCAGCTTAGTGTTTCTAGGATGTCAGTTCTTTGGTTATGCTTCTGCTTTTAATCTTGTTTCTCTGCTTTGGGGAGAGCAGGAAGGAAAGGAAGGGTCAGCTGCTTGCGCAGCCAAGCCCGGGAAGGAGCTGTGCTGGAGCGCTGTTTTCCCTAAGAGCATGATTAGTGCAGGTCTGATGATTAACTAAGGTGTTCCCTACCTTGGGGAGGAAATCTCAGGTTCCCTGTGATAGCATCATCCTTTCTTCCAACGTCATCTCTCCAGTTGAAATATAAATGTCGTTGTTTGTGGGTTTTAATTATTTTATTTTTTTTTAGTGGAGAGACCAAATAGGTGTATAGGTTGGTAATACAATTTGTTTACATGGGATATTCTCTTTGGACAGACAGTGTATACCAGCGATAGCCACCCTGGTGCTTACAGCTAGAGAAATGTGTGTGCTGTGTCTCGTACAACAGGAAAAAAGGGAGAGAGTGGATGAGTGCTGCTAAAAGCTCCTGCTCTTAATCCTGGGCCACGTCAGGAGCATTCTAAAGCAGTTTATCTTCATATGTCGTCTTGTATATAAGAAACAACACTAAACCCACCAAAACTCATTTCATATGTAGCTTTTTCCACAGCCTTCAGATCAAAGTTATTTTCTTCAGGCTGGACTAAATTATACGGAGGTCCCAGGAGTGAAGGACACTGAATTAATGCACTATGTCACCCAGTCCTGGCTATGGAATATTTTTATCGAAGTGTGAGATGCCACATCTCTTTACTATTTCATTAAAAATTAATGTGCAAATTGCCAAAAAGCAAAAATGCATAAATAACATAAACAAATTTTGCAAAAGCTTTGTATACTGTGGAGTCATCTTGAGAAGGATTTTTTTTCTTGAGTATCAGATTACTTCTATATATACATTTAATCAGTATTTGTTCTCATTTAGCTAATTAGCAAAGGTACTCTAATCTCAGTCAAGCAACTGTTTGTACCTTTCCTGTGTTGGTAGGTTGTGGAATAAGCGCTTTAAAAGGAAAGCAGTATTCCTGATTACAGGCTGGAGCATTGTGTTACTGGCTCATATAAATTTGCTTTTTCACTATTGTTAGGTGAGTGTATTGGGTCAAACCTGACTACAGTTATTTGAAACTTGCTGAAATTGATCTTTGCCTTCATATTTGTAAGACGAATAGGGCTCATTAGATAAATCTCTGGAATTAACCTTCTCTTGCTATATAGAAAGCTGTGAAATACATACGTACATATATATGTATTTTAAAGCATGATGGTTGAAAAATATATCAAAAATGTAATGTAGTAGAATTTATACAGAGTGCTGTTGCTGTGAATTATAAGAAAATATATTTAAAATAATTCGAGCTATGCAACTTGGTCCTATGTTTTAGAGCAGGATTATTTTCTAACATTTTGGAACAGCATGATATAAAAAAATAATTCAGCATCATATCTATTTATTGTGCACTCACTTTGTTCAAATAAAGTATGTCACTTTATGGCAGTTTTAACCCCATTTATCCTCATGCACAAGTGCTCACCTGTTATTTACTCACATAAGAGAAGGTCGATACTGCTGAACAAGGGGAGTGCTCTGTTGTGACATAAAACATGCATATTCATTAGCTCTGCTGTCCCTATGGACACGTGTGGTATGTCCTGATGATCTTCGTTTGGCAAAAGGAAGTGATCTTAAGAAGGAAATTGTCTTAATGGATTTAAGGTACATGCAAAAAAGGGTTTTTAAATGCCCTATATATGGTGAGGGACCATGCAATAATTCTAAGTGAAAACGAAAAAAAAAATCCCACAAGAGGAAACAATTTATTGAATCATGATTAGCAACATAAGTGGAAAAATAATATAATTAAGTATTTGAAAATTATAATTTTGGGTGGTTTTTTTTCCCATGGAAAACTTTAGGTCTCAACGTGAACGTTCCATATGAAGTTCCCTAGTGATGAATTAATTTATTTTGCTTCTCTTACTAAAAACCAAGTTCAGGGTTCTGTGTTTCACCTGCTGTAGTTTGTAACATGAGAAACGTGATAAAGCAGTGAGTATGTTTTATCTGCACTGCTTTTAAGGAATTAGGTTATGGTCTTTTAAGGCAAATGTGCCTCAAACTCCAATTCTGGAAGGGGAACCAAGGAAAAGGCTACTTCTGTTATTGCTGAAAAAGTATGCATTTTTTTTCACTTTTTAAAGCTTCAGGTCAGTTTCTTGAAGACCTGAAGTAAGCACTTCAGTGGGAGCAGAGTCATGTTCAAGGTCTAAACCATATTGTGTTTGCAAATATGCATAAATACTTATGCCAAGTGGACAATCTCCATATTAATTTATGACTATACTTTACCACGTGAATACTTTAATCACTAGTTATCCTGCAGTAGTTATGTCGCATCTCATGTTTATATAGGCATAAATTGCAGATTATGTGGTATATTAAATCTTTTTAAAATGCATTTTAGCTATAAGCATGTGTTCAGTGGACTACCAACAGTTATTTTTTTATGTAAGTTATGCTTATTTTTGTTTACAGTTAATGTTCTAAGTATTCTCTGAGAAATTATTACGGTCTTACTCATTTGGCATTGACAAAAAATGCTAGGTCCTTTGAAAGCAGCTTACTGTTTGGAGAAACGTGACAAAAACAGCTTAAAAATGTAAAGTCTGCAAATATGAAGCATCATAATAGGTTAAAAGACTCATTGCCACTATTAGATTTGTTAGTGTTTCTAGTTGTTTTGGAAAAGTGTTATGAGCAAGTGAGGGCAGGCTGATACAGTAAAATATTTTAAAGATAAACTACAGTTAATCACAAATATGACCAATTCTCCATATAGAAGGATTCTGACACGTGAATGCACAAATGGGTTTACTTGTGGTACACAAGAGTCTGGAGCCCTGAACAGAGAGTGGTTTTGCTCTTAAGGACTGTTGCTGCAGAGAAACTGATCCCTCTGGGGTGGGCAGCATCCTGGAAGGTCCCATGTGATGCCTAAATAATTGTTATAGTCACTATTGACCATGGCTGCAGGCTTCTGCTGGGCTGGCCTATGGATCCAACCTGCTTCTGCTGGCAAAGTCTGGTAGTGCCATCTCCAGACCTTTTTCCCCTTGCTTGCTTGACTATAATTTCTCCTTATTTCTGTTTCATAAAACCTTTGAAGCTGATGGATCTGCTAAAGGCCATTTAGCCAGAAATGTCTTTGTGACTATCAAAGGAGCTGCTTTATGTAAATGGCAGGGAGGAGGCTGGGAGAGAGAGAACTCATTTGCTGTAAACGTATTGCAATTTGCTGTTGTGAGGTGTGAAAGTGGGATTTAAAAAGAATAATCATTTGACAATATTTAAATTAGATAAATGGGATGTATTAGTTGGAGATTCCATGTCTGGAATTTAATTTTTACCCGGTCCAAGCTCTCCTAAAATATGTTGCATTTTTCTTGATGCTTTTATCTTTAAGTGCTGTTGACATACATGTGATCTTCAATATTATTTGTGATTTAAGTGTTTTGTTTTAAAGATTGAAATGTTTTCGCTACCCCTGCTAGATGGGAATCATATTGTAAACACCCTGCCAACAGCTTGCTCCCGCTGATGCGCATGGCATGCGTAGGCTATATATAATAAGAGCAAGATCAGACCCTTACCAAGTAAATGCGTAGAGCACTTTCCAGGCCTGTTGTCATGAGTTTGTGGCTGCCACTTACTGAAAAACCTTCCGAAGTTGTGCCTGCACAGCACTGCAGCTCAGTTGGAGGCTCTTCCTCCCCCTGAATCCTTTGACGTCAAAGGAGATCCTCGTGGACTGGAGCAGAGGTCTTCACTGAGTAATTAGAAAATAAATGTGGGAATCATTTTCTTTCCCTTTTTTTTTTCCCTGCAAAACATATTTAGCTCAATCCACTCTTCAAAATCCCTCCTGTTTCCAATTAAGATAGATCAGTTGCACTATCTTCAAACAGATGAAATTATGCTTATTAATAAAAAATGGAGTGTAAAAGAAATGTTTTATCTTTAATTAATTTTTATTATTGTGGGACATATGACAGTATACAGTCTTACAAAATATTATCAGATTTAGTACAAACCCAGGGAGCTGTGTGTCCTACATCTGGAACAGCGGTTACAGCATGACTCATTTATTCAGCTCTGTCCCATGCTTAGGAAGGATTTTTAAATGGATTTAGGGCCTGATCCTTACAGTGGAAACACCTCCGGCTCTCACTGAAGTATGAGGTTTTAGGAGTCGTGCTCATTCCCAGTGAGTGCCAATTTAAGTCGATAGCTGTTTTGGCAGAGCTGGTCGCTGCATGTTCACAAGAAGTAATCCTTTAGATAAAGTTGTTATGATCCATTGGGTAAATATTCAGTGTCTTGGATAACTGCTGCTAGGACTGAAAGTAATACTTAAGTGGGCAGAGACTGATTTTAGTGACTGAGTAAATGTATAAGCAATCCAGAGTGGTGAAGTTCTTTCTAAACTTGCAAGTGGATGTGAAGAGAGTTGTTGATACTCAGAACCTGGTTTCATAGTGTCCTACCTTGCAACAGTGGGCTCCTGTGAGTCTGTTAGGGAGAGTTATCAGAAGCATCTCAACTTGTGGGCCCTGGAACAGACTGCCCGTTAACTCCAAACTGAAACCTTGTGGTAGCTGGTTGTGATGTGCTGTGTGATGTGCTGGCCTGTTTCTAGTTCCTCATGCATGGTAGCTCCGGGTTTTTTTCTGTAGCATCTCTGGAAGTGCAGTGCAACCTCTCCCAGTGTCTTCAGAAAACCAGTGTTGTGTATGATTTAATTTTAGCTTGATTATTTTTTCATAGATGTGAATAGATAAGTAGCTGAAGTTTGTATCCTCTGTCCAAAGTAAATTGTTGTTAACTGAGTTGGATAGTTGTTGGAAGGTGGTTGTCATCATTTGGACTTGTCTGTGGGACACCACGTACTCTGTGTTGTGTTCTTACTCAGTGTGGCCCTAGTTAGTATTTCTGGACTTTTCCATTCCTGTTTTAAACAGAAGCGCTTCCATTTAAACTGAAATGAAAGGGTAGTTATTTATTTTTATCTTCTGTAACAGATATAATTATGTTGAGGGGCTGACCAATTTGACCTGGTACTGAGGGCATAGGTGGAGGAGGATTCTTTGTATGAACAAACTCACTCAAGATCCCATCAGGATTAGGCCCTCGCTGGACATTCAGGATGTGGAGAACATTGCCCATTCTTTTTTGCGTCCTGATTGCAATGCTATTTTTCCTAACTCTGCCATTCCTTCTTTTTGTTTTGTTTTGTATAATTCATAAATCAGAACATGTAAGTGGGTTTCTGCCATATGGAATTATTGTATGTGAAACTGATGAAATATTATGTATTAGGTTTTACATTTTCAGGCTACGTGTGCAAAATTAGGAGGAGGAGAAAATGGTCAAATATTTCGTTCAAAGTAATTGAATAATGAAAATCTTGACAATAATTAATAATTCAGGTACATCTGACTGGAAGAATTAAAGAGGAGGGATGTATAGCAAGGCTGATGGGACAAGGAAAATTAGATACTGCTAAAAAAGCCTGCACTCTCTCTCCTATATATTGTATTAAATCTGTCTTAAAAGCAATTCTATGATAAGTACATGCCTGTACTTAAAGAACAGAATCCTTTCCTTTCGCCTTTTACAGCCCATACCAGCACAGTTTACACAGTTCAAAAACATTGATAGCTCAGAGGATTCCTAAGTTACCAAATATTTTTTTGAAAAATACATTATTCAACCTTGCATTGCTTCTGCGTATTTTCTGTAAGTTATTAGGCAAATAGACTATCTGCAGAACCATGGTTTATGCCAGTTTAAATTATGCTTTAAAAAGTGCAACCTCTATATATGCCCTTATTTACCTGTTTTTAGATGTTTATCTCAGCACTTGGGTTCCTAACAAAAGAAATGCAGGAAGATGTATCCGCTCAAGCAAAAACCAACTAATAAAATGCAGTCTAAAATATGGAGAGGAAGAGGCCGCAAACATTAAGCAATAAGGAAGGAAAAAGTGTTTGCATAATTAAAAGATATTACAGCTTTGGTTTGGTTTTGTTGGGTTTTTTTTTTCCTCTCCCAAATCAGGCATTTGACTGTTTTCAAACAATTATTGAACTATTAACAAATGCAGTCAAACCTAGTGAAAGTTTGCTGCTTTTTTGATTAATATCAAATAGAGGAAATGTCTCTTTCTGCCCCCTGTCTGGCCCGTTCCAGTGGACTCCATGTAAATACAGATTTCTTCACTGCATACTAATGCAAAAAATGTGCTTATGGTTAACTATTAACCTATGCTTCCAAATAACACTAATGATTGCAATGTGCTGGAATAAATGCTCATGTTTCATGGGATGAGAACAGTCCTGTTCTCTTAAGCTTATCTAATCAAAGCCTAATCCTGCCTTTACAACCTTTGTTAAATGCATTGGTATTTAATATGCATCAATAAATAAACTTTCAATTATTGTGCAGTGAGCATATCCAAAGATAGCATGACAATGTGAAACTACTGCTCTATCTAGCAATTACTCCAAATAAAGAATGCTGATGATGTGATTTCCCCCCACTCTTATAAGGGATAAATCAGATTTTCTCACATTATTTTGCATCTTTGTAATGAGGGAAATAAATTAATCTAGAGGAATAAAATTAAAATAGTTGCATTTTTACACCATCTAAATACATAACTCCACTGTGTCTAGAAATAAAATTATTTTTATTTTAAAAGCACATGGTCCATTCTAAATAAAGAAGACAAATATATGAAATTTGTAAAGTATTTGAAAAAAGGTATTTTGGAAAGCTTGCATAGCAGCTAGTGTATGAAATATGTTGTGTGTCCTGACCTAGTGCATTCTCTTATCTCTTTAAATTGGATAGTCTTCCTTTTACAAGCCATTAAAGACAACGTGCCAAAAGCATATTCATTAACTACTGTACAAGTTCCAGCTCAGCCAGATTCTCTTCTCCATCCCTTCCTATTTCACCTTCTTTTTCAAAACTTTCACTGCTGCTTTACAGCATTCATTGCAAAGGGTTTTTCTCATGGCATCTGTTGATTAGTATCTAGTGACACATCAGTCCCTTCAAGTTCTGCATCTCTGTAACAGAAGCTTTCAGTGATTTGGTAACCTTCTAAGACAAGTAACAGAGAACACAGATAAATTTTGAATTTTTTATTTATTTCTTGGAGCTTTTTTGTTTGTTTGCAATGGGGTAATGAAATTGTTTTAGGTGGTTACAGGAACATTAATATTATTTCTTTTTAAAAAAGCTTGAAGCAAACCTCATCTCAGTACAAGAATTTAGATGCTGATTATGTGCAATTGACTATTGGTGATTTGCTCCTCAGATTTCTGGCTGAATTTAGCAAAGTATGATTTCTGAAAAGCTTCTGATAGTTTCTCATTAAAATTGCATTTGTTTTCATATGAGCATGATTTCTATAATTTGACCCAGTTTGGGGATACAATTACCCTCTCTGAAAGGCTGTGGTTGAAACATTAGAAACAATTAGCAAAAAAAAAAAGTATATATTAATGCTAAATGAAATAAATAAATCTGCCAAAAACTCAGTCTCAAAGCTGCATTTGTCAAAAGCACTTCTCTGAATTAACTTTTATAGAATAACATATAATTGTTAGCAGGCATTTTTCTCAAGTTGTCAAAGTGTTTGAAAAATGAGAAAGTGAACGCTCAGGGGAAAAAAAAAATCTACAAGTAATCAATGGCATGCTCACATGGACTGAGATTTGCAGTACTTGTACTAATAAAATATAAAGCTCAATTAGAGGTATTTTGCAGTTTTCAGGCTAAATTTAAATGATTTGGGGATTTGCAAATACATGAATCCAAAAATAAAATGAAGAATCCAAATGCAAATGAGTGCAACTGCAATAAAATATAATTGCAAATGAATCTGTTGCTTTATTCATTTATTGTGTAATTACTGCAATCCTTCCCACCTTGTTTTCAGTATTTCTTAATCATTAAGTCGGAAGCATGACAGCAGTGCCAGCCCTGGCATGATTCTCTTTGACTAAAACCTTGTAAATTAACACAATTAGCACAGCATCATCCTGCTAATTAACTTCCAGTGTCTGGTGCAGTGGTTTTGCAAACAAGGAGGAGAGAGTCAGAAGGGAATAAACATGCCATTCTGTTACCAAACTGCGAGCTGTGTTAGGTTTAGCTCAGCGAGGCTAAGCTGGCCATGTCAGATGCCAGAGTCAGGCAATGAAGAGCTAAAGGGGTTGGGGAGAAAAACAGGAGGGGGTAGAAGCTGTCAAAATAGTCTGCGGTAATTCAGAGGGGAGCTAGTGCCACAGATGCTTCATTTCGACTCGGCCTCCTCCTTATCAGGGAATCTGTGCCAGAGGGCACAAGGCTGTTTGCAAAAATCACTTTTGGTAATACGAGAGAGATTAAGGGGGTCTATTTGATATAGCTGTATAAAAATGTGTCTGCAGCGCATAGGTACGAGTTGGAGGGGGTTATCTTAATGCTTGTAAATTGCTCTTACTGTGTGCAGTGGATTACGGGGGGGTGGGGATAATTCACATCACATTATTTACAAGATTAATTGCTTTAAAGTGACGTTTGCGGGGTTTGGGGCTTTTTTTGCTTTTTATTGATAAGATTTGGTTTTAGTAGCCAGTGGTGGAAGGCAGAGAACTTTTAGGGACTTTGTTTCATTTCTTGTTCCTTTCCTTTTTTTTTCCCCCATTTTTTTTTTTTTCTTTCTTTTTCTTTCTTTCCCTTTTGCTAAACCCTATTTCTTTGTACCCTGGAGGCTTGGGAGGGGGAAAGAGAGAGCAAGCAAGGAGACCGACAGACAAGTCATGCTTGGTTTTTTTTTTCCAGAGCCTCAACAACAGAACTGAGAGGCAGAAAGGAGCCAGTTGTAATTCATACCGAGTTGTAGGCTTTGTGTGATGAAAGCGACGGAGCGCTGCCTGGGAGATTGCTTTGCTGCACTCCACGAAGCAGATTTGAAACTGTCGTGGACCACTTTAGATGAGAGTTGGATTATGGAATGACCTGCTATGTCTGTGTCATATTGTTCTGCGCAGGGAGCATTATACTGTGCTAACTAGGTGTTCAGTACCAAATAAGAGAGGTATCCTAGATGTGATCTGTCAGCTGTGTCTCATATTTTTATATTGGTTAAAATATAAAACTGAAACAGTGATGAGAGAGGACAGAGCAGTAGGATGCCTTGTATCTTAACAATATATCTGCAGAGTATTTAAAACGTACTGAGTCTTATATAATTGCTTTGAGAAATCTGACATTACCTATATTTTTTAGACCAAGAAATAATTGGCAAAACATGTGGCTTTGTGCGTATGTGCCTACAATAAACCAAGCAGTTTATACTGCTTTATAAGGGCAGTGCATTTTCTTTCCTTAAGGATTTATGGTGTTAAGTACTTCTTTTCAGAGAGCTGAAGAAGTTCACAGACAGTTTGTTTGAGAGCTCATTTAAAATCCACCGAAAAAGGCTGAGCTCACTGTTAACTTTGTTTTTTCCTGCCACCCTAGGCTTGAAGATGCAGTGGACGCCGGAGCATGCCCAGTGGCCAGAACAGCACTTTGATATCACTTCAACCACCCGGTCCCCTGCCCACAAGGTGGAAGCTTACCGGGGACACCTGCAGCGCACCTACCAGTACGCCTGGGCCAATGATGACATCTCTGCTCTGACTGCTTCAAATCTTCTGAAAAAGTATGCAGAAAAATACTCTGGCATTTTGGAAGGCCCGGCTGAGCGTCCCATTCTCAGCAATTACTCTGAAGCTCCCTCGGGGCTGGTGAATGGCCGGAAGAATGAAAGCGAGCCTTGGCAGCCGTCGCTGAACTCGGAGAGCGTGTATCCCATGAACTGTGTCCCAGACGTTATCACCGCCAGCAAAGCTGGGGTAAGTGCAGCCCTCCCTCCCGCAGATGTCTCGGCCAGCATCGGGAGCTCTCCTGGGGTGGCCAGTAACCTGGCTGAACCCAGTTACTCCAGCAGCACCTGTGGAAGTCACACCGTTCCCAGTCTTCATTCAGGGCTCCCATCTCAGGAATACGCTGCAGGGTACAATGGCTCGTACTTGCATACCAGTTACAGTGGGCAGCCAGCACCTGCGCTTCCATCCCCTCATCCATCCCCCCTGCATAGCTCGGGACTTTTACAGCCCCCGCCTCCACCACCGCCACCAGCCCTCGTCCCAGGCTACAACGGGACCTCTAATCTCTCCAGTTACAGCTACCCTTCCACCAGTTATCCTCCTCAAACTGCTGTTGGCCCTGGGTACAGCCCTGGGGGTGCCCCGCCGCCCTCGGCGTACCTGCCTTCGGGAATCCCTGCTCCGACCCCTCTGCCCCCAACCACTGTCCCCAGCTACTCCTACCAGGGCCACGGTCTGACGCCCATCGCACCGTCTGCCCTGACAAACAGTTCAGCCAGCTCTCTCAAAAGAAAAGCTTTCTACATGGCAGGGCAAGGAGAAATGGACTCCAGTTATGGAAATTACAGCTATGGCCAACAGAGATCTACACAGAGTCCCATGTATCGAATGCCCGACAACAGCATTTCAAATGCAAACAGGGGGAATGGTTTTGACAGAAGTGCTGAAACATCATCCTTAGCATTTAAGCCAACAAAGCAGCTAATGTCCTCTGAACAGCAAAGGAAATTCAGCAGCCAGTCCAGTAGGGCTCTAACACCCCCATCCTATAGTACTGCTAAAAACTCACTGGGTTCGAGATCAAGTGACTCATTTGGGAAGTATACCTCCCCAGTAATGAATGAGCATGGTG
Source organism: Heliornis fulica (assembly GCA_013399135.1). Taxonomy (NCBI): domain Eukaryota; kingdom Metazoa; phylum Chordata; class Aves; order Gruiformes; family Heliornithidae; genus Heliornis; species Heliornis fulica. The sequence goes on along the minus strand of VXBZ01009338.1, from coordinate 761,068 downwards.
ATGAGCACAGGCAGCTCCTCCCTCACCCAATGCAAGGCCCGGGACTTCGTGCAGCTACCTCATCCAACCACTCTGTGGACGAGCAACTGAAGAATACTGACACACACCTCATTGACCTTGTTACCAATGAGATTATCAGCCAAGGACCTCCTGTGGACTGGAGCGACATCGCTGGCCTGGATCTAGTAAAGGCCGTCATTAAGGAGGAGGTTTTATGGCCAGTATTGAGGTCAGATGCATTCAATGGACTGACTGCTCTACCTCGGAGCATCCTTTTATTTGGACCTCGGGGAACAGGCAAAACATTAATGGGCAGATGTATAGCTAGTCAGCTGGGGGCCACATTTTTCAAAATCGCTGGTTCCGGCCTTGTCACGAAGTGGTTAGGGGATGGAGAAAAAATTGTCCATGCGTCCTTCCTCGTGGCAAGGTGTCGCCAACCCTCAGTGATTTTTGTTAGTGACATTGATATGCTCCTTTCCTCTCAAGTGAGTGAAGAACACAGTCCAGTAAGTCGGATGAGAACCGAGTTCCTTATGCAGCTGGACACTGTACTGACTTCTGCTGAGGACCAAATAGTAGTTATTTGCGCCACGAGTAAACCGGAAGAAATTGATGAATCTCTTCGAAGGTACTTCATGAAACGACTTTTAATCCCACTTCCTGACAGCACAGCAAGGCACCAGATAATAGTACAACTGCTCTCACAGCACAATTACTGTCTCAATGACAAGGAGGTTGCACTGCTTGTCCAGCGCACAGAAGGCTTTTCTGGACTAGATGTGGCTCACTTGTGTCAGGAAGCCCTGGTGGGCCCACTCCACGCCATGCCAGCCACAGACCTTTCAGCCATTATGCCCAGCCAGTTGAGGCCAGTTACATATCAAGACTTTGAAAATGCTTTCTGCAAGATACAGCCTAGCATATCTCAAAAAGAGCTTGATACATATGTTGAATGGAACAAAATGTTTGGTTGCAGTCAGTGATACTACTTAAAATAAAAAAAAAGTAATGAATGTTGGCACACACAGAACCTGCTACATAGGGTAGAGAACCCTTTTCAGTAGTGTTAAAATTGCAAAGGGTACTGGGAAGACTACAATTTACCTTGCCTCTAAAGAGCCAGGGTAGACTTGAAGGAAAAGTGCATCAAACAAGAGCTGCTGATCTGAGAAAGCCACACATGACAGAAAGCGCATGTTGATGCTCAGTTCTGTTCAAGCTAGACAATACTCACCAAGGAGCAAGGTGCAAGTGGGTTGATTTCAGAAGGACATGAACCCTGTGTGTTGATTCCATTCTGCTGTTCTTGAGATTTAGTTGCTGTCAAGTGCCTGAAGTGGTGCTTTATTTTTTGTTTGCCTCACAATTACATTGGTGGCATGTGCTAATATAAAGAGCTTTAACTTCAAACATTATTGGACTAAAGAGATGAACGGTTGTGTTGCGACAGAGAACCAGATTTTTGCTATTCTAAGAGCAACAGTATTCCTCAATCCTGTCTGTTCTGCGGTGTTAAACTAAGAACAGGTAAAACAGGGTAATGGTAATCTGGACCTTAATTTCTGCAGTTCATTTCTTTTAATGTTCTGTCTGCAAAAACTCAGGAAAGTGATTGTGATTTGTACAGTACCTCAAAGGAATGTGTTGAAAGCACTATGTACTGCTGAGAGTTATAGGCTAGGCTTCAATGTTACTTTATATTAAATATGTATGTTTACCTCAACAATTGGAAAATGGCAAGGAAAATTACTTTGAATGTATCCAGGAAGAAACTAAAGTGTGATATGACTGAAGCTTTACAGTTTTTATAAATAGAAACAGAAGGAATTCCCAGTGTTCAGAAATGGTTTTTTTGCCAATTTGTCAGATACAACCAGAGTAGAATGATTTCTCTTGTTGTTAAACTGTAAGAGTTTTCAGCATATTGTTCCTTGATAATTACGTGATGCAGTTGTTAGAAGGTGCATAGATGAAAAAAAGAGCCACTTAATTGGTTTATGTTAGCATCCAAAACAGTCAAATGTAAGATTTGGTAGGATTTGGAGAGGCAAATTACCTGAAGCTGTGACTGCTGGCCGTTGTTGCACAGCTCTAGTCAGAGTTTTGAGGTTGTTTTGGTGAAGCTGTAGGGAGTGGGATCAGTGTAGGTCGCTGGCAGAGCTATGGGTTGCAGAGCTGTTGATAGCAACAGAGTGGACTGTGACCAAACAAACAGTACAAATAACAAAGCAAAACTGAACCCTCAAAGTACACTTATTTCCCTTCCCAAACTGTAGAGTTGAGTTTTTGTTGTGTACGTACGGCTCCATTGTCCTTAATGCAATCTTCATTTAGTGTCCATTAGAAATCTTCCAGGCTGGCGTGTGCCCACCATTCTTTCTACCTCAGTTTTGTTACATTTCTCTTGGAAAGCAAAGTAAGAAATAGGGCAAAAACCAACACTGACACAGAAGTCAGATTACATTAGGAATGTGAACCTGTTAAACAAGTTTCAGAGAGCTGCTGTTTTTTCCCCTGAAGTCAAGTTTTCCTTTATGTTAGTGCTCTTTACCCCCCTTTTTCCTCCCCCAAATAGACATCCTCTGGTGTCTTCCTTCTGGAAAGACTAGCTGGCATGTGTGGCATTTTGCTCCATTCTCCCCCCTACCCCCACCTTTCCTTTTATCCTTTAAAGCTTTCTGTGCAACTCTTTTGGTGACAGCTGACTGATGTTGGGTAATGTCTCTGAGCAGGAGCAGTGCGTGTTGCAGCTGCCCAAAGCCTCTGCCATCACATGAGCAAAACAGCCTTGCTTTTTTGAATGTATTTTTTGTTTGTTTACTTTAAAGAGACAGTAACAAAACTGTTGCAAAGCACTGGCATTTAATGTTTCTGTTAAGTAATGTACATTCAAAACCATTAAATAAATGCACTGAAAAGCCCCAAGAAGAGAGATACCAATCTGTTACTAGATCATGTTTGTCTTCTCAAAAATTGTACAGACCTTGTTCGTTTTGTCAAATCAATGGAGACATTTAGTGTTCAGAAAGCTAACGAGGGATTTTGTGATATTGCTGGAAATTTATGACTCTTGATTATTACTTTCCTTTTATTTTTCTTTTAAGATATATATATATATATTTAGATAGAACGTGCTAAAAAAACAGAGCAAATAAACCAAAATCTAATTTAAGATGGATTCCTGGCAAACATTTTGTCTATCTAAAACTTTATGTTTTAAGCATAAAAGAACCATTTTAAAAACAGTGCCTTTCATTAAGGATATAGAAAGTAAGAATTAAGTACATCACCTGCTTTTCTTTTTTTCTTTTTCCTTTCAACAGCAATTACAGTCCTTGTTATGACCCAGTCTTTCTGCTTCCCCAAACCTCCACAGGCTACTTTTTCACCCAGGTCATTCCACCATCCTCATATTTGGGAGATCCTGGTGTCCCCACTTAGCTGTAGGTTCACGCTGATCACGCTGGCAAGTATACTATTGCAGATTGCTGACCCAATTTCTGTCTCAGACATTGCCTTTCGTATCTGCCATTGAGCTGTGCTCAGCTGAAAGGTTTGGGAAAGTTTTGATAAACCAGCTCTTGTTAACTGTTTCTCCTATCCTTACTCCTAACACTTATTTTTGCAGTTGGTAAAATGAAAACTACCCACTAGAGTGGGGTTTTTTTCCCCCTTTATTTTTTATCCATTAGCAGAACCAAAAGCAAACAAAATTGAAAATGTTCCCTTTGGCTTCCAGCTTTAAATCGTTCTCTTTAAAAAGTCACTCTGGGAAAAGGATTTTTCAAATGTTAACCAAAGTGAGAAGCAGGCAGAAACTGAGATGGTGTGAAAATGCAGGTTCCACACGTGCACGCACACACACTCATGATCATTCTCTCCAGGGCTTGATTTAGCTTTGGGACAGCAGAAGTGGAAAAGCGCGCCCTTATCACAGCTGCTGTAAGGAGAGGAATACAGAGCCAAATTGTTACCCGAATCATTCCTTACCAGCAGCTGTCCTTGGTATTGCTTTGGGAGGATGCCTGCTGAGTTTGGTGAGAACTTGGCCAAGTAGTTTTAGCAGGAGGCACATCATCCCTTCTCCAAGTGGTTTCTGGCTGCTCCCTTGATGGAATTTCCCCCAGTTTCAGAGGGCCTCAGATGGCTGAACCCCCTGCCAGGTCTTGTCCTTCTTATTGCTTTCCTCTCTCCTCCTATGTTCAGCCTGTTTTCTTCTTAAAGAGCAGGTTTTGGCATGCTGCTGGTCCTTCATCCCTCTGGGCAGCCTTCTTGTTCAAGGAGTGTCCAGGGAGAGCTGAAGTGCGATCCTGAACTTGAGCGGGCCCCAAAAGGTTAGGATTTTTTTTGAGAAGAGAGGCAAAAAATGTTCTAATGGTGTCCTCAGGACAAAATATTTGCTGGTCTTTGAAATTTGCATGGTAGAAAGCCCTTTGCTGTCTTTTGCAACTGGGCAAAGCTGCTGCCACAGAAATGCCCCATGGTTGGCCGAGGCTTCCCAGCTGCTGGCGCAGCCCTGGATGTTAAGGAACCTGAAATGATTAAAAAGCATCTGCTGTGTCAGCCTATCACTGCAGACGCTTTACGTTGTATTTTTTTGTGTGGATCCCATTCTGCATCAGCTCATTTTCTTCCTTGTACCTTCAGTAACAATTCCTATGGCAACAAAAATAAAATAAATTGGAAGAATATTTCTGCAAGCTGAAAGATCAATATCAATTCAAGGAGGAGTTCATAATGACCTTATGTGAGACAGAAATGAAAATACTCTATACTTCTGGCATGTTTCTCTCCAAAATATTTAGAACATTAGTGACAATACAAAAAAGTTTGCTGACTGAGCTGATCAATGGAATGTGAAGGCAGTTTACTTTAAGGCTATTTACTTTCACACGGATTATTTATCTATTAGTCAGTTTGTATTCTATTCAAATGCAGATAGATGGGCAAAATGTTTTCTTGAGCATTATAAACCTACTGAGGGGAAAATCAACCATCTGACTAAAATACATAGGCCAAACACCACCTGGGTGTTTTTACCAGCTATTTGGAGGCTGTGCTCTGTTAAATGGTACAAAGTCATATTTAGGTGTTGGTTTTTGGTTGGTTTTTTTTTCATAGGATGTTTCGTTAGGGAATCATCTAGTCTATAAGATCCAAATTA
>VXBZ01009338.1:748401-750901 GCA_013399135.1 Heliornis fulica | reverse complement strand
TTTGTTTAAGCCTATTCTCTGATTCCATTGATATATCTGTTTCAAGTGACATTCACTCTGGCAAAGCTGGCTTGCATTGTACCTTGAAAAGTGCTGTTCAAGCGCTTTTGTATTTTTAAAGTATCTACAGCAGTGGAACAAAATAAAATTCAGTCTCTTCAAGACGGCTGCACAAGATCATACGTTATCATTTCTAACACAACACACATGGGGTTTAATTACCCTGAGTAGTTTCAAATGCAGGATAAAAATACCATGTACTACCTTAAACTTCTAATTGACAGTGATGCTGGGGGGAGCGGGGTGACTGGCATGTCAGGGGGGGAGGAGAGGGGGTACTCGTCCTCCTGATGTGTGAAACATAGAAACTGCTTTTCCTGTGATGTCTTGGACTGCTAGGTGAGGGTCCAGGCACCCCTTCCTCACAGCTTGCAGTGCTTTGCCAGAGCTGGTGCTGTTGTTGGTCTATATTGAGGGTGCGTTTGTCATAAAGCTGTTGAGGTTCAAAGTGAGACTTCAGACACAATACAGAGAGGGATATTAGGAATTAATGAATTGCTTCCAACTGGAATGATAACAGCATTCCTTACTAGAACAAAATAGCTTTCCACCCTAATTGGAACGCAGTGTTGTTGTGACAAGTAGAAATCACTTTGCTGTAAATGTGGAAAGTGTCCTTCATAGAATATTTCCAAAATCTGCTCTCTCTGTTAGATACAGCTTTGTTCAAGGATACAGAGAAGTTGGAATTGGCAGTGCTCCTGCCTTTCCCTTCCCTGCTCCTGCTCTTTTTGAACATAAAATCAAACATTCCTACAGAATTCTGCTGGCAAAAAGCGAACTGCTTCATCAAGAAATGAAACATGATTCAGAGTGTGGCAACGCTTGGAAAGGAACTGCCTGGGGAGTGAAAGAAATTCAGTTTGGGGGGCCAGAGCCATACGAAGCTTTTGACTCAGACAGCAAAGTAACATGCCATGCCAGCAAAGATCAGGGAGAGTGGATGCAGCTGTATCAACAGCTTTCCCTGTGCGTGGGGGACACATGCAAAGCAATCTCTACTGGTCAGGGCAACCTTTTCAGTGTTCAGTGTATTTGCATTTACAGATACAGCTTCTATCGGCTGAGCTGCGTCCATCAGGGACCGTGCTGAGTAGCCTGAGTAGCTGAAGTGTGCAGACAGGAGCCCCTCAAGCTATTAGCAGTATTTCTGTTTGCTCATATTATCAAGCCCATGTAATAGGACAAATGTACTCTAATGCCATTTTAATATTATATTTTTTTAAAGTCTAAGTCATAACAGTTGTATAAAAGTAGCTTGCAATTACTGTTTTTCTTGCCATTCCTAATAACTTAAAATTTATTGACATGTCTGTGAATTAAAGCTCTTACGAAATATTCTCCCTCAAAACACCCCAGCATTGTAGCAATACTAATTAGAGTGCTTATTGACAGGCATTGGTAAGTACTATCATGATGGCTAGCTGGTACGGGTACACTGGGCTGCTACAACTGTGCCCATCCTGTCATCCTAGGAGGGAATAGCTGCTGACATTGGGGGGAAATTCTGAGAAATCTTATATCTTTCATTGCACGTTGGAGGAGGATGGGAGTTTGCTATGGGACTTAGCTGTGCTACAATTTGTTGTGCTGTTTTTCTCCTGAGGTGGTAATCTAGAAGAACTTGGAAAGGCAGAGTAGAGTAGAAAAGAGCTTGTTGCCAAATAATGAATAGATTTATTTATAATTTCAAGTAAAGCAAGCTCTATGTCTGTATGTACTTGTGTACTTCCTACCGTTGCATGTCCTGCATTTCCTGTAGGAGTGAAGTTTAGTCTCTGTAATACACAGTAATAAAATATATCTCGGTTCTTGTTCTGTGCAAGGTCAGAATTGGAAATTTAGTTTATTCTGTTCAATCTCCACCAGTTTGGGGTCCATTCAGCATGATACTGTTCACACTACTTTTGTCTGCTTTTTTGTATTTTGGAAATACACGTGAGAAGTGATGGATACATGGGGTGGTTTAGATGAGCTTTAATTCCTGAATTTTGTTTTGTTCTAGCTCCTCTAATTTGTAAGATTCTTCTGAATATACCATAACTTCCGTGACAACTCTCCAGAGCGTGCAGAGCTTGAACCTGCTTAAATATATTCTCTTCAGTCCAGAATATGTATTTTACTGTAGTAATGGTAAAGTGGGACAGGGGAGGGGGATGGGGAAAAAGAACACAGGGTGATTTTTTGTTTGTTTGTTTTCAAATGACAGGCTGTGATCTTATTTTGAAATTTGTAATTTTGTTTCCGTGCAATAAGCTGATCCACTTAGTAAATTAGTCTGATTGACTTGTTCAAGATGAATGATATCTTAATTTCTGCAAACATATGCTAACCGAAACATTGTGGATATTTAATAATGTTTTGAGTACGTATTTAATGCTAGTGGAGTACTGCAATGATCAGTAACCAAAGGGAATGGCCACTGATGGCTAAACAAATG
>VXBZ01009338.1:743401-745901 GCA_013399135.1 Heliornis fulica | reverse complement strand
GTAGGCAGCTCCATTTGCAGATGCCAGTGGTTCAGGAGACTGCAGCTAGCAGCCAAAGCGCTCTCCATGACACACTGAGGCCATGGGCAGAGGTTGTCTTCTGGATCTGTCCATACCAGTGGCAGATGGACAGATGCCATCACCAACTCACCACCTGCCCAGGGAGTACCAGTGGTGTTGTGGGGGGACAGACCTGTCCCGGTCTACTTGGAGCATAGGAGAGGTGTTCCACTGACAAGTGTGACTTGGCCTGAGCTGAGTCAGGGTTTGTCAGTGCCTGTCAAAGAGTTACCTGGTAGTTGCTCTCAGCAGGAGGGTCCAGAGTAATTCTCCAAGGAGAGGAACTGTCAGTCTGCACCAAGACCACCTCTGCACCACAGCCTGGTGACCGGGGGTCTGACCACCACTCGCTCTGACACTGCTCAACACAAGCTGCTGTCATTGCGAAGTTTTTGACATCTACTTGGGTCAGTATCACCCCTGAGCTACATTAGTCAAGCCAGCATGGGTAATTTAAGAGATGGGAAAATAACATTTTAGGAGAGGTCAGAGGCTATTTAATTTTTTAGAATTCTTCAACTCAAAGAACTTTTGAGCTGAGACCACCTGGAGACCGCAAAGCAAAAGAGCATCTTAGGCTTTTTTTCTGGCTTGCTGGTCAATATCGTACAAATATAAGTAAAAAAAAATTAATCTTGCACAAAACTGCTTCACAATAAAAATACAAGCTAAAGAGTGTGGAAGAAGCCAACAGGATAGTAGGTAAAATAATTTTTTTTAAAAAGTCAGAATATGCACATTAAGGATGGTGACATATATAGAAAGTCAGTGAAAGAGATTGGCCTTGCCGCAGCTGCTGCTCTCTGTCGGAGACCTGTTCACCACACAGCTCATGCCACTACTCAACAAAGTCATGTAAATCAAAGCTTGCTCTGTTTGTTGTAATACTGAAAGAATGTTAAATATGCATGTGGGAATGACGCCATTTCTCTTGAACTGCTAAAATTAGAGAATTAAGATTAAATTTACTGAGTTCTTCCACCACAGTTGCTCACCTTCTCACAAGCACATTTCCTCAAAGACAGGGTCTGGCTCCTTACCTCCACCAACCTAGGCATGGCACTCCAGCTGAACTCACCGGCTTTCTGGTTTATCAAACTTCACCGGTTTGTGTGTATCTGTGGAACGGCACGTGCCACATCCACAGGATCAGCTTTCCTGGAGGAGAAGGTATTTTAAACTCAGACAGAGGGCACCTAATTGCTTTTGGAAATTTATCTGCAGTCAGTTTCATACTTTTAATAAGCTGAGGTTTACTAAGAACAACTTAATCTTTACTCTGCTTCCTGAGTGTATGAGGAGCTTTTTTTCTGCAATTATCTGAGAAGTCATTGGGGATGATGGCTTTCAGTGCTTCCTAGAATCAACCTCTAGACCTTGGACCATGACTTGAAGCCAGATAAGGCTCATATACAGGTCAGCAAATTTTGACTTGAGGTAGATACATCATTTACCCACATGGGGCAATGATCTGCTGAAGAAGGATCATACTTGTCTATATGCTTAGAAAAGTGACTAATTTAGTGAAGTATTGCATCTAATATCTATCTAGTACACATCTTACTTCTAAATTCAGCACTGATTCCACACAAACCCAAGAAAGGCTGTTCTGTTGAAATGCAAACCTGAAAGGCTGATAAATCTGACTCTGTAATTTATGTCTTTGTTACAGGATTTTTTTTTCTCATTTGTATTGTACATCTACTTGAGTCATTTATACAAATTCAATACAAAATACCTAACTGTAAGCTTTTTACTTAAAACCTTGCCAGGTGCCATATTTTGTTCTTTTTATATGTATATTACCTATTCTTCTAACAATTTAACAAGGCATTTCATTAAATCACTGTAATGTAATTAATGTAGATGGAAACAAATTTTCGATGAACATAGAAACATCATGTTTAGAATATATGCTTTAAAAATGTATGTAATGTGATGATAATACTGTTTATCTTGATTCAAACTGTGATTATATCTTTATCCATTAGTTTTTATGGGTTTAAAAAAGTTGAGTCCCTTTTCTTCTTTTTTTAGCTTGTTTTCAGAATTTGAAAAACGGAGATACAAAGGAAGCTGTGGCAGTTGAATTCTCTTTCATGTGTGTCCAGTCCAGGTGAAGCCCAGCATAACGTGCTGTAATATGTCTCTTCAGTTCTCTGATACAATGACCTGTGCATCCTCTAAATCCCCCACAGAATGCACAGACACAGACTGATTGAGGTGAGTATGGACTTAAGTATATATTGTTCTTTGTAGCTCTGAGGAATTGGCACTTTTACCAAATGCGAGATGATGTGGATTGTAATCTATTGAGATATGAGTTCAGACCTGGCCCTGTTATACATTGGAATAATAACTAAAGATTTATCAAGAGTAAGTTTGGGTTGGTTTTTTTTGTGGTTTTTTTTGTTTTTTTTTGGGGGGGGGGGGGATGGGG
>VXBZ01009338.1:617325-743303 GCA_013399135.1 Heliornis fulica | reverse complement strand
AAATTTGTGTGGCTCCTTTTTTTTTTTTTCTCTTTTTTTTTTTTTTTTTTTTTCTCCCTTCCTTCTCTTTCTCCTCCTTCTCCTGGAGCAGGAGTACAGTGCAGCTCTGACACCTGCTCTGGCTACCGGGCCGTGGGTGGATATTCAGGTCAGCTTTGCCACTCTTGTTTGTTTCTCTTTTCAGCTCTGTTCTTCCCCCCCAGCTTCCCCTTCCTCCCCGNCAAAACTATTTCAACAAGATCACTTTTCTAGTATAATCGGATGAGAATATTTTATTTTCTTTTGCTGTAATAGGAAAGGAGTAGGGCAGTAGTTTATCTTATAGGTCTCGGTGACAAAGGAGTATTTTAAATGCTTAGTCTTTTGTTCCATAATGAATGAGAAACAAGAGGTCTAACACTTCAACAGAGGAGGTAGGCACAGCAATTAAACAGCATTTTTAATAATCCCCCAACCTTTCTATTGGAATCAAAAGCTTGATTCTGATCCTAAACTAACATAATTGTGTTGTGAGTGCGTACCTCTGGCTGCCCACCTGGTGTAAAAATCTCCCCTTGCTCCCTCCTCTTCACACTCCAAAGGAGGTCACCACTCTCCTTACTGCTGGAGCCAGCCTCTTTCTCTGTAAAATACATCAGTTAACAAACCCAGCAGATATATTTTCATGGTGCTGTGTGTCAGTAACTGTTTCCGGCAACTTGGCTTCATTGGCCCTGTGGTTCTTACAGTTCTCTGCCTGTGTCTTCACTTGGATGGGGCTTGGGGTGGGATGACAACCCCAATCAAAAAACCCTTCTGTTTTCCCCAGGTGCTGTAAGGCTGAGGAGACCAATATCTGGGCTGCTTTTTTGCCTACAAGACAATAGTCAGAAATACATAACTGTGGTCACGTGTATCAGCATCTTCTATGGCCGAATAAATGGAATCACCACAGCAGTGCTGCAGCTCAGGAAAATAAAGGGTAGTATTTAGAAGTGTAGCTCTTACAAAAGTTTTAAAGGAGGAGGATTATCTAGGGTTGTGAAGAGTCCAAGGGGTATTTTCACCCATGAATAACATACAATAAAACTCATTTGGTTCTTTATACCTAACCAAATATTACACTTTACTAAATTCAAGGGGGGTTTAATGATAAATAATAAACCACAGCTTTGGACTTTGACAGTTAAAATACTGTTTTTCTTTTTTTTAAATTCAGGGGGAAGGAAGGATGTATTTACATTAATTCCCCAGTAACCTATTTTATACAAACCAAATTTTTAAAAATACTTTCAAAAACGTTTCCAATTTTGAACTACTTTAGTAGGGGTTGTCATGCAACCTGAGTTTTCCGGCAACATTTTTTTTCCATCAGCACTTAAAATGGAAACCTAAAAATACAACATCTTAACTGTAGCCATGAGAAGAGGTTGCTTGTTGATGTTTCGGTTAACGGGAATAAAACATCCAGTATGTTTTATACTAATTGGCTGGGTTTGTGCTAACACGTGTGCCTTAGAATGTTCTAAAATATGTTACCAAAAATCTTAAATACATTTCAACAAATCTGTTAGAACTCTGCATTTCTGCTGCTGGCAGAATAGTGTCTGTTGGTTTTGTGTTTGACTCAGAACTTCCTGCGAGGGAGATTACAGATTCATCAAGGAGGAGTTCTTCATGCAAATACCGTCTGCTACAGGACTCAGCTTTATGGAGGGTGAGAAGACTCTTTGCCAATGCACAAAACCAACCCAGGAAGGCTGGGACTAAAACCACCCATCTCCTGCCATCAGGTCAGTATGCCAGTATACCCGTGTCAGTGGGTAAAATCCACCGGTGTCTGTAGCAGCGACTGCCATTTTTTTCTCAGGGAATGGGTGGATTTATTTCATGCACTTAGAACTTTTCTTTTTATGGATTTGTGGGGTGTGAGGTAATACAAGATGTTAAGAAGCACAAGTTGCATTCAGTTCTCAAAATCAAAATGGTGTAATTCTCCTGCAGCTTGCGATCTTGGCTCTTTGGTGGGGCAGGGTGGGTGGTGGTAGAATAAAATTAATGCAAACAGAGCTGAAGAAACCTGAGAGAGGGTTTATTTTTTATAGAGCCAATGGTGTCCTCAAGCTAGATACCATATATAACAGGGTTTTTTTCCTTATGTAGATATTTGAAAGGAGAATTAGTTTTCCTTTTGTCAGAATCCAGTTAGTGACCAGTATATATACAGTTTCAGTTTATGAGAAGCAAAGTTTACATCTATTAAATTTGTATCTCTCTTTATTTATGTGATTTCTTCCCCTGGAATCTAATGAAAACATCAATTAAAGTTTATTGTAAAGATTGAACTTCAATATAGAGACACTGTATTTGGGTCTTTGTGTAGCAATACTCAACACCTAGAGAGTAACATCACCAAATGTTCACAAAATTGGAAAATATAAGTGCGGTGAAAACTGTAAGAAACCATTTGGGAAAATACATGTCCAGTTTTTGGCATTTGGATACAGATATGCAATGGGAAGGGCTGAGTTTCAAATGGGTTTCTCAGCTTTAAAAAAAAAAAAAGGAATGAAAAACCAAAAATCTCCTGCTGACTTTCAAATGTAGGTGCATGAGGGAAAAATATCTGCTTGACCGATGACCCTACCTTTCTATATCCACTAAAAGTTGATCCTGAGATATCATCACAAATTCCCAATTTTGTCGAGAACAATTTTTGGAGCCTACATTTTACTCTTAAGGAGACATTAAAAATGTATGTTTCTAACACTTCAGTAGCGCTCAGTCAGGATGTTGTCAATGCCGTCATTTCGTGGTTTAGGCTAGTCTTGTATGAGTTGTCAATATTTCTGTTTCAAAATCTCCTTCATTAAAAGTGGTTGCAGCTATGGCAGGGGTTAGTAAGATTGTATGCCAGTACAGTAATGTTAGGTGACAGGCAGTCAAGTGTCAAAATAGTCCACAGACACTATTGGCTTCCATCAAAAGAAGGCTGATATACTGGATTGTAGCTGTATTTTCTTGCTCCCCAAAACTACTGCTCTCCAATTAGTAAACAAGTTGAAGTCTGGTAGATAAGAGAAGAAAAAAAACAAACAAAAAACATAGAGCTGATGGATTGTTGTTTATTAGACAACATCATGTCTCCTCTTCTGCTTGTTGGTAAAACACATACTTAAAAAATAGAAGCCCATGAACACATACCTATACCTTAAAAGCTAGGAGTATTTTGTGTTGTGAATAGGAAAAGGAACATTCCCTCTTCTACCTGCCCAATGCCCCCAAACAAATATTTTTTCCTCCCTCTTCACCACCCTCTATTGGCACTTGTTGGGGGAAGTGAAAGTTCATACAAAACCACTCACAGATTGCAAGAACACAGACATTCAACCTAAAACCAGCATGTGAGACAACCCAACCTGCCAGCCAGGTGCTCCCTTTCTAAATCAAATTATATTTGTGAAAGGGTTTATAACTACACTGAGGATGAAGAAGTGATTGAGGGAGTACCAGGTCAATATATGTAACTAGGAGGGGAAAATCAGAAGCAATTATAAAATGCTAGGATATGGTCATCTTTCTTAAAATATTTATTTAAGAGAATTCTAGAACAGGAGTTCCAGCTGAAGCATAAACATCCTTACTATTCACTCTATGAAAAGAAGGGAGCAGACGCAGCTCTGGAGGTTTTCCATAACCTACATGCTGTCTTTAGCTGTACCTTCTGTAGCACTTTCAGAAGGATATGCTGGGCAACAGAAGTCAGACGAAAAGTTATGGATTCACTCGGTCCCTTCAGACTCTGTAGCCCAGCTGCACAAAGCATTTACAAACTTCCCGACAAACTGTTGAAGATATGGATGTGTAGAAAGCCGTAGGAGGATACTTTAAATATATGCCTAGCTAGAGACATTTTCCAGCAGTGTGTTGTCTTTGCTATATTTCTAAAACTAATGATTGTACTTTGATTTTACTGTCTCTTGTACCAATACTGCCATTTCTGAAAAGCTGAGTATTTGGACATACCAGTTGCAGATTGGTAATGTGTGCTGAAGATACATTTTAAATAATTTTTTTAATTAAAAAACAAAAAAAGTTAACCACTTAAACTCCCTTTCTGGAATATATTGTGTGCTTATGACAAGGAAGTCTTCATTGAGGCTACAATTCAGAAATGTATATTTTTTAGTAGGTTTTTCTGACCATGAGGTAATGTGAACAACACTCTCCAGCTTGAAACTTAGTGACTCTTTTAAATAATAATGACAATAAAAATAATAAAATAATAATAACAGTACATACATCCCCTGTATAAGTATAACCAAATTAATGAAAAATACACTGAAAGTTTTCCAGTTGAGTTGCAAGACATACTGTTACAAAAGACAAGAGCAGAAATAAGCAAATCCCGTGTAGATAATTGAGATGACCTCAGCAAAATCTCGCGTTGCCGTTAAGACTCGCTGGCCTTGCTATTCTTAGGAGATGGGTGGTGCTGGGCAGGTGCCACAAAGGCAGTCTTCCTAAACAGCTCCCTTGTTATCTGTCACTCAGACCTCGCGTGCGACTGGTCTGTGGGTGATTGAATTGAAAGTAGGAGAGATGAGATGCAAGTCGTTGGTTTTACAAATGGAGAATGAAATTGGATGCATTTTGCCCACTTTGCAATCAGCCATTATGTATATGTTTAGATTGAAGAACTAATCTGGTAGTTTTCAGATCCAATCATATTAATGAAGTAGTGGAATTACTTGTGTGATTCTGTACTACAGTCAATTTAGTAAATAGATATGAAGGAGAATAAAATACGTAAATTTTTATAATACTCTTACAATTCTGCAGGAATTAAACCAGTAAAAATGTAGATTGAACTTTTTTAATTGGTTTATGTTTAAAGATTCTTTGATCAGCGATAACAGTAATATATATTAACATGTTGCATTTTAAAGTGACGCTGCCTTTCATTAATCAAGTGTCTGTATGGTTGATTAATTTGAACAAGGTTTAAATTGCTATGAAAATTTATCATTCATAGCCATGATCTCCATTTACATATATGTTAATTATTGTAAATGTAATCTTTTTCTGAATCCTCTGGGCTGCATACTAAAAAGACACAGTGATCACAGTGAGTGACTACTTTTCTATTACAAAGTGAACTCTTACCAGTTTTCAGTAAAGTCTGTTTCAGTTGTCAAAGATAGACTCAAAACATTAGAACATTTTATGCTAAAGGCAAGTTCAAATACTGTAGATGCTATTTCCTTTTCAAATTATATCTTTATTCAATGTTAGAACATTTAAGAAATGAAACTAAGTACTACCAACCACTATAAAATTAAGTTCTGTCTCTGTGGGCTGAAAGAAATTTTTCCCTTCGTACTCTGACACTTTCTCCATACTAGCTACATTATTAATAAATCGGGGAGGGGGTGTGTGTGTTTCCATATGTCTTTTGAAAAGGGTGACTTGAAGAATTTACTAACTCAAAAGAACTCTTTGTAGTACAATTTAAATGAATTAAATTGCGTAAGACAGTCGTCACTGAGGTTTATAACTTTATTAACATGACATAGACAAATTCTCCTTGCAGAGGCTGGAAAACAGCGGTAGGAGAGCTCCTCAGGCATACCACACCGATGCAGGTATCTAATGCAAATAAACACACTTGCTGTGCTTTCTTCAAACTCTCCAGCTCAAGGAGATGATGGTCATTTGCCTAAAGCTTATTCTGTTTGATGTAGTCAAGAATTTTATCAAGGTTTAAAGAGAGAGGGTGTTTCACAGAACATTTCCCACAAAGTTATGGAGAGAAAAGGCAGGAAATGGATTTCAGATATGGAGTGTGAAGTATTTCTCTTTCAACAAACAACTGTTACAGCTTTTATCAAAAAATGCATATCAACAGAAACTAATTACTGTTCATTAAATTACACTCTGGGCCTCATACTGCTATTAATTCCCTCTTTGTAGTCACAGAAACTGGCATTTGTTTCCTTTTTTTTTTTTTTTATATTTTCTTGAAAGATCCAGGCAGACTTTATTCAGAAATGACTTAAAATAAATCCAAATTGCGATCAGTTAAGTGCTAGAGCCTCCAGATCAAATTCCAGGAAAATACTTCAGCATATGCTTGTGTTCATCTTTGCTAAGACAGTATCTCTTCGCCTACTTAGCCTTAGTATATGGCCTGGTTTCATCTTCCAAAGGGTGTTAAATTGTTCCTTACGCTTTTTTTTCACTTGTTTTCCAAGTGTTTTTGTTATTTTTAAATTTTTTAAAAAGAATTTTTATTGCATACTTTCAAAAGGGACTATTCCTAGGTGCAAAATTAAAAGATTCCATTATTTCCATTAATTTTTATAATTTCCTGTTTAAATGGTTTGTATTTACATAATATATTCACTGCAGGACCAGCCTCATTTCTTAGTCACAACTTAATGCAATTAAAATGTCTATCTGGAAACCTTTGCAAGCATAGCACCTTTATACTACCTGACTGAGCAGTTTTAAAGATACTTAATTTGCAGTTTTCCATTGGACAGTCTGATAATGAAATATAGTGTTTTGGGTCCCAATTCTGTAAATGGATAATTCTGTAAATGGAGGCATGTTTGTGAAGATCTTATCACTCTGGTGACATCTGGACAAGAATACATCTTTATGTAGTGTTGTAATACAGCATCATTGCAAGATCTGAAATGTTTGGGTGAATGTTGAGCAGAAAAAGGTCACCCTTTTTCCCTATGGTCATGGTGACCATTATGTTGTAGTATCTTGGGGCAGACATTTGAAATTCATGGTTACCTAAATGGCTTTTTTTTGCTCCCATAAATCTGAAGTATGTGTAGTAATCACATTGTAAAGAGATTTTGGCATTAATTGATTGAAGCTGCATAGCTGCAATAGTGTCCCAGATGTCAATATCTTAATAAGAGCTACACAGTTTGTATACATAGATACATACATATATGTATATATATACATATATACATACATGTATATATATAGTGTCTGCTTTCAGAGTTAGTGTTGATAAAGAAATTATGTAATTTATTACCAGCCAAAATTACTGTGCATCAGGAATACATCTGCAATATCTGCTTGTCCCTTTATGACAACACCAGGAAATTAAGATGCAGATAAAACCCAAAATTAAAGTAGACCAGTATGCTCAGTTATGATTTTTGTGCTTTCAAGACAATGCTTTAAAATCAAGAGGGGTCTGAAAAACATTCAGAGTTCATTTGCAGTCTGTTCAATGTGCTTCATCATGAGAAATTTAGTAAATTTGGCCAGGAGAGGCATAAACTGTGGTTTGTTCACAGAACAAGAATCAGGGTATACCCAAGGAAATGGTTAAAACTAGGAAAGCACAGATAATTATGTTCTTATAGAAGACATGGCTGTAGACTCACACAAAGGAATATACTGAGGCCAAAAATACAAAGAATTTGAAGACGATTAGTTTAATTTATTGAATGGGAAATCTCACAGACATTAAAAATCTTTGTGGATTTTTGGTTTTGGAAGCTGTTGGGTGATGGAAGCTAGGAGGAGATGCTGGGTTTCTGGGTTAACTCCTCCATTGGTGTCTCTCCAGTTGCTAGTTCAGAATTTCATTTATATTAATGAGTGATGAATTGGGTTAGTATTTATTTATCTAAAGCACCTATCTGGTAGTAATTATTAGCTAGACATCCCTCTCTGTCCTTAACTCAGCCCCTGAGATAAAATGACAAACGTCAGAGCAGTGACAATGACATGTTACTCCTCACCTGGGAGAAGAAATTGTCTCATTGAATAATCTCGGCATCTTCCTCTGCTTCAGGAACTTCTTTCTTCAATGACTTTTTTCTTGGCCATTCACAGAGAAGCCTTCCATGCCTGTGAGCAGAGGAGCCTGCCTCTTCCCCTGCAGCCCGAGTCCAGCCATTCTCCACTGGGTCTTCTGCCATGTGTCTGCCTGGGTCTCTGCAAGAAAGGATCCCAGATGGTGATTTCTGTTCATCATCACCATGACTACAAGGAGGCTTTTCAGGACATTAGGTCCTTCCATGTAATGAACACCCTGAAGGAGGTACTAAATACTGTATGTGTCTAAAATTTCCTCCCAGCATTCTAAATGGAGTACCTAGAAATGGTTTGGAGGAGCCTCCTGCAGTTGTGTGCTATAAACCTCTATTGAAGCAGGATGCCAGAAGCACTTCATGCTTCTCCCAGAGGAGTTTCTGGGCCATGAGATCTCTAAAGTATGGAGTGTTACTTCTGGTTTTGCAGATGCAGAGGTTCGTACATGAAGGCCTAGGAAAGTGAAGGAATTACTAGCATGAGTCCAATTTCCAGCATCTGGGCACCTTTGGTCAGACCGGAAGTAGCTGCCTCCTTGTCTCCTCCAGCAGGAAATCTGGAACCAGCTTCAGGGGCTGGCAATGTCCAGGACCTGTGTGGAGCAGAATCCTACCCAATGCTGAGTAGAACCAGTGGAGCTGAAAGTTTTCTCATGTAAGTAGACATCAGCAAACAGTCTTTTAAAAGCCCTTTGAAATATGTCAAAGGAGAACTGTAATATTGAATGTATGACTTGTTTAGCTCTGGGTCTGTGCCAGGAACTTCTCTCTCTCCCTCAGAGTATAAACTCACCTGCACACCAATTTCTGATGTAAAGGACAGAGGACCTTTTAGAGTTCCAAATATGACATTTGGTAAATTCAATTCAAGCAAAGCTACCTATTCCTAAGAAGTTAATTATTTTAGTTGAAACTTTCTAAAATATAGGACTTAAATGTTATCAGACCTGAGAAATTTCAGATGGCTTGGTTGAAGTCCAGTAAATTTTGAAGAAAATGAAATATGGGCTTACCAGAGAAAGCATCAGTGTTACCTTCAGTAAAGGCTGACTATTAATTTTGCTGACACGCATGTATGTGTGTGCATGTGTTTTGGAGTATACGCTATGTGCCTTGCTTGCTAAATCTCTAGTCAATAGAAAGGATATAAAAATAGTCAGCATGCCTTAAATAGATGCACTGTAAAACTGGGATATTATTTGTTGAATAGTTCTTCTTAGTTCATAGTGGAAATGATTTTGACTTACATGAACAAATGATTCAAGTTCAGAATGTGTACATGATTTATTTTTTTTCTGCAAACAGAGGTACTAGAACTATCTAATTCCAATGTTTAAGGTAAATGATCCCAAAACATTTTAGCCTTTTAGAATAGTTTGTGGAAGTCTTTTTGGGCCTGAGGTACAGTCTTGTAGCAAGGCTGGGGACTGTGCAAACATGGGTGTTAGTTCAATGCCTGTTGACCAAGATGAGTTGTAGGTTTATTCTGTCACAAAAATCTTTCTTGACTTTAAATACAGCCAAGTTGCAATTATCCATATTTATGTTGCATAGTTTGCATAATGTAGCAGACCCAGGAGCTTGGTCTGTATTGTTATTCATACAAACACAAAACAGAACAGTCCTGTCCCAAAGAGCTGGTGCCCACCCAATTTGCTGTGAGTGACACAGGGAGGTTTGGGAGAGCAGTGAGGGAGAGCGTGCATCAAACCCGTGGGAAACTCACAGGAAAGTGTAGGAAAAGGAATAGGGAAGATCTGTTGAAGATGCATGAATGCATGATTGGAGTTGTAGGAAGAGGGAGAGGACAGAGTGTGAAATCTGAGGCCCCTTAAACACTTGAGCAATGGTAATCTATCTGCTGGAGAACAAGTGGAGAAAGCAAGGAACCATATTCATCTCCTGAACCTATTGCTCCTATTCTCCTGAGCCCTCCAAAGGCCCCTTTGAGTGTATTCACTTGAAAAGTACTCTGCTGAAAGTTACAGTGTTAAAAGTGTATTCTTTTTAGTCTTCTCTTTTCTAATAGAATCTGCTTTAGCTCATGGAAGAGATTGGGGATGTTATTAAATCTAAACACAGTAAACCTAGAAAAGTAATCTGTTTATGTTTCTTCTTATTAAACAGGAAAAAAAAAAAGAAATCCATCATCTGGATTCTAGATAATCCATGTAACATTTAAAGATGCATTACTTTCAAGACCACTTCTTTCTTTTAATAGAAAAGGATGCTGCTGTCTGTGGCTTAATCTGAATAAACATCTCCATTGTTTCTCTCTGTTAATGATCACTTCAAACACTCTCCTTGCCAATTTGTTTTTTTTTTTAAGAGAAAAAATACTCAGTAACTAAAGATCAGCGGAAGGATTATGAATTTCACCTCTCAAAAGCCTAATTTCTCCTGCTGAAGGGTAATAGTCTCAGATTTCTAATACAACCTAAAAATTGGATTGCTTTGGCCTTCTACCAGACTATAAAAGAGTTATCATCTGAGTTAGGGTGCAACCACGCCATTGCCCATGCACCGGCCCTATTGAATTTGTTGGGGGGAGGGGTGCAGTTCTGCCGTGCTGAGCAGCTGCAAAATTGGACCCTCACAATAGAAATTAATCTGGTAGGCAGCCAGGAAGAACAAATATCAGGAGCTGGGTTTCTCCACAGTTACAGCCCCACAATCACACAATGCTTCACCCCCAGATCTTCTTTGCTTGCTCGATTTCTGTGTGTATGAGAGCCTGCCCTCCAATCACTTCAGCAAAGCATCTTCTGTGTTTCAGCACCCTGCCCGCACACAGGAATGATGGAGTCAGCACTGCAGAGCGGAGGCAGGCATGCATGAACGCCAAAACAAAGCCGGCTTGCTCTAGTTTTGGGCCAGATCACTTTGAGAGTGTCCTTTCAATCAGGAGTTGGGGGCTTTCAGATTTTTATTTAGATTAGCTGCATTTGCCAGCAGTGGAAGAGAATTACTTTTATCCTCTGCTGGTATTTCAATTTTTCCCATATACTCACGATTTGCCAAGAAGAGATCCCCTTCTCCCTGCACCCCTCCAAACAATAATAAAAGCTCTGTACATTCTCCAACCCTACTTTACATATTTTTCTCTTCTAGGACATCTGTACTCCACATACTTTTGCATTCTCCCCCTCACCCTTTTCTTCTCAGCTGCTCCATGTTTTTATGTCTCTCAGGAGGGGTTAATTCTTTACAGCTGCGTCCTGCTTGCCAGGACTCTCACATGTGCAAATTATTAATCTTTTCTATTGCTACAGTAACTCCCAAGGCTTTAAACACCCCCTACCTAAAACTGGCCCTTCTCCAAAAAACTTTTTATATTCCCTCACTAAAAGATAATTTTGTCCCCCGCAGGTTTTGCACTGTTATTTAGTACAATTGCCTGAGTAGAGTTCCTTATTTCGACATAATAATTTACAAATTGGAATTTAATTTAGAAATTTAAACCCCAGAGCATTGAATTTCTCTGGTTATTGTATTGATGTGTTAGTTTGGTGGGGTGTTGGTTTTAGGAGGTGGGGTTTGGTGGCTTGTTGGGCTTTTTTTTAATGGTATTGTCATCTTTTGTTTTGCTTTTAAAATACAGGGTTGAATAATGTGTATAATTTAAGGATTGTAACGATAGTGATGTGAAATGCAACTGGTAATGTCAACTGATGTAGCTAGGCTTCTGTTCCACGAAACAGAGAAGCTGATTCTTAAATATGACTTAACTAAGTACAGAATGTCCTAAATTTCTGTTTAATAGGAGTTTTAAGTTATTAACATTTATGTAACCCAATTATATTGTTTTTTAATTTAGAATATTAGCTCAATGCTGACTGCCTATGGTTTGTATCAACAATCAGTATGGGCTTATAAATGCATATATCGCAGGAGTCTCGCAGGTACAAATCTCTGCGCCAATAGAAATGCATCCACTGTTGTGTAGACACACATAACTGTGTCTACAGGCGCACACACATTGTTTTGGCCTGGGATGACTGATGAGCTGGCATTTTTTCTGTCCTCTGTCTTTCTTTCTGATGTGTTGTCCTGATTTCATATATATTTCTTGGCTGCTGATTGGATATCATTATGACTCTTCCAAGCTTCCAAATAAATAATTTATTTTGAAAGTTAGATATGTCATAATAAAGCATTAAGACACTCCAGGCAGTGCATTTCGGGTTGATTATATGCCTTCAGTGGTATTATAAGGCACAGGCAGAGGACTGAGTGATTTTAAACACCTGACAAGTGCAATAATCCCCAAGAACTGCATGGCCTGGAGCATCTTACCGCTGTTATGAAACAGAATTTATAAATAAAAATAAGAAGAACACCCAAACCTATTTATTTATTGGGCATTATGTCACTGGTATGACATCACTGAGGACCAATCGGTAATCCTGTTTTACGTTGACTGCTAACAGTCATTTCCTAACATGAACAATAAAACCAAATACTTCTAAGAAAATATTAAACACCTTTGAGTTTAATGTGTGCAAGAAAAATTTAAAGGTGGGTTAGTTGCGATTCAGACACACGATCTGTTTAATATATACAGAAAGTGTCCCTGTAGGCCAATTAAAACACCTTCCAAACAATGTTGACTATTAATTCACATAGTATTTATAACTCAAGTGAGTTAAATTTTAACATCACAGATAAGAGCTCTGTAAGGAAGAGAAAGAGATTTCATTAGGACAATAAACAGATATAAATTGTATTTGGTCATGTGAAGAAAATTTTAAACAAACCTTTTAACAGCAAAGAGGTTATGGGAAATGTAAGAATGCTGCTTGTAGATTATTTTCTCATTAGGAGTAAAAATTACTGGATAAAGAATTCTAGCTCTGAAAACTATAATATGTATAGCTTGTAAAACTGCAGCTGTATGAATGTGCTGCAGCATATAGCATAAGAGCTGTAGTTAAATATTGTGGTAAAGAACAGATATAAAGAAGTGATTTTGTTTTTTTATTTTCTGCTGTATATATTTAAAAATAGATCTTCAGAAGTGTCGTGGCTAACGCATTTAGCTGCTGGACATTGGAAATCTTCCCTGTGATTCACAACCCGAGCTGTTATATTCTTGTAAGCACAACCTGTGGTGACTTTCTGCTTTGGCTCCATGTCTGTGAAAATTTGTTGAAGTAAAGCAGATTACCCTTAAAAAAGAATGTGAGATGACAGTGACAGGAGTAAAGGTACGGAAAGGTTCTGTGCTACTGTGTTGCAAATAACTTACGTACCGATGAAAGAAATAATTGTGCAACTGATGACTACTGGGGAGGAATTTTTCAGATGGACTGTAATATACAGTATCCCAGTATGGGTGAGGTGGGCAGATCTCTGGAGATCACCAAGTCCACCCTCTGGCTCAAGCAGGGTCACCGAGAGTCAGCTGTCAGGAGTCAAGCCCAGTTGGGTTTTGAATATCTCTCACGGTCTCTCTGGACAACCTCCTCTACTGACCACTTTCCAAAAACTATTTTCATGTTTGTGTGGACTTTCCTGTATTTCAGTTGGCGTTACACCAAATGCCCCTGAGGAGTCTGGCTCCATCTTCTCTGCTGCCTTCCCACACCAGGTACTTATACACACAGAAAAGACCTGCTAAGCCTTCTCTTCTCCAGGCTGAACAGCCCCAGCTCTTCAGTCTCTCCTCAAATGCAAGATGCTCCAGTGCCTTAAGCACCTTCTTGGCTCTGCTATACTTGCTTCAGTAAGTCTGTATCTTTTTCATACTGGGAAGACCAGGACTGGACCTAGCACTAGATATTTCTCACCAAAGCTGAGTAGAGAATCACCTTGCCCAACCTGCTGGCAAAATGTTCTTAATGCAGCCCATAGTGTTAGTGAACTTTGCTGCAAGGGAGGATGTATGGCTTGTATTCAACTTGCTGACCACCAGGTTTCCAGGATTGTTCCCTCACTTTTACTTGGAATAAGATGAGGTTGATCTGCCCTGTTCCCTGAATTGTCCTTATTTTTCTGTCTCTGAGATAGGAGTGACACTTGTTTTCTTCAAGTCCTCGACAACACACAGGGACACTTTGAAGATAATAGTGAGTGGCCTTGCAATGACATTGGTGAGGTCCTTCAGCACTTGTGGGTCCCATGGACCTTTTTCCGGTAGAGATGCTTTTTCCCCATTTTAAAGGGTAAATAAATTATATCTATCCCTGTCAGTGCTTAGACTTCCAAGTGGGTCCCATGGTTATTAAAGCCACAGCCCTCTTGTCAGGTCCAGCCTTGCAACTAGTTATTGACCTACAGGATCCCTCCACTCCTTTTCAACCTGACATCTCTCACTAGTGGGATAGAGGAGGAAACCTCCTGGACACCCATGCCCTTGACCCTCGCCCTCACAGCCATGAAAATATTCAAGATAGCAGCAGTGAGAAATCTAAGATGCACATGAAGAAGAAAAGTGGCTTATGTTAGTTATGGTCTTCCCCATTTGGAGTGTGGGTTCCTATTTCTCTAAGTCATACCCAATAAGTGTAATGGAAGAGCCAGTATAATGTACCATGTATATATACCATACGCACGGGATGGGACAGCCACTGCTGTCCTGGAGAATGCTCTGAACAAGATGTGGCTCTCCAGGCTGGCCAGAGCTTCACAGCAGCATTCTGTGTGTGCAGAGCAAACAGTTCTCACTTGCATGTTGTGTAACGCACACATAAGGAGATGTGCACACATAAAGGTACGGGCTTAATAACATGTCTGCATGGCTGTGTTTATAATTCTAAAAAATACTGCTCCTCTACTATCTGCAAGATCAAATGCTGCTTTTTTTTTTTTTCTTCCTAAGATTTCTGATTAGTCGTGAAGGAAAAGATTTGCCTATACAGGGTTTGTGTTGGTCCAGGACACTGAATTCATTCAGCTAATACACTAGTGCAGCCTGCAATCTAAGACCACAGGAACTGCCATGCCAGGTCAGACCAAAGGTCACGACAGCCTGGTATCACGTCTCTAAATGCAGCAGCACCAGGTGCTCAAGAAGAAAGTGTAGCACCTCTATAAGGAGTGCTCCCTCTATAAGGAGTGTAATGGAGTAGTTTTCCCATGAGGGAAGGTGTCTCCCTGACTGTCATTTCTAGTGTATGTTTTCTACCATTAAACACTGAGAGTGGTCATTGGCTTGGGATTTATTTTTTTATTATGATTTATGTACTGAAAAATTATCAGAGATTTTTTTTTTCTGTTGACATAAGTAAGAATGTTATTTTTTTAGCCTAGTAAGCAATTTTTCTCCTTAGTCTTTGCAGAGGTGAGTTCCTCAGAAGGATTTTATCTTCCATTAAAAAAATTACTCATTCTTAAAACTTTCTAAAATCTACTGTAAGAATACTTTAACTTTGCTCCATATATTGAGTAAATTCCTATCAACTGGTTTTGTCACAACTGTCATCATTTAACCCAGCAGGCAGCTATATCAACCACACAGCTGTTTGCTCTCTCCCCGACCCACAGAAGGATGGGGGGATGATCGAGGGGAAAAAAAAAAAAAAAAGGAAAAACTCATGGGTTGAGAGAAAGGCAGTTTAACAGGATAGAAAAGGAAGGAGATGATGGTAATGGAATATACTAAATGAGTGATGCACATCACTGTTGCTCACCACTTGGAGAAGATGCTCAGCTAGTTCCCAAGCCATGACCCTTTCTGGCCAATCCTTAGTTATATACTGAGGGTGACATCATACAGTATGGAATATCTCTGGCCAGTCCGGGGCAGCTGCCCTGGCTGTGTCCCCTCCCAGTTCCTAGGGTGCCCCCTGCCTCCTCTCTGGCAGGGCAGTACAAGAAGCCGAAACATCCCTGACTGCTTGACAACAACTAACATCATCAGTTTGTTATCAACATTTTTCTCATCGTAAACCCAAATGACAGTCCTATACTCCCTGAAGAAAATTAACTCAATCCCTGTCAAAACCGAGGCAACAACTGATAGAATAGCAGGATCATACATTAAAAAACACCTGTCCTGATAGCATGGAGGTGTTCGGAAAATCTTGTTCCCATGGAAATTCCATATTCTGTGCAAAGTCTTCAAGTGTTTAGAGCCTGGTTCATTAGCAGTCCATGGCAAAGATGAGATATTTAATCTGTCGTTCCATAATAGTGAATCATCATCCGAATTTAAAATTCAAGTGGGTAGAAGGCTATTTTGCGTTATTTTACTCTGCTCAGCACTGGAGCTTCAATATCTTATGGAGATGGTCCTACATCCAGTAGTGCAGGGCTGTGCTAGAGCGGATATGTTAGTTTTGTCCTCATAAATAATATTAGTGTCTCCTCCCATAGATACACACACGCACGCACACAATTTTCTTAGCTTTTTCCAGCTCATGTCATCCAATTAATTGCTTCACATGCTACATTCTTTGTAATGAGGGTGGGCAACATGGACAGTATGCTGGCAAGCTTTTCTGCTCCGAAAGGAAAGTCCGTCACTCCTGCAGTGTACCCGTTCAGTGCTGTGAAATAATCCCTGGCTCTTGTTTTACCCTTCCCTTGGGGTACCTGCTCCACTGAATGACCCCATCATGCTCGGTGCATTGAGATTTTGAAACTAGCTGCTAACTACTGTGGATGCATTTCCTGACCTTACTGGTGGGAATTGAACCAAAGTCTCTCAAGTGCTGTAGGATCTAATTAATATGCATCTTATTCCAGGAAAGACTCATTACTTTATAGATATTTATATAAGGGGTATGTCTGCTATGATGGTTAATAACTATGAATAAAGTTTCATTTCTGATAGAGGAATAAAGCTTTTGTTTAGAGATGGATTTTTAGTTTTATTAAAAAAAATTAGAAAGTATGATTATGATAATTGGGTGAGAGTTCCAAATGGTCACACAAAGTTTTCATTCTTGTCTTGAGTACCATCTGGAATCACCTCTCCTTCTTCACCTAAAATTTAAAAGAGGAGCAGGCAGGGACTAATTTAAGAATTAATTCAAAGCAGCAGCAGTAGCAGCAAAGGATCCAGATAGAGTCTCTGCTGGATGTGGAAAACTTCTGGAGTGCAAGAAAATGAAAAGAGTGATGATTGACAGGTTTCTGAAACAAGAAGTGTAAACCAAGTCCTGTCATTTTTAAACAGGATGTCATTTTAAACAGGAGAAGCTTATCTCTGTCACAAAGACTAACTAGCAGTCTGGTCTCCCCTGTCTTTTGGGAGGTACGCATGTTTACTTAGATCCTTTTGAAAACCAAGCTGGCACAAAGCTTTTATTGAGGTTAAACTTTTTGGCAACATAATAAGACCTTCAGTCCCATCAGGAATTAGCATGTGGGGGCTGCAGAAGGGGCAAACCCCAGGGGCTGGGCAGACTGGGCACCTACATTTGCAGTTACCACAGTCTCATCATGCTGCAATTCTGAAAGAATGTTTTTGGCTTCTTCACAGGGCAGAGATAGTTTTTCCCTCTCTCATTCCATAGCCCACAATGTCAGGAGGAGGCCCAGGGCGTTCTGCGCAGGTTTACGTCATCTTTATCCTTGTGGAACATCATCATGTACAAAGATGATGTGCAAATTCATGGGGCACTTCACCGCAGCTGTGAGCATGTGTGTCAAGGTAAGGAAGATGGGAAGCTCCATATTCATTTTAATCTTAATTTTAAAATGGCAATTTTAATGTGTTTGTTTAAAAAGTGATCTCGGGTGTTTTCAAGGTGAATGGGCTGTTTCGACCTATTCTGTAATACGTATCTCTAGCACGTCCAACCATTTTGGTTAGTTGGGGCTAACATCACTTGTTTAACAATAACAAATTGGAGACTGTCCTGGGAGAATAACAAAGCCCCATCTATGGAAAGGAGGAGTAATTTCACCCCTAGGTGTTCAAAGTTGATTAGACCTCATTACGGAGTGCCTTAAGTGAAATGATTTAGAGCTCTGCATTTCTCAGTTTTCTATACCCTGAAATTTTGTGTCACAAAACCCACTAGATTTGTGCAGAGACTAATACTCCCTCTACAGAGAGTGGAAGCCTTAAAGGGACACAATATTTGAATTATCTTTCCATATCTAGTGCTAGTTATAAGCAGGCTTATACGCAGCAGTGTGACTTCCCCCATCATCCATCGTACAAGAATTCATGGAGGATTTCAGTTTCAGCCTTGTCAATTTGGCACCTTTTGCTGAGTACTAAATTCACCTTAAGAAAACATGTCTACACATTAAGGGTTCTATTCATGAATGACTAACACCTCATTTGCACTTGAATTTCATTCAGGTTAAATGGAAACATTGTGCAATGCTGTGGAATTTACACAAATTTGATATCCTTGAATACAGATTGCTGGTAATGAAACTGACACTTTGTCGTGCATATTAAAGATGCCCAGAAGCCAAAGAAGGATGAAGAATAAGAGAAAAAAAGGATCAGAGCTGGCCTGAATGAGCAAAGTACCCTTACAGAGGAGTGGGAAAAGGGAAAGAGGAAATCAAAACAATTTTGTAATGTGTAGGTGTTCCCTACAGCTCAGCCCGGGGAGCGAGCAAAGCTCGGGCTTTTGATGCTTGCTGTCTGCTTGGAGACAGGAGGTTTTCACCTATCCAGGCAGTAACATTTGTGTGGGAATCTGTACTCATCTGAGTCCCCAACTCTCATTTGAATTTTGTGTTCCCAGACAGTTGCTGAAGGAGTTTTCTCCTACCAAGCTTTCTAAGGATGCTCATTTTATGTGTCTTGGTGTTTCAGAGGATCGGAGGGGAAGTATTCACGAGGGTGGAACTTGGAATTTGACTCAATACTTGATTTCATTTTTTCTTATTTGGATATTTGGAGCACTGCAGCTTTTCTGCTGAAAATGTACAAGTTGGGGTTTGGGGGTTTTTTTGGGTTTTGGTTTTTTTTTTTTTTCTCATGAGATTGTCTGCCTTCTTTTCCCTTTACTCACACAGTGCATGCACAGTGGCTCACTGATCTGTGATGTGGACCAATAGGTGTGACAGGAATAGTAATAACAGCACAATCTTGTTCTGAAGTTTCTGCAGAGCTGCAATTAGTTGCATGTGACCTGGAGGAAATTATTTTAGGAGATACTATGAAATCCCATTATTATATTCCACACAGCTTCACTCAAAAGCATTTGTCAATAGCCTGTAAGGTAAACTTGGTCACTTGCAAGGATGGGGACCACTTCTCAATATTTTTAAGGTCAGTGATCCCTAGCTCAAGCTGCAAAAGCTCTGTCTAGTGGCACCTTTCCATGTGCTGATACCTTGGGGTACTGACTAAAGATGAAGAAGCTTTACAGTACTGACTGTTAAGTTTTCCCAGTAATCGTATCTGATATCACTCTTAATCCATGGAGTGAGTTGGTCACTGTGATTATTATTGAAATTGGGCATCCTTGCAATAGATAAAAGTTTTAAGGTCTCGGAAACTAGTGCAAAGCTTGTCTTCACAGGAACAAATATAAGCTAGTAGAAATCAGCTAAATGTTTAAGAATCTTTTTACTCCTTTGAACATTTATCCTCTGTCTTTGCTCTACACCAGGTCTTTTTACCGTGATACACAATACATCCGATTTTCTCTCTTCACTGGTTAACACATTTGAGAATTATTGTACAGGAAGAAAAAAAAAATTCTGCTATTTGAATACCAAGTCACAATAGACAAAGTCTAAGCTCTGGTATCTACTCAAGGGACAGGTACTTTCTCCACCTTTCAGTCAGCAATCAATGGAGTGAGTTTAAGGAGTATAAATGATTATGTGTAAGAAATCTTCCTTTATTCTTTTTTTTTTTTGTTTTGTTTAAATTTCCCTGCAGAAATTGATCTGGGTTGAAGTTTTAATTTCAACAGGGCTTCACTCAGAACAGCAAATCTGAAGACGAGACTGCCACAAGCTGCATATCATTATTAGGGAGTTGCATAAGCAAGGTCTAGGTTTGGAAGTCTGGCTGCTGTAGCTGCAATAATACCAAAGTGAGCTGTACTCTGTGGAGGAAACATGTCAGGAACATAATCTTATTCTTCTTTTGAACTTTCTTTCATCAGGAATATTAAATAAATAGACTGTAAACTGTTGAAGTTACCACGCGCTATTGAGCAGCACCCTATAAGCAAAACAAGCACTGAAGAACATATACATGACCCCAGAAATCTCTACATGTCACTGTCTAAACAACTCTGAAACCTTTGGCTTGGCTGCATTAAAACCAGAAAGAATAAGAAGAATAACATGAGAGCATGTCAGTACATAAAGTTTTCAAATTAATTTTTTTTTTCCCAAACAGAATTTGCTTGTATTCTGGCAATCCTATCATGGTTGACAGTATATTAATATTTTTAAAATAATAGCTTGATAAGGTATTCAGACAATGATGATCTGCTGCTGGGGTGTTTTAAGTTTCAAGGTACCTTCCTCTATCAAGGCAAAGAATAATAATCAGCCCAAGCCCAGGTTATCATCTTTCCTTGTTACACTATGTAGTGTGGTTTTGCTCCATGGTGATGCAACATTGCAATGATTTATATCAAAGCAAGCCAACTTCAAGCTGAAACTGCAAAAAATATGGGGAAGGTCAGTGATAGGAACTGCTAAAATGTTGCAGCTTCTCTGAAGCTGCAAGGCAGCCCAACACAAACACTACAAAGCTGAGAACATTTCCCTAGTCTTTGATTTCTTATTTTTTGAAGGGTTGTAATGGAGCCAGCAGGTAACCTAAGACAGTCAGGGCATGTTTTAACAGAGATGACATGTATGTGAATTTCTCCTATAGCTTTATACTATCTATACATACCTTTGCTATGTGAAGAAGCAGAAAGGTGTTGCAAATAAAATTAATGTCTCTAGAGGATAATAATGTAAGAAAGCGCTTATGATATATAGCAATTATTTACCTGTCTATAGTCTATGCAGATATTAATGACAACTGGAAAAGCAGTCAATGACAGTATTAGATGAAGAAAATCCAACAACCTAGATGTTAAAAACACTGCTTGGCATTATTGAGTACTTTGTTAATTAGCAGAGGGCTACAACATAAGTTAAAGAAATTTTATTTTGCCATAGCTGAAAAGTAGGACGGGCAAAAGTATTACCTAGTCACCTGGCCCTCTTTGGTGAATTCTGCTCTTGAAAAGTTAAACATCAGTGCCTGAGGACCAAAGTGACCCTTACTCTGTGGGTTAAAATAGACACAAGAACAAAGGCATTTTTGAAGGGCAGTTTCATGATTCAGGGTTCTTATTTCCAGTCTTAACCTAATGAGAGTAGCAAAATTTGGCATCCTTGATACAACAGCACCCAGGGAAAGGAGAGGAGCTGTGTGGCTCTGCCAGTCTACCTGCGTGGGCCTCTCTGCATCACTCTTTATCAGCACCCTGACTATTTGACATGGTAGGTTCTTTTATATCTTGCCTCAGTTTCCACTTTTTCTGTGATTTACTACTCAGCCATTCTCTTTGTAACTCTTTTGTATCTCTGAAACTGCCCTGACATCATCTTGTAGGCGGTCTCTGAAGCTCGGTTTGAAGCCTCAGTTTTCTCTCTTTACTAGCTGATACATTTCAGAGCTATCATCTATTAGCCTTTTTTTTTCCCCCCTCTGAAATGATTTACTTCTAAACTTCCTTCTCTCTGAACCAGCCGTCACACACTCAAGGGCCCAAGAAGTAGTAAGCTGCTTTTTCTCATTCTAATATCACTATATGTGTAGTGTAAAAATCAGATAGTGGAGAGGGGTTAGGCAGTGGAGGAGACCTTCTTCACATGGCCTAAAAATCTTCTTTTTTGTCTGAAAGTGGTGTGAGACTATGGCACATATTTATTAGTGCACACCTCAGCTAACTGAGTTTAACAGGGCAGGTTTTTTACAGTGATTCTACCACAATCAGGATTTTATGCTAGAACTGAGTAACTGAACAGATTTTATGTCAGTAATGAGTACATGAATTTTAAAATTAACTTTCTACCACCCAGCTTTTTCACGTGTTCTCAAGAGGGCTAAGTAGGACAGACTTCCCAATTTCACCTTTTTTAATTTTTTATTTCACTCAATGGTGTAAGAGAGAATTTTGTTGAACCCTTTACAAAAAGCATTTTTAGGACTAGGTATTGTGATTATTGGAAACTGAGGCTGCTGTTGAAAATTGAAATGATGGTTCTGAATTGTCTAATGGTATACTTTAGTAATAGTTCCTTTTTGTCCCCTTAAAATCTATTTTTTTTCTCTCTAATCAGTCATTTAAATGACATGATCAATTTTTTAAACTGTGTTTTTAAAACACAAGTGAGCTTTTTCATACCTTTTATCCTCCGTGGAGTCATTTGCCTTTACAGGATTCCTATTAGTGTGACTTCTTGTATCTTCAATATACACTGTTTCTACCAAGTTTCAAGCAATTGGCCCTGTCAATATTATTTCAGGGTTTGTTGGTTTCAGGAAACAGACTCATCGCTGCAAGAGTGTTATTGGTATGTTCATTAGGAGAAAAAAAGTGCTTTACATCTCTGTTTAAATTGCTCTGTGATGAGACTGTCAGTACAGTACATGCAGAACAGCATCAGAGCTCTAAAATAATAACAGGGAAAATAGCAGTATCACCTTTGTCCTCTCCAACAATCGTGTTGCTGCAAACACCAGAAAGGCAGCGGCAGAGCCAGTGCTGTAGCATCACAGCTGTCGGCAGAGGGGCACAGGAGTTCCAGGGTGGAAACGCTGGGCTTCAGCTGGCAACAGCCTTCTTACAATCACTGTGAAAAAGGACTAAGCCAGTTCAAAATCCACCAGCCTGTCTTTAAAAGGCAGCAGGAGCAGGCCAGGAGTCACCACTGAAAGGGGATGTGGAAAGGCAGCAGAGCCAGCCTAAGCAGATGAAGGGTTTTTGGAGGAGCCAGCTAACAGCAGCATGAAAAGTACAATTACCAACTCTTGACACTTCTAACTAGAGAGATTTGGAGCAGATCATGAGGAGATACTCCTCATGTTATTGAAATGTATCAGAATGGGAAGAATATATTGGGAAAAACAGCAATATTTATGTTCCCTTCAGGTGGTTGATGTGCCTGGGGAAGAGGTGAGTTGGGGAAAGGCTGGAAGGACTGCAACGATCCTTCCAAGGATAGGAAGGCAAGAGCTGGTGCCTCAACCAGTCTCCATGAGGTCCTGTGAGCTCACACCCACAACGAACACCTGCTGAGGAAAACAGGACCTTCTGGGAGTAATGTGCACACGGGGCACTCCACGAGCCCATCGCTGGGGGTGGAGGGAATGTATGGGGGTTTTAATCACATCTAATAACAACCCATCTGCCAAAAGCAAGTGAGAGGATGGGAATGTGATTCTCCTCCACCCAGGGTTGTTGTGAAGCTAACTGTTGACTTCCATGCTAATAGAGCCAAAAACAGCAGACCCAGATTTAAAATGTAGTTCTAAGGCACAATAGAATATTTGGGGTTTGTTTTTTAATAGCACAACTAGGAAAGTTGATCCTTTATGGAATAATTAAACTTTGTTAAATGAACTGAGCACCAATATTTTTCTTCCAAATAAATACATATTTGAATTTAATCAAACAGGAGCCTTGTAAAAATAATTACAAAAATAGATATTAGCTGAGCATAAACCAAATACCCTTTGTTTACCTGAATTAGAAAAAGGATGATTAATGGTAATGAACGTGTTACATTACTCATTTGTCAAAAGAGATCAATAATGTTAAATACCCCAGGAATGTCACCAGCCTGTCCCCAGTGCTGTGTAAGTTTTATGAACAATTCTAGTGGAAAACTGTCTGTTGAAGGGGCTACCCCCCTCTGCATGCAGAGATCTGCCTCCTGCTGTGCCCTGTCCCCTGTCTCCTTGCNGGGGGGGGGGGGGGAGGATGGAATCTAGAAAATAAGCATGCTAATTTTTTTGCTTTAGTCTGGTTATTTTGCAATTCAGATAATTTCACAGGAGCAGGTACAGATATAATTAGGCAAAATGTTAATCCCCAAAAGGGGAAGTGGGGGACGATGGTTGAGTTCATCAGTGGTGCCAGTGTGCAGCGGAGGGGGCTGGGAGTCTGTTCTGGTGTGGTGGCTGCCTCTGCCAGCCCTGTTGCTGCCTGAGGAGAGCACAGCACAGCCCAGGAGGAGAGGCCGGAGCACTGCTTGTGGCAACACCCTCTCCCCTTAGCTGTTCTGTAATTATTCCACAGTTTTTTGTGTTTCAGTGTGATGCGATGCAAATTCCTGGAGGCAGCGGTACCTGCCATGAAGGACCAATTAGTGGTCATCCTGGGAGCACTCACGCGGTTTTATCTAGTTGTCATCGAGTCAGATCCAGTGGTGGTTTATACTATGAGCAGGGATTGCTTTTTCCATCAGGAGCCATGTGATATCTGGAAACGGTGATGCAATAGGCCCTACTTACTATTTTAAAACCAAATACTTAGAATGCATACTAATTAAATGAACTCTGACAATCCTCTGGAAAACCTTTTTTAGAGTTACAATGACAGTCATATTCTGGAGATTCAGAAAGGGCAGATTCCCTTGGCTTGTATAGAGGAGTGGCATAGAGATTTGCATCACCTTCCTGATTTTTCAGATCCTCCATCTGATCCTGAGTGAGTCAATTTAACCTTCCCTTGGCTCACTTTTCCCACCTACAAATTATGTACATTGTTATTTAAGTACCTCAGAGAGATATTTCAAGTTTTAATTAGTGTTTGTAAAATGCTTTGGGTTACTTGGATCAAAGTGTGATTTATTATTCCGTAACATATATTCCTGTGCAGTAGGTGTCCACGTATGCAAGCTGCAAAATGGGGTGGCAGCGAACACACTCATTTGTACTTTGTTATCTGTTTATATAATACGGGTTGTTAAGATTCATTTTCTTTGGTTTCATTTTCAACAAGTTTGATCAAAGGTGTTTTGATTTTTCACAACCTTGACTTTAATGCATATTGTAGCACATTTTTATGTGGAAAAGCTCTAATCATATGAAGGGAAGGGACGACTAATACTCTGAATTGGACCCTCTGTATTTTTTCTATTGAGCTTTTGTTCTCTATGAACACAAATGTATGCAGGTCGTATGGGCTTAAAGGCATCCTAGGATACGAGGTCTGTGATTCTAGGAGGGTATGTGGGGGAGAGTCCCATCCAAAGGCATGAGGACCAACTCATCCCACACACCAGGAACCTGGAGTGCATGGGAACCTAGGACTGTGCAGGAAAGGCAAATGTACCTGTCCAATGGGATTTGCTTTAACTGATCCCTGTGAGCAAGACCCCGCAGACTGGAACAAGCCAGGGATTGCATCTATATTCTCAGAGAGATAATTTGCCAGTAGGAGTGTCTCCCAGCTGAGTATTCAGCCTCTGTACTAATCAAATTTGTTTACATTTTCTTAATATGAGCAGATTTCTCTGAAAATTCTTTCAGCTCCAGGTATTAATCCAGATGTTGTTTGACAGTCAAACCAAGCAAGCAAACTTTTCTGAGGTTCCCTGCAGTACAAACTCACCCTTCCAAAGGTACCTGGAAAGCTTGAGCCAACCAAGCAAACACATGCTTTCACCAGTGATATCATTCAGGGCCATCCTTGATTTTTTTTCATCTCTGCCCTGTCTGTTGGCAGGTTTATTCCCTGTGATGCTCCTCCAGAGCCCACTCCTTTTTTACTGAGCAGTCAGAGAGAGGGTCGGGGAGGATGTGCATAGGTTTTTAGCTCCTAAAAGCAAAGGGAAAAAAAAGCTGTCAGAAATGTGCAGATTAGGAGGGCAGAGTAGGATATCCAATGCTGGAAAAGGTACAGCACAAGCACTCCTGGAGGAGGCAAACATGGGCTTGCTAAGAGGGAAACCTATGGGAGTAAAGCCTGGGTTTTGGGAAGCTGTGCAAGACCAAGTCATGGGGGAAAGACAACCTCTGCCTTGCATGACACTGTGGATGGATTTGCCTTCAGCCATGCTGAGACATCAAACATCAATATAAGAAAAGGAAAAATAATGTTAAACAAAAAGGATGCAAATATAGACTTTTTATAAAAGTGGTAAGATGGCAAGACACAGGAAATTTCTGGTGAGGCCACACAGACTTGAGCTGTTGCTTGCTGGAGTGGCAGTGCAGTGATCTCCCCCTGCATGTAAAGTATGTAAAGTCTGTAGCTGTATAATTATAGCAAACTAGAACTCAAAGTAATTACCTTTATTACTAGGAATTAGATCAACTGCATGATTTTGACAGAACTTTAACTGGATGGATGACCTGTATTAAAAAAAAGAGAAAAGGAAAAGGATGGAACAAAATTGCTGGATGGTGTTGACCACAAGATGGATTTTAATTTAAATGCAGTTTCTTATAGGCATATTTTGATAACTGCATTTATCAAAATATATACATGTAAATATGCAAGATGTGCCACAGTACATTTATAAATACCTGTCTCAGTTTTGTAAAATACACAAACCTAAGTGATTAACAATGGGTTGAAACAAAGCTGACACTGGTAAATTAGAACAGTAATTCACTGTGTTTTAAGGCAAACTGAATTCTTGCAAAAGGAGCTAATTCATTATATGGGAATAAAAAAGAGGAAGAATTGCTCAGGATAGCAGTGAAGTCTGTAATAATCTGTTTTCTCTTTCTTTCCTGTCTCTAAGGTTTCGCTTTTCCATGTGACCCTAAAGAGTGGACACAAAAGACATGCATTTGCTTGAAAGGTGAGAAATAAAATATATGTCTTGACTTTAAGTGGCTCCACACAACACTGGCTCTCGAGTCTGATTTTCTTGCCTGTCTATATATGGTCTTCTCTCAGCTCTTCTGTTATTGTGTTCAGTGTCACTTTTGCTGAAGGGAAGTGGCTGAAATGTCACTTTAACCAAATATCTTGAAATTTTGGAGGCAGGTCGGAACCTGAAAACAAATTTATTCTCATGGGAGAATCCTGCTGTTGGACCAAAAGATGCAAATCACAGCTGACTTCAAAAATTAGTGAGAAAACAGACTTTTTATTCTTTCTTTTTTTCTTTTTTTTTTGCAAGTTTGGGTAGGGAGGAGGCTAGGCTCTGGCAAGCCAAAGGGTCCAGCTTTACCAGGTGTGGTTTAACCCAGCAGGCAGCTAAACCACTGGTTTGCTCACTCCCCCCTCCCCCCCCCCAGTGGGATGGAGGAGAGAATCAAAAAGGAAAGAAAAATTGAGACTCATGGATTAAGATAAAGATATTTCAGTAGGACAGAAAAGGGAGATCATGGTAATGATTATGATAATGATGATAATGTAATATACAAAACAAGTATTGCACAGCACAATTGCTTACTACCCAGAGCAGATGCTCAGCCAATTCCCAAGCCATGCCTCTCCCCCACCAACCCTCAGTTATATATAGAGCATGCTGTCATACCGTATGGATTATGCCTTTGGCCAGTGTGGGGCAGCTGCCCTGGCTGTGTCCCCTCCCAGCTCCTTGGTGCTCATCTGACTTCTTGATGGCAGGGCAGTACAAGAAGTTGAAAAGTCCCTGACTGCTCAGCAACAACCAAAACATCAGTGTGTTATCAGCATTATTCTCATCCTAAATCTAAATGACAGCACTATACCTGCTGCTAGGAGAAAATTAACTCCATCCCAGCCAACACCAAGACACCAGGGTATGTTGCTGAACAGCTCTCTTGCTGGTACCAATCCAAGGTTAAAGGTCTCATGATCTTTCTTCTCACCATCACCTTCCCAAGGTGTCCTTCACATCTCTTTTTCCCCACCAGTATTATATAATAATTCTTACTATTCTTATTCTTCTTATTATTGTTATTATCATTATTATGATCATCCCATATTTTAAGTCTACAATTACTTTTAGTTTCCATTGGGAAATTTTCCTGTGTTCAGCAAGGAAGCCATTCCACGCACCTTGTAGCAGGGCTAATGCTGACCTGTGTTTGCTGTAGACAACCCCTAATCCCAACAACATGCATAAAAGAAACTGCTCCGAGCATGACTGCCAGCCCTTCCTCGTTGTTTCAGGAAATACAGACTCAGGTGACATCAGGGAACAGGAAAGAGGGTAGAAATGTGTGGTCATTGGTGATTAACTGGGTCCTGCAGGCCAGGTATGACTGCCATGTATATAGTGTCCACAAACCTGCTACTACGTCTGAGTAGGTGGAGGAAACTGGATCTCTATGCCCTCTCCAGTGACCAAGGCCTGCATTGCCCTGTGACTAGGACATGGCCAGCTGAGAGTGGAGTATACCAGAGATACGCCAAAGGACAGAGTGACCGGTGCCTATACCATCTCTTGGCTTGCTCTTTTCTACACCTTGCCTACTTAAAGCTATCATTACTCTTTTTTTTTATCTCCTAAACATACAGAAAATTTCACCTTCTGCATTTTATATGGTGCTGTCAGTGTGTCCTAGTTCAGCAAGAGGTTATCACTGTGTGGGGGGATCAAGGCTGTGTATTCTACACCCTCTATTCATTCCTCAAGAATAATGGACCATTTGCAACAGTTGTCCAGGAAGTCGTTAGCCCCTTCACACTCAGCCTGAGGGGGCGTGGGTGCTAAGGGGCCATCAATGGTCCAACCATACCCCATGACTCACCGGTAATTACCCATTGTGTGAGTCCCCGCCCGGGGGGAGGGGCTGGGTGCTCCCTGAGGATATACAAACAGGGCTCTCTCTTTGTTGGATGGGGAGGAGCAGTGGGACCTCGACAGGAGGAAGCCATCGTTCTCGACCAGACTACAAGCATCGCTTCTGGCCGGGCCAGCCGTCACCTGCAGCAACGGACTCTTCACTTCTTTTTGCTTTGGACTTGGGAGAGCCACGTGGATCTCGGCACCGGGGCTAACAAACCCCTTTGGGCTTGTGCCCTGGGACACTGGGTTTACTGCTGGGTTTTGGTGAGTTGAAAGCAGGTTGTTCTCTTTGTGTCAGTGTTTGTATGGTAATATCTTTCATTAAATTGTAACTCTGACTTATAATCATCTCTTGTGGTGGGTCCATTTCTCCTGCCGGTTTACCTCTAAACCAGCACACAGTGCCCTCTAATATTTTTTATTTCAGGAGCTTTTTCTGAACCTTTTAATTTCCAACACTAGAAATCTTATTCTGATATAATTCAGTCTTCTTTAAAAGTCCCTTCCTGCATATTCACTGCTGTGGTCCAATGTATCTCATCCTTTCATCTCTTCCTAAATCTTCCTTCAGAATTCAGTGGGGATTTTTTTTTGTTTCTCTGTTTTTTGGGGTTTTTTTTTTTTTTTTTTTTTTGCCAACAGCCATTTGCTTTAGCTTAAAGTTTTATTATGCTGAAGAATATTTGAATATCCTTTTCAGGTTTTAGGAAGTTGCTTCTATTTTTGTTCAAGCATCAAGGGGTGTGGCATACATTTGCCATGAGATGATTCTTGGAGAATATGTGAGAACAAAATAACCTAATTTGATAGCTGGTGAACCATACATCTTCCCCACATCTCATGGTAGAAATCCAAGCTCAAAGGTAGGTGTCATCTAAGATAATGGTAGTTTCCATTAAGCGTATTTAGAAGAAAGTATTTTTTCCTCTTCTGTCAAAGGTAGCCTGAAGAACTGAAAACATGT
Source organism: Heliornis fulica (assembly GCA_013399135.1). Taxonomy (NCBI): domain Eukaryota; kingdom Metazoa; phylum Chordata; class Aves; order Gruiformes; family Heliornithidae; genus Heliornis; species Heliornis fulica. The sequence goes on along the minus strand of VXBZ01009338.1, from coordinate 713,891 downwards.
TCTCCATTACCTTTTAACTCACTGGTAGGTGTTATTCTCATTTACCCTTATATGCGCATGCATACACACAAATGCACATACGTATTTGCAGTATATAACTATGTTGAAAGCTTAAATGATAACAAGGAATCAGTCACCTGCTACTCTGCTCTGACAGTTTCAGCTTTGTAGTGGACTTGAGTTATTGTGATGAGTGATCACTACTCCTTTAAGCCATATGCTATATTCAGCATCTATATTTTATATTTATAGCTTCCTGTATTGGATATTTATACTTTCATCTTGGTTTTACAATTAAGGTGGTTTTAATGTGAAAAGTAGTTACCAAAATGTGGTAATGATTGCTCTTTGTATCATCCTTGATATGTTACTGTTTTTGAAGTGGCTGACGAAAACTAGACCCATTTCACCTATATGCAGAAACTAGAGCCATGAGGGTGAATCACGTCATGGTCCAGCTACTAATGGACATTTCCCAGGGTTGTCTTCTGCTCTAGATGTTCAAAGAATCATCTTTGCCTGACATCCCTGAGGTGTGGTGTTGCTGATGATGAAAATGCTGGAACATGGCCCCTGCCAGCAACGTCCTGCTAGCACATTCCCCGCTTCCTTTGTGTTCTTATTCTTTCCCTATCAGGTTGGCTCATTGCTCCCTTGGCTGCTCTGAGGTTTGAGGGGCTGCTCTGCAAACCGGGTCACCAAAATGAGCGAGGCAGAAGGGCCGAGTGGTTTGGTGGTAATGCTAGGGTCTTTTGCATGTTTGTTTCCATGGGCCATATTCTGCAGAAATAAAATGGGCAGCACCTGAAAGGGCAGGACCCAGCAGCTGTCTCTAGAGTGGCAAGCTCTTCCCCACTAGAAAAAGTGGCTTTGCTGCTGAAGGAAACATATCATTAAGTACAGACTGAATCAAAATAGTATGAAGGTCAGGATCTTTGGTATTATTAAATGATCATGATAATTGCTTTATTGGCTACTGAGGTCAGCCTGGGGCTGTGCCTAACTTTCCACCTCTTGTTTTGCACAGCATTAACTGGGATCTACTCAGTAGTTACCATTTCCTTCCCTCCCCTAGTTACAATACTTGCATATACAGCAGCAGTTACTCAGATGATTTAGTTTTCTTGCCCTTTCCATTGGAGGAGTGACAGGAAGAGAGGAGGAGGTAATAGCGGGTTTGATCTTTAAATTGAACTCTGCAGTATAGGAGATGTTGCAATGCTTGGTTGATAACAGAGCCTGAAGTGCAGGACAACAACTCACTCTTTGCCCCTGAAATGCTATTAGCCTGCTTTACTCCTCCTTCCAAAATAAAACACAAAATAAATAAAGCTTCCAGCATCAGTAAACTTCCTGCTGTTTGAACTGGCAGGCAGCCAACTCATTTGGACTGTTCTCCCCACTGGTATAAAACACCCATGCAAGCAGGAAAAATAAAAAAAGGCAAGGAGGCTCCTATGGCTGCGTATAAAAGAATGCCTCGCCAATTTTCTGATTTGAACAACATAGTACGAAATCTTGGACTCAGTGTTTAAGAACAAGCTTGCTTGCACTCTTTTATAACCCTTTAATTTTCTTTTTTTGAGCATTTATCACTTAAAACCATGCAATCATCCATCTGAAGGACTGAAGAAACAAAATCCCGTAGGTACCTCATTCCTCATTTAAATTTTTAGCTGGTATTCAGGAAAGCAGGGAGAAAAAAAATAATCTGCACATAGATACAGCACTTTTCTGGGAATTTAGTCTCCATCCTAGAGACCAGAGGCATGTGTGTTTGGATTCTCTGGTGAGTGCTGGGCTTCCATGGCCGAATTAACCAATTGCACGTGCAGTGGACTGAGCTGCGTTTTCAGAATGGTTTCTGGTCAGTCACAGGAATTTATGATTCAGTTATAGAAACATCCAGGTTCCTCCCCATGTTTCCTAGGAATTTTTTTTTTATATGGGGTTTGTTGGTAACTGTTAACAATTAAAAAGCATTTGATGTAAGTGATGAAAACATCTACCCAGGAGGTTTGCCCAGTGTCAGCTGCCTTGAGACTTGGACCCAGGTTACTCTCTGTACATTTCAGTCTGTGTTTGTGGATTTACACAGGTGAAATGTTGACCTAGAAGAATATGGAACAAACCACTACAGCTTTTAGCTGCAGAGGTTTATAAAAAAAAAAAGCAAAAAAAAAAAAAAGCAGAAACAAAGGCAAGCAGATGGCTAAAGATGAAGGTCACATCAGATTGAGAAGTTTGTCAAAATGTGATGACATAGGTAATCTGTAAACTGTTATTGCACCTAGCTGGAGGTGCTGAAAAACATTTTGAAATTACAAAAAACACTGGAGTCACCAGCACACAGGCAGGAATGATAGCCTGGAGTGGTTCTGCTCTATGGATGAATGCCAGATGTGGAAAGCGACATATCTGGAATTAATGATATTAAACATGCTTTTCTTTTATGCTCAATAATAACTCTATTATGATTGATACAAACCGCAGACACTTTATCTAGTACAAATGGAATCGTCTGTCATTGACTATATTAAATCATCAATTTCTGCATGATGAGGATCGTTTAGGGTAACTAATCATCTGTCTCGTTCTGAAGTCTTTAAGGCTGATCAGATAACGTTTTGAATACTGCCTGAGCAACCATGACAATCTAACCCTTCCATGTAAGGATTGAGAGGGGCCCATTATGCCGTCAAAGCCTGTGGAAATATCACAGCTCTTTCTCTACATAATACCCTGCTGTAAATAAATCACTCTCCACCGCAAACTTTATTGATCACAAGCACTTCCATGCTTGTGTCTAGTGAAGTCTCTACAGAATAAAATGCTGCTTTATATTTTGTCTTGTCAAAATATTAAACGGCTCTGTCAAGCGGAGTCAGGCTAGCAGTGATGGTGTAATTCTGCTGTAGCCCTTCTCATTCCCTCTTTCTATCTCAGCTGCCAAGCTTACAAAGCAGGATTTTTTTTTATAAACTTTCCAATTATAGTCTCGTAAGATTATGAAGCCTTAAGATAAAGTGTCCTAATTTAGAGTGGTAGAGTACTGAACCACTAGACAAGAGCCTGTTAGATAAAACATTTCTCACAAGGAAAAGATAACCTGGCTTATTTATATACACAACATTAATGGGCAATAGGAGATAGCCTGGAATATCTCTATTATTTTACCAAGCAAGATAGGAGAGAAATATTTGAATTAATTTAAGCTCAAAATGTTTATTATTCACAGACAAAAACTATTCCTTAATTATGAGAGACATGCACCAAAGGAGGAAACTGAGAATCTCCAGGTTAGCACAACGCTTTGCATTTCCATCCCCTATCGTTAGTTTGTAATTCTGTAAATAAGATAATGTGTCTGCAGTGATACAGAAGCACCATCGTGGTTTAAGGAGTGGACATCTACTGCCATCTCCGACGTCAGCTCACATGGTGTTTGTCATCGGGTGGTCTCACTTTGACACTGCATAGCCACACAGAGCGCTGCCCTTTCACAACACCCTGTGAATCTCCTGGGAGAAAACCTGGGGTCTTGCAGAGCGTTGCTGAGCACAGACCCAGCAGATCATAAGGAGGTTTGGGGCAGTCCTTAGGAAGAAGCTGGAGCACTTTCAGAGCTGCTCAATATTGTAATAGTATTCACCACCTCAAGACTGCAGAATCTTAAGTTCTGTCATGCATTCCCTTATGCTTCCCACTCCAGGAAAGGCAGAATAAGAGCCAAGCGTGGTGGCATAAAGCTCTAACCTGTGCTGAAAATAAGGCTGAAACACAGAAACAGGGAGCTGACAGTGACTTCCTGACTTCTGGGCTTCTCAGGGAATCAGGGAAAATCTGGTCTCAAAATCACCATGTTTTATTCCCTTCCCTATTTGATTTTCATGCAGGCAGTTTCTGTTCAGGAAGCATAAACGGAGAGTTCACAGTCAAACTTCTTTCTTTGGGTCTCTCTTATTTTTCCCTGTGACAAATCAAAATCCACATTAGGTGAGAGAACAGCAGAGAGACCATCCACAGAGGAAGATGGGAAATCGTGAAAAGAGGTCAAGAACAGAATGGGGAAGAAGGAGCAGCAGAGCCAGGGGTCAGCAGAAGGACAGAGGCCATGAGTTGGAGGTGGACCCACTCATCCCACACGTAAGCTCCTTTCACTGAGGCAGCAGGGAGTGATTTTTGTGAAAAGCACCTACCACAAGGAAGTCCTGACTCTTCCTGTGCCTTACAGACACGACTGAAACAGATAGTCTCAAACCAAAAGCAGGCAAAGTGAAGTTACTGATTTGATGGGCACTTGACAGTGAGGGCTCATGAGCTGGAGAGTGCTGGTTTTCCTTGTGAGTGATAGATGCACCATCAGGTTCTCCAAACTGCATATGCAATCACCTAGAACTGTTCCGTCATGTGATTATGATCAAAGAAATCGACTTTTTAAATTATGTTAGCCGCTAAATATTCCAATAACCTAATGTAGCCTTGGGCAATATCTGAGCTGAGCTACTATACAGGAGTATTTAGATGTACTTAAATTGTCCTATCCTTCTCCCTTGCCCTAGCTCTTCCTGCTCTAAAAATTGCTCTCCTCCAAAAGGGACTGAAAGGCTGTTCTTGCAAGACTTCTCTTTCTTTATTACAATTATTTCTGCCCAATAGGGAGAAAAGTCATGATGCTCCAATAGCAGTAATAACAATACTTAATGACAGGAATATAAGCTGTGAAGAAGCAGTTGTTTAGTCAAAATATTCATTAAATCTTTTTGAATAACAAAATATTTGTAAAATTATTTTTAATGGAAAGCTTACAAGCTCAAGGCTCTTCCAAGGCTGTGATTGAAGGTGAGCCAAATTGTCTTCCAAAAAAACCCCACCTCTTCCTCACTGAGCCTGCAAGAATTCAGCAAATATTCAGCTTTCAACTAGGAAGTGAAACACTAGGCTGCTTGTTGTGAACTTTGTATGATCACATGTTTCATTTACATATAATTGCTGGCTTCCTCTGGTCTTTTTATGTAGTTTTGACCAATTACAGCCTACCAGCAAACTTTTCTTTTGTGCTTGATTTAAAAGGGATAGACTTTAAAAATAAGAACGGTTTGTGGTCATGGAAAAAGAATAAACACATCCATAACTAATACACTGATTTATCTGTTTGCAGATGTTCTAGTATAGTTCTAGGTCAGAGTTTCAAAATGTGTAGCAAAAGACCTAATAAGAAAGTAAGAGCAGTCTTCTCATTATTTAAAATGACCATTAAGCTGCAGAGTTTACATGAAATGCAAATAGAACCTTTTCTTTATGCAAACGGAGTCAGTGTAATTAAGAAAATGCACTGTGACTGTTTACAAATTTGAACTAAGCTACAATGCTGAAACAAATTGGACACACAAAAACCCCAAAAACAACAACAACAAAAAAACCCCAAACCAAAACAAACCAAAGCAAATAAAAAAGAAAAAAAAAAGAAAAATAAACAAAAAGGTATCCCCAAAACCAGGTAACTATAAGTGACAAGGCAGTCCACAGTAACACCAGCGACTCCTCTAGTCTCAAAGGACTACTTTTCATGGCTGAACCACTTCAGGGTCAAACTCCTTGAATACGATAAACAGGTACTTTACTTAAAACATACTGCCATGAAGTAGTTTGCTGTCCTTTAACTTTCATTGCTTTTGTGTGCATGGCGGTGGGAGAAGGAAAGGAGGGAGGGGTAGGGAGAGAGAGAGAGTTGATCCCCCGAGTGGTGTGGTTTGGTCAAAAGCTCCAGACCTTGAAAATCTTTGCATACTAACATCTGAAACAGGTGGTCCTGGGCTCATTTTGTGAATGTAAGTTGCTCTGTGTCGACCTTATGCTCCTGAGCCTTCTCAGATGTGTAGCCAGGAGGGATCTGTCTGACTGTGTGTGATTTTTATATATCTTTCAGCTAAATCACAGGTCCTAATGCAAAATGCACTAAGGGACATCAAGAGGAATTGTGACACTCCTTTTAGGAGTTTCCACCATAAACCAATAAATGGATTACACTTTTTGTGTACTTTTTTTTTAAATGTAGAGAAAATCTTCATATTAGTATTTAATAATAATCCATTTAATCAGCAATCTGAGCATAATTGATTGGAAATCTCATATACTTGTGTGAATAGAGATTTTTCTGTGCCAATTATTAAGGACTGGAAATAGAGAACCGTGAAAAGTGAACTGTACCTAAGAAAAGAAAATTAAATTCTGAACTGCAGAAAACTGGAGAGGTAAACAGACGGGGGCTCTGTGTGTGTGAATGCAAATAGCAATAGCGGGTAAAACCAAGGGTATTGCTTCACATTTAATGACTGACTTGTTCTGAGGACCTCAGCCATCTCCTCTGGCCAATCATTAACTGCTTGGAAATGTCCTCCCGTTAGCTCTTATTGCTTAACAACAAGTTACTAATACATGTTTAACAATAGTCTTTTTTTGTTTATTTTTTGTTTTTTTGTTTAACTGCCTCATGACAGAATCAGGGAAAGAACACAGCAGACAAAAACTGCGTCCACCAAGCTTTAAGACCCAGAGCAGAATGACACAGCAGAGCTCCATTTTCTCCAGAGCAGCTGTGATACTCACTTGCCCACAGCGTTTTACCGTGCTCATACATGACCAAGCATGTGTTTTATCAGAAGTGGCTGCTTTGGTGTATATGACCAGACAGAAGCAGCAGAAGTCTGTTTTTTAAACCTGAGCAGTTCAGATTTAAATAGATGCTGACCATGCAAACACATTTTTATGCTTGTTACAAGAGTAGATAATAATGTTGCAAGTAAATGCCCACAAGAATTTGGGGATTTTGTTTTGGTTTAGGTTTTTGGTTTATTTTAATATTACTATTATTTATTTCCCAACTCTGTTCTTTCACTTGGTTTGTGTTTGAATTTAGAAAAACAACTGAAACTACTGATTTGTTATAATAGTATATTGCTTTAAACACAGGCTACCATGAGTTCAAAAGTTAAGGTTCCTAAAAATTATATTAATTAATTTCCAGCTGGACAAACAGAAATGCACAAAAAGACTAACATATTGGGTCATGAGCCTGCAGGTCTGCCCTAATGGTACATTTATGTCTCACTTTGACTCAGAAGACCTGTAGGCAGAATTTGGCCTGTTATCTGAGGAAGTGAAAGTGGACAATTTATTGCAGCTAGATCCTCAAAAACAGATTCACAATTATCAAATAACAGAATCTGTTAGTTCTGCTGCCTTCAGTAAAATAACAGATCTCCATGGAAATAGGATTACAGGAGAAACCATATTAGATTAAGGTTCATCTGGCTCAATTTCCTGTTTCTGACAATAGCCAATACTGCAGAGGAGGGTGGCACAAATAGAGTTTTAAATGTACCTATTTTTTTTCTCTAGATGTGTAGAACCTAGCTATAAAATCATCCTGGTTTCTTCTACCCCTTGCTTCTTCCTTTCACATTCCTCCTTCGTACTGTTGGCCCTTTGCCTCTTGAAGTGTTATGCCTTCTGAATTTTGGGGTAAATTGAAGAAGTTGATGAATGTGTGGACTATGTCTGAATCATATGGGATGGATAAGTGGTGTCTGGAATGTAAGAACACGGCACAGTGAATTTCTCATGCCTTGAGATTTGTCTACTTCCTTGGGGTGCAATTGTGGCTACAGTGCCCAACACACACATAGGTAATATTGTTACTTTGGATCTGTAGGCTAGTAACTCAAAATCTCACCAAAAATTCATTTAAAAATAAAGCATCAATAATCTTACAATAAGCTAAGTCCAGGACTGATACATAATATTACATTTTGTATTCAAGATAGATGCCACCTATCCTGTATATTGAAGATCATTAACACATTTCCTGAGCACAGCAGCTAATGCTACCTGATGAGCCAAACCTCAAAAACCTCCCTCAAAGTTCCTTTTATATCTCTGCCCTGATCTCCGTTTGTGACTGATGTCCATGAACTAATCAGTATGAGATGCAAAGGAGGAGGTCAGTAACCAGCCATATATGCTGTTTGCATTGCAAGGATCTGTTTGCCTCACCATTGCTTGGTGATTATAGGACACCAGAGCTACAGGCATGACTCATTCCCTCCAAGCAACAAATGTAGCTTCTGTATTTTTTACCATATTTTTTTTCTTCAGTGGAAAACCAAGTGAAACAGAGTGTGCCTGGATCTGCAGATATTTAAGATGATACACAAAAATTAATCTTACTTTTGGGCACTGTTTGAGACCCTTCTGGGAATTTTTTTTTTTTGGGGGGTGGTGTGGGGTTGGGAGGGGAGACAGAAGCTTTTTTTTGTAGGCTGCTATAGCATACATTTGACCCAAAGCATAAGGAAGAACTGCCCTCTGTACTTGCATTGCAACCTAATTGTTCAGTGGCTTAATACAGAACAGGCCCATGATGCACATACTGGGAGCTGTAGGATGACTTGCTTGCCCAAGCAGCATACTGATTAATTGTACGCAGCAGGACATCTTATACGCTGCCAAAAGATGTTGTTGGAGTAGCTATAAAGTAGTAACTTGAAGAGTTAGTGACAAATCAGTATTAGCTCTGGACTCAGACGGAGGAAAAGGGCAGCTCCTCATGGATTTTGCTTTGTTCTCCCTCAATAAAACCCCCAGATCCAAAGTGGTAATGTTTTGTCTTATCGATGTACGTGTTTCCTTCTTGGTAAATAATATTTTAATGCCATTTGCAGCTAATGTTTTAAAGATAAGTCATTAAAGAAGCAAATTTTAATTCTAGATTTCCACAGACTTATTTGGATTATAATGAATTAAAACATAATAAAAAATAACCTGATTAAGGTTATTAAGAAGTTATATCATCTTCAAGCCATAACTCTCTTGAAAAAAGCTCATGAAAGGAGGAGTGGCTGTCAGCTGAGAGATCTGGAGTTTTATTAAAAGCGTGAAAAAGAGACACAAATACTTTCCCACCTGGAACGATAAGACAAAGATTTACTGTCACTGAATGTGCTGAAAAGTCCTTAACTTCTGTGCAGCTTAGGCTTGAGAATGTCCAATTTATTTTTTCATGTCCAACTATGGATGAAATAGAGAGAAATTACTATGATTTCTTCAGTTGTTTGAATTTTATGAAGTGTTTGTTATGAAGACTACTAACACGTCAGAAAAAAGGGAGGCTTTTAAATCGAGAAGTAGGAGGCTGATTATCATCCACTAGATTTCTCCAGATTCATTGTATCATGCTGAAGCAATGGGAAATCAGTGAGAATCTACTAATCCAGCCATTCTGATGTGCATGCAGGGCATCAACATCCCTGAGCTAGCCTCATAAAGCCTATTTATTAGAGCACAACAAATACACTAACAGTTGTGCCAGTCCTGCAGCAGTTTTCAGGAGGCCACAGCTACATGAACCTGAAACTTTGACTGCTGACAAGAAGTTGCTTGAAGCTCAAGTGTTATGAAGAGGCCACATTCCTTGCAGCATCCCTGGTCCTGCGGCCAGACACAGCTCAGCACCTGCATCTGCCCGGCTGTACCGTGAGGCAGGGACATGACCAGCTCTGTCCACCAGGTCCAGTATGCTTCTGAGTTTCCCACAAACACCCTGTGCTGCAGGAACTCCTTCCTCCAAGTACCACGACAGCCCTGACGGTGAGTTTGACAGACATGTGCTTGCCTTGTGTTTTTAATGAAGGGGCTATTGGTAGAACTTCCATGGGTTGGGGCAAGGTGGTTTCCTCAGCCAAAGATTTACAAGATTTTGTAGGAAAGCCTTAGGTTTGCAGCATGCTTTTCAGATCATACTGTGATGCAACCATCGACAATATTCAACTTGAGAGTTTCCTGAAATACTTTCAACCCCTGACTCTTCTGTCTCCATTTACAAATATCCTTGATAAAATATTAGAAGAACTAAACATTTACCAGACACACACACACCCCCGCCCCACCAAATTTCTCCTCTCTGTTTACATCTCCTTATCTATTTTTGTATTTCCTGTTTCAGGCCACCAATTACATGAGCTGTACACTGTGACATACAGATAATATGCATTCCCTTGGAAGTGGGAGTACAAACCTAAGTTGAGTCCTTTTTTTCACTTAATTTTAAAACTATTTGTTTCAATATGTTTTTAATGCCACTTATTAGATATACTTTGAGAAGGCTTAGCTACCCTTTACACACGTTAGTATAAGGCAGGACACAGAGAAGCTGCTATAGCAGAAGAGATGACCAGCGTGTGACTTAAAAACAAAGTTTTGCATTGTATGTAAATCATCTATAATTGTGCTTGGCCAGTTGTGCAAAATCTTATCTGAAGGAGAAAAATAACTTTCCAACTCCCACAGAGTTGGATGGGAATGCATGGGAAAGCTCCACTGCTCCTTGCTTAAATAACTTTTTTTTTTCTCCCAATCTTCTACTTTAATTAATTGGAATTAAGTATTTTCTGGTGTGCCCAGCAATCGAAGGGTGCACTCACACTTACCTGGCCTTGGATCTGGCACTGTCAGAGCATTTTGTGTAATTGCAGTGTTTTATCCTGTGTATGAAAATGTTGTATGCTTTTATCTACCAAGGGGGACACCCAGGGACGCTACGTTTATGCTTTAAATACAGACACCAAAAAGACTTAGAAATACTAAAGATGAGAGTGTTCTTTATTGTAAGCATGGCAGTAGCAAGTTACAAAACTTCATTTTTAGCCCTCAATAGTGGCATGCTGCTATAGCTATAGGAAAGGCTGTGCAAGGGTAGGGAGCCGTGACGTTCCAGCTGTGCTCCTGTAACTGAGATATTTACAGCTGATATAAGTAGTCCTCTCATCTATTCTGCGTTTTAGCAAAAGCAGTGAAGATAGCTGCTGTCTAGGCACCATGTCTGATTGCTATGGACTGACCACATAACATGTTCCCTTTTAGCAGCATTATTCACATGAATTACTAACTTCAGCCATGAAGCTGTGCAGTGGATTGCAGAACTCTGTTATCTCACATAATAAATTAGGTTTATTAAACCAAGTCTTAAAATAACTGTCTCATTTGAAACCCTGTCTTGGGCTTTCAGGTCATATTTTTTTACAAATTAACCCAAACCCACTGCTGGCACGAGTAATGTTGAGAATTATGTTCATTTCCTTTTCTATGGGCTAAATCTTCAGTCCAGCCAGCTGTTCCTGTGAGCGATGTGTGTTCGGAGGTAAAGCAGAAATGCCTCATGCCCACAGCTCCAGGAGGTGCCCAGTGCCTGTGCACACTGGGAATGGTTGGCTGGTGCTGAGAGATGGGGGCACATGCTCTTGTGGAGCATCCCAGGTTGTTAGTCGCTTCATCTCCCCACTGCTGGGTGCAGGGTATAGATACAGAGACCTCCTTGATCCTTGACATCTTTGAAGTGATGCAAATCTTGAATGTAACTTAGCTGTATTTTTTCTTCCATCTGACAGTTTTGTTCTGAACACATCAGTCTAAAGAAATCTGTAGGAGATGAACGAAGGTGGGGACTTGTACATATCTCAAGCTGCTGTCTCTAAGGGGCCTTCAGGTCCACAGAGGCAGAACTGCACATTCACAGTAGTTGCTGGATTAGAGGGTTTTGTTTTATAAAAGAAACAAGCATAAAGCATTTTAGCTGGTCTTAGACACAGAGTGACATTAAATAGCTCTCACCTGCAGCCTGGTTAACGTACTTAGTGCCATACAATTATGCTTTCTGTTAAGAATATTTAAAAGCCTGATGGACTCAGCAATTCTGCTTTCTCACACGGGGAAGAACTTGGAAGAAAAAAAGCTGAAAGATTTTGTTTAGTGCGATGCCAAAACTCCTTAATTCTAATATCAAAGAACCACAACCTTCTCCGTGGTGAAAGGGTTGTTCATTTTGTTCATACTGTGTGTACATTATGTCTTTGCTAAGGCTACCAACAAGGTCATCTGATTTTTGGTTTGCATTTTGTGTTAAGACCTGAATCAAGACCAATAGCTTATTTCATTTAGGCCAGCAAGGACAGCTTCCTTTCATCACATTTTTTTTCCTTATACTGGAGTGGATAGGAGACTCGAGACTTGGAGAGGTATTTAAGAAAAAAGTGTTAGAGATGCTCTGAGGAATATGCAATGTCCCATTAAAGGCAATCATTGTCGATAAAATAGCAAATGTTGGGGCTGGTTTTTATGGCTTAGGAATGTTTCTAGAATTACTAACTCAGTATGTCTCTTTCTAAACTAAAATTTGGACTAGAATAGTAAGACTCTGATCTTAGTGTTATATAATAGTGAGATAACAGTGTGACAGAAAATGACATAGTCAAATAAAGTCCATTTTTTTCTAATCCACTGGAATGTGTTATAGCAACCAAACAATGTATTTTATCTGAATTTCTGAAAAGTCCTTGGAAAATCCTGCCAGGAAATAGCCACAGTAGAAGGACACAAAAAGGAACTGGAAGCGGCTTAAGTAAAGGAGAAGAATTGAAAAAAAAACCCCCAAACATTATGAGCCTAGAGAGTTAATGTATGTATATGCATGTGGGTGGATTTCCAGGCTTTATAGCAGGGCTAGAAATTGGTTTATTTTTCCTGTATGTTAGTTAAGCAAAATGCTTATGAAACTTGTAAGTAAAAAAGATGGTAAACTTAAATGTTCCAGAAAATTCAAGATCAAAAAGCAGTAATGAAACGAGTAAAATATAACAAATTGACCAGAATGGTCAGGATGAGGGTTCAGTGCTGACAAATGTAACATAAGAAGGAATAATTTGAGCTACCCAAATACACTGCTGTTGTCACTCAAGAGAAGACCTGTGCCTTATACCACCGAATGGTTCAATGAAACCCTGCTCTGTATGGGGCAAGGGTCAAAATAACAAACAAACTGTTAGGATGCCAAAGGACTGGGAGAGAAATAATGTCAAAAATCTCCTAATGTCATTAAATAAATCAGGAAGTGGTTTGACCTGGAGTACTATATTTGGTTGTGGTTATCCTGCCCCAAAGAGAATGTATCAGAAATAGACGAAGTATAGATATGGATAATTAAATAATTGGAAGCATGAAAATCCCTTCATTTCAAGTCAGAATGAAAAGCTTAGAATTATTTCTAGGAGAGAGAAGATGTAGGTGGGTCACTAGTGGCAATGGCTACACTGTGTATGTGAGAGGCTATTTATTCAGAAAGGCAACAAGTTAAGAGTAAGTGCGTTGAAGTTAGTCATTTTTGCACTGTGCAATTCTGTTCTGAAGCCCATTGCAATTTGGTGACCAAGACATCAGCTGAATGCAGTCTTCAGTTAGAAATACATAAAAATGAGCATATCATCTGTGTTGCAGTCCACAGGATTAAAAGATTTTCGAAGCGTTACAGACTACCACAAGTGTGAATGTTAGCCAAGTTGTACATGAGAGAGATAAGAAGAAACCTTTCCTATGGACAGGTTATTTCATAAATGCTTACTGCAGGGTTTCTGATGCCTCTCCCTGGAGCACGTCTAGTACAGGCCACTGTCAGAGAGGATATCTGAGGACATGGACCACTGCTCTGATCCAGTGTGTCAATTCCTATGTTGAATCAATGATATAGAGATGAATGGCTCGATATCCCATTATCAGTCTCTTGAACCATACAATTCTCCTCCTCTTCCCCATTCAGCTGTTGATTAAATTAAATGCAGCAAGGTAAATTGGTACAGGAAAGAAATTCCTTATCTTAGCACAGCTATTTGCCTATGTGCTTTAGTTTGCATTATAAAGAGATGGCAACCCCAAACTACTGAGCAACCTGCAGACTAGATTTACTCCCAACAGCCTGTCCACACAAAGATGCCACTATTTGATTATATTTATTTAATGCCATTTAACTTTTTATTATTTTTAGACTCATGAGTATGCATTTGCTGCTCATTACATGCTGTAGTTCTGGGGCAAAACTAGGTACAAAGAGACTGTGAAGGACAAACCCCTACCATTCATCTGTACACATGTGCCATGCTGACTGCTGTATGTTTTGGAGAGATTCTCTGTAGATTCACCAATCTGAAGAAATAATGAGCTTAAAGCAGTGGAACCTCTGAAAACAGTTGGCAGTTAGATAATGATGGATATGCTACAGAATCCAGAGATCTTGGTGGTGGAGGATGAATGATGCATATAATGAAAAGAAGGCTAAAGCTGATCACCTTCCCTGTTAGTATAAACACGTAAAATGCAATTCACTGTGATGATGGTGGTGGTGCATTGCATAATAAATTATGTGTCTGGATCATAAAGGCAATTTTTTATGATAGAAAAGTTTAATAGAAAATATATGTAAATGAGCGTAACTTGCCAATTGATGCTGTTTGACTAGAGTGTTAGAGGAGGAAATAATTTCTTCTCCAGCACATTTGCAAGTTGAGCTGAAAAATGTGGGTGAGTTCCATTTTCCAATTTTGCTCACATTTTCAGACATAGCAGGATAATAGATTAGTTAAGAGCTGTGTTTTATTGCTGTAAAACTGCTCAACTTTTTGCAAGGTATTTGGAGCTGCTATGAGTGAAAGTTGGTAGTGAGGAAAACATGGTGGGCATTGCTGATTAATAGAGGAGCAGGAGCCAACCAGGTCCTGTTCTAAAATTCCTGGGGGCTTTCATGGGCCCAAAATTGAGCCTGGGGGCTAGAAGTAAAGGTTGTCCTAGCAGAGAAGCTCTAACAAGCAGAGAGCTCCAGTGGGGTAAAATGCAGGGAAAAAATAGACTGTGGAAGAGTCATGCATTGATGAGAGAGAGGAGCGTTTATCAAAATTTGCAAAGGTGCTATGTGAAAGATGCAGCCAGGATACAGGGGGCACATGATTATACTGGGGGAGCAGCTGACAAATCAAAAAACAAAATACACATCATGTAAGGATGTTTCCTTCAGCAAACAGAGCCAGCTTGGTCCTCAGGGTATGGAGATACTTTGAACCTGATTTCTCTGCTGTATAAGTTTAATTTCAACTATTCCCAAATGTAATGTTCTCCTAGGACTGTCTGCAACCAGGCAGGCTCTCAAGGACCTGCTCTTCTTAAGATAATATTTTTTTGAGACATGTTGTTTGCACTGGAATGTCTGTCTTTACCTAGGTTAACTGCTAATAAGATTCAACCCAGGTTTACCTAGGTCTTTACCTAGGTTTAATTGCTAATGAAAAATGAGTGGGATGTTCTGGTGATAGTGAAAGGTTGTTCTTTTCTGATGGTGTTGGCCATACATTGAGCAAATTTAGGGTGTTTCTTTTAGTAATAATTTGAGTGGAATACGCTTTACAGTATTTAAGAAAGGGCAAAAAAATATCTGTGAGGAAGTTTTAATAAAGAAGTATTTTTCTATTCACTACTGCCCATAGAACTGTGCACAGGATTCCAACAAAAAAAAAGTTGGGGTTTTTTTTTTTCTGAGCCTGGGTAAAATTCAATGAAATTTTCTGAAATAATTTCTAAGTAAAATTTACACATCATATACAGCCAAAATACTGATAAAAAGTACCAAACTGACATTTTGAAACATAGCAGCTTGAATCAATGTTTTGTTTTGACATTTTGATGTAAAATGTAGATATTTTTGTGTGACATTTCCAAAGCAAGTTGGGATTTTTTTGGTAACTGTCCTGCGGAAATGTTTAATGATTCGACAAGCAAATGTCAAACTGTTAGAATTCCCATGCAACATAAATTCCATTGGCTGATCAGCTCTTATTCATGCCCTTTGAAGGAGAGTTGAGCCTATCAATATAATAGAAATCCATATTCCCACACAAAAAGTTCCAGTTCAAATTCACGTTCTATCAGTCTCACATAATTATCCTTTTTTGGCAAATTCTGTGGAGAAACAGTGGGTGTAATATTTTGTCACTTAGAAGGATTTTTTGAAGTAACACCAAATTAAAAACATAAAATTCGTATTTTAAGATGACTCTGGGAAATAATTTTATTAGCTGAAACTGGAAGCTTTCTTTTTTTAGTTTCTTTTTTTAATTTTTTTTCCATACTGCCCCATCTTGACACAAATTAAAAAATTAACACACAAGAATTTTCTCTTTCTCTGTGCACTGCATCATCCAATTCTGGTTAGTGAACAGATATTCCAGATGTAGAAGCTGTGCAAGGCCGCCTTTAGCTGATACCAGACTGACATTTAACTTGTTACTAAATACCAAAACTGGTTTTCTGGAACTGCATATATACCGTATTTAAAAAACTAGAAAACAGTGCAAAGCAACACAGTTTTTCAGAAAAGAAAGTTCATCTGAAAATGCTATGATAGATCTTCTTAGGAAGATATGGGTAGTAAAGCAACCTATGTCTCTAAGGAGGTGAATGGGGCAGAACATGCTGTTGTGGGCTGCTATCTCCCAGGGCTTGATCAGGAGTTAAGGTTTGGTACTGGCTGTGACAGAGACTCATGTGTAACTGGGAATCTGAATCCTCAGCCCCTTAAATCTGCGTCAGCAAAGGCTGACTCTGGAAGGAATTTGATGGTGAACTGAATCCCTCTGATTCTTTGAAACTGTGGGGTTCAATCCAGTTCTTCTGTACACTACCCTAAGTTCACATAAATTAATGGGAACAAAAATAGTCCTAACATGAAAGTTTCTTTGGCAAAGAGAAACAAAACTAAGCCACTTTTCCCCATTTTTTTCCAGATATTCTCATCAGGGTTTGAAATCTTATTTGTATGCAAAGAATATGTTTATTAAAAAAGAGAAAAAAATTAAAAAAAAGAATCAACATGAGAGAATACCAAATCTGCTAGAAATCCACTGGTAACATGAAAAGCAGTACTAGCTATGGTCTGCTGAAATGGTTAATAATAAAAGGAAAAAAAGAAAATTAGACCCTTTATTCTAGAGAGCATACATTTATGCAAAGAGGATGTTTAGCTGGGGGTGAAGAGATGAGGACTTGGCTAGTTATGAACTTGTAGAATAATCATGGGAAAAATGATGAAGTGTTCATAGTGGTATAGTAATGACATACGTAAAGCAAACGTGTTATGATTAGATCAAATTACAAAGAGAAATGAGTAAATGTTGAGAACAATGCTATGTTCGATGTGTAAACAACACATCTCTCTCCTTAGCTGGGGTTGTTATAAGCAAGCAAGAGTTAAAAATACAAGAGCAATTTTTAGAGGCAACCTCATGACTGGCAATCAGTGCTAATAAGATTCTTTTCCTCTTGCAAGATTCACAGAAAGCCCTCAATCCATGCCGAGCACATTCAAAGGCAAGGGACTAAGCGCTCCCCTTACAGGTTCATTATCATTCGCAGGTTATCCCAAGCCAAGTGAATCAGGAAAGCAAATGAATTAGTGAGAATTAAGGAGCCTCTGTGGTCTGAACCCTCTCCAAATCTCAGCTAAGATGAAAGGTAGACGCTGATGTCTTGTGTCCCAGGGTTTTCAGAATTGGAGCCCCAGTGCCGAGCCGCTTCCTCCAGAGCCTTGCAGAAATGTGCAGGCAGTTAATGTTGCCTAACGTCTCCTGACCGTGGGTTCAGCCATGTGGGAAAAGTTTTACGAGGCTGCAAAAACCAAACCCCCTTTCACTCACAATTAATTACAGGAGAGTTGCTATAGCACCTCGCTGTCAATGAGTGCGGCGTAAGCCCACTTTCTTCTCATCTCGCTCAGTAGTAATCAAAGATACTGGGGTAATGTCTTAGTACGTAATGATATCAAATAGGGTAGTTAAAAGACAGATCTATAGCACACTGAACCACTAACAGTACTGTTTCATTGGAAGCAGTATCTTAAATGACGGGATTTGTACCTGAAATGGATCAGGATCTCTAGTGTTTACCTTCTGTATTTTTATTTGCCTGAAATGGTGCAGTGCTTGACAAGCATTTAATCATATACTCATTTTTAGTCGTTATGATACAAAGATCTTCTCGGAGAAGCTAAGGACTTAAAGTACAGTGGGCTGGAAAGATTTCAAAGGAAAGCAGTTTGTTTTCATTAAATACTTGTTACTGCTAATTATATCTGATCACTAGAAAGAATATGATTTAATTAAAGAAGCATGCCATCTAGAAAAAATATTTGATTTCCAAAGGATAACAGTATATCTTTGCATTTGTGAGTAGGGAGAGAAATATCAATTGAAAATGTGCAGGAGTATTGGTGTGTGTGTGTGTGTGTGTGTGTGTGTGTGTGTGTGTGTGTGTGTGTGTGTGTGTGTTTGCACATACGTATAAATAAAACAATATTGGTTTTGGGAGGCTAGAGGTTTCATAGGAAAAAAATTATTCAAAACGATTTTTCCAATTCTGATAATGCAATTATACTTAAATAGCAAGCTTGTATCTTATCAGATGCTATCTTTATGTGCGTTTCAAATTATTTAACATAAGTAATTACCTACAACAAAATAGCATTTGGCAAATGACATTAACCGGTGTTTTCACAGCCTAGGTTTGTACCAACATTTTCATCAGATATATTTCTCTGCCATGATTTTTAATGTCATCTGTTTCATGAATGTGAAGAGTTCAGTATGAAATTACATGTTTTTCATAATAATGTATGGGTTTAATTTTAATTTTTTTTCAAATTATATTTTTTCAGGGCTGGTTTGAAAGGAATTAATAGAAAATGAAGGCAGATAACTGCATATATAAAAGAAGTCTTGAATTCATGTGCCAGTGTACGTAATTGTTCCTTTAAACAATCATGTTGGAAAATTTTCTAGTTTTTACTTCCCCTCTTCATATAATTCCTGACTCATGACCTCCTATCTACCAGTCAGGCTTGATGTGCACTACTGTATCTCATTTATAATAATCATGATCTTTACAGAAAGATCGATTAAAATATTATGGTTCTTTTAAAATCAGAATGCATATCAAACGAAGCCTCACTTATAAAATAAAGGAAAAGCTCGGTCTTTCGCAGAGTCTCCTCGCTATGAATACGATGTTGTAAAAATGTCTTAATATTCAAAGACAGTTAATCATTAAAGAGGCAAATATGTTAATAAGTTTTTATCACAGTTGAAAATACTGCTAGTGGTTCTCTGGATTACACTGTTCTATATACACTGTATTTGACGTGGTTAGCAAAATGAAACCCTGTCCTGAAATGTTAGGGTTTTCTTGAAAATCACTACCTCCAAAATAGTACTTAGTATAAATAAAAAGTGAAGAGGATTTAAAAAATAGTTTTCCTTTTAATATGCACTCTAGTTTTTATAGAAAGTATTTCAGCAACTACAGAACATTTTAACCCTTTCTCTCCTTCCACATAAAAATACTGATTGGAGAAAAACCCCAACATTTTTTATACTAAGGTTGAAAATATCCAAGGCATCAACTCTAGACAATTTATTTACTTGTATTTATACTTGTTATTTTTTGTTTTAGAAATCCCAGCTACTATATTGCCTGCAAAGAAAATGCTCTTAGACTTAAAGGAAAGATAAAGATGAACTGCCTGGTAATGTTAAAAATCAGCAGACCTCATTCTTATTTTTTTAACATTGCAATGTTGTTCATTTCCAAGTATCTTTTGTTTTTTTATTTGCACTAACCCTTGGGTATTTCTAAATGGAACATATTTTTCTCTTTTTCTGAATTAGATGAAAGAAATACTTCAATTGATATAATTCTCCCCACTCCTCACTTCTTAAACCTCTGTATCGTGAAATGATTTTATTAATTGCCTTTTTTAACACTGCTCTTGTTTTTAATCAGTTTCCCCCAGGTTAGCTTACATCTCGCTTTTAGTCAATTCTAAAATTCCTGTTACCCAAGGAATTAAAGATAGCGGATGCAGGTACAATCCTTTTGAGAAAGATTTGAGCATCTGACAGAAGAAAAAAAACCAAAGCAAACCCCAAAAACAATTAGAACAATTTCCTGGACTGTATCAGCCAAACAAGCAGCAAAGCACACAATACCATCGAGTGTTCGTGCATGTGGGAAGAGCTTCACAATACAAATATTATTTAAAATGTTGTGAATCTGCGGCAGCCTGCAGCAACAGCAACATCAGCCAGTCCTGCATTAGCGAAGCAGCGGGCCCTGCCCTTGTGCTGGCCACAAATGACCAGTGAAATCCCAGAGGCACTCTTGAATTTCTGCATTCTCATTTCATCAGCTGCAAAATATCTGTCACTCACATCCCACACTGGGCAAAGTGACACCTGCCAGTCTCAAGAACAAGGACAAATTAATGTTCCTCCACCAACTGTGTCTCAGAAATGAGTAGCGAGCGTCGGTGTGAGCAATCAACAGCTAGAGTACATTGTTAAAGTTTGCAACGCGTTTCTGGGGTTTCCTTTCAGCCAAGGTAATTTGCAGCAGCTGTCGTGGCTTTATGCTGTTATTGAACATGTGTTCTGCTGATTTCCCTCCTAATGAATCTTTTAAAATTATTTGCAAAGATTGCATTGCTGAGGTTTCCTGCAACTGCAAAACAAGGTGGTTGGATTTAAAACAATGCACGGGAGAGGCAGCACGGCAGCGGCCGGAGGACGGTGTAATCCAGGCACTTGCCTTATCTGCTTGATCTTCCTAGAAATCACTCAGAAACATTTTGGATACTGGATATCAAATCTTAAAAAAACCCAAAACAACAAAAAACATTTCTGATGTCTGTCATCATGTCATATCATGTTATGCGATATTCTATCTGCTTGTGATGAGATGCAACATGACAGGGTGTAATGCAATGTAACGTATCAAAAAATGTAAATAATCCACTTTTGGGGATTAGATATCAGCTGTCAATTCCTATAGCAGGAGTCTGAACTGAATTTATTGAGGCGGATGGGAGCTCAGCGAACGCCAAACTGTCCACGGTGTTTGCAAACCAGCACACATCACAGTTCACTGCCTCTCCCAATTACTTTTGGATACTTTGGCTCCTATATGACTGTGTTGGAGTGTTAAATAAAAGTTCTTTGTGGCACACAGTTTTGTGACTTAATCGTTTGGTTAATTGTGTCCACCTACAGCAATCACTTCCCTTGGGCCTTGCCTTGCTGACAGTAGCAGTTTGTGTGGTAAAATATAGCGCACACCAGGGGAGCACAAAATCCAGTAGTATGTATGATGTAAGTGGACAAAACCTGTGGTGCTTTGGGCCAAATAAAAGACAGACTGCTCCAGACAGTGCAGCCTCCTGAGGTCTTCCTGAGGTGGGAAATCTTCCCTGTGGTGCAGCTACCATCACCTTACCTTGCCCAAGAGCACCTGGAGCAGAGGGCCAGTGTTCATTTCCTATGTCTGTCACTGTCCAAATTCACCTACATTTCAGAATTGCATTGACTCAGACACCTCATTTGGCAGTTGAAGCTCACCAGCACGTTCTCCTGGCTCTGGAGGAGTGGGCTTGGGCTCTGGCACCAGCTCCAGCACCAGGCATTGAGGTGGGAGGCTGGTCATGGAGCAGCCTGTACCAGCCAGCGGAGTGGGACAGCAGGCACCTGAGGAGCTAGCAGGCTGTGTCATGGAAGGTGGGCATTTGAAATGATGGCCAATGTAGCCTGGGTGCTCCAGGGGTAAGCTGGAACAGTGGAGAGAGGGCTTTCGAGGTGCTGTACCGGGATGGGGGCGCGTGGAAACTGAAAGACCTTGCCTTGATGTAGCCAAGGCTAGAGGAAGGGGCCCATGCCCAGCCGAGTGAGGGATTTAGAGGGCAGTACCCTGTCTCCCTGGCTCCTCTCTCACCACAGCCTGTGTCTCCCTGGCCTCCTACCCTTACATTCTGCTGACTTGCTTTGGGCAAATGCACCCAGCCCAGAGTGAACCTGTTTGTGTGTTCGGTGCCCAGGAAAAAAATATCCAAGCCAAGGTATTTTGTTAGTAATTAAGTGTTAATGGATGTTTCAGAAATTGCTTTTTAATTTTTTTCAATGGGAAACAAAAAGCCACATTGTCTGAAGCCTGGTCTGCAGCACAGGCACTCGGCAAAAATACCTCCACACCGCTGCGACGGCTTCACCCCCTCTACCTTTGGCTGCGCTGAGAGCTCGAGCATAGGTGAGTGAACAGCATCTTAAGTACTATGTATATTCAGTGTGCTCTAAGCAGGGTTAGATAATATGATATTTATAAAGCCCAATCCTCTGTATACTCGAGGGTTGACCACCTTGCTAGAACCACTGCCACTGAACTGCTATTAGCAGCGGTGAGGGGTGGCTGTAAATTTTGCCTCATGTAGACAAGGCTTACAAGGTAAGCAGGCAAACCCTCGGCTGCAGCCGCATGCCTAGGAATGGAACCTTTTATTTGCTGTCATAGTGATGACTTTTAATTGTCCCAATAAACAAGCTTTTAAAAAGCTTCTAAAATGTTCTCTAATAACACACTTTGGTCTTTAGCCATAGAAATGCAGAAATAATTAGAAGTGCCATTGTGTACAGTGCCTTCTGGACTGGGCTGAAGGTGAAGGAGAAAGTATCATGCTATCCTTGTCAGCTGCAAGGGTAATTACTGCTGGCTGAAATTACTCAACATTTGTTTATAAGCTCCCCAGAGCATGCTGTAAATAGATTGTCTGTTATAGTCCAATCACATTAAAACGCTGCTCCTTGCAAACTGCTACCTCCTGTTTTCTGTAAGCTAGACAGAGAAAGCCTGCTGCTCACTTATTGAGCACCAAGCACTGAAGAGCTATGTTTAATGTGATTGTTTTCATTAGCTCCTCTCTGTCTGATATTGCATTTATAGTTTGCAAGGCTTGAAGACTGGCATGTTGCATCCCTTTCATTTGCTGCAGAAAGAGCAAATAGCTTTATTTCTGGAGGGTGTGTGCAACAGTTGATGGGAATTTTGGAATACCAAAAGCATGGGAATATCTGCGGACACTCGTCCTCCTCCTGGGCAATGGTGGTTTTCCTATTTGCCTTTTAAATGCTCCTGCACTGGTTCCAGCAATGGTCACAGTGCCTAAATTGTCCTTTGAAGGATGAGAAGTATTTTCATAAGAGGTTAGAAAGAATGTATTTTCCTTAGCACTGAATTTCACAGTACAGCATTGTCCTGTCCATTATGACCTGAGTTGTATGAAATAGTGATGCAGCCACAGCCTGTCTGTTTGATTTGCTCGCAGCATGATTTACCACATCATATCACAACAGCCCAGGTATTTCCAATAAATATGGGGCCAAATTCATCGCTGACATATGCAGACACAATTCCACTACTATCGATAGAGTTGCATTTGCTCCCACCAAGGTGAATCTGGCCGCTAAATTGAAGATTTAGGGGAAAGAAATAGAATTTAAAACTGAACAAAACCAAACCAAATCCCCAAACCCCAACAAAAAAGAGCCAACCCACAAAACCAAAACCGAAACACACCTCTGCACACCACATATTAAAAAAAAAAAAAAAAGAAAAAGAAAAAGAAAAGAAAGGAAAAAAAAAGCTCAGTACAGATCCATTACTGGGTATCAGGGGCAGAAATTTGTAACCCCTGTTTCATGAGTAATTCATGAGAACACACACAAAGGGTATTTCAACAGCACTCATTTTTATTTACCACTGATTATTTCCCCAAATCAGTACTGATTATATACAGAGCAAAGTGTGGACCCATCATGTCACATTTATCTGAAAAGGCTAGCAACAGCAAGCTCTCTTGTGTGCCCCCATAGCTGGGAAAAAGTCTAGACATTAGTGAAATTTAACCTGATTTTCTTAAAATGCAGACAATGCCCTGGTGTAAATCCTTGTGGAAGACATTGCAGCTACAACAACTTACACCAGTGACTGAGCTTCCCAGGAAATAACACTACAAAGCAGCAATGTTAGTGACCAGTAGAGAATTATTAAAGGAACACAGATAATTGGAAGAAAATAAATGACCTGGGTAGAATAGCCGCTGCAAAATGAAGTGCAGGCAAATTCACTGTACTGGATCCCTTCCAGCCTTGCATGTCCTAGATGCCTTTCTCCCTAATTTTAAGATCTGTGTACAGCTTCTGTTCTCTGCAAGCCAGTCAGAAAGGGCTAAGGATTGGGGTTTGGATATCCACATTTTCTTCTAACTGGAATCATTGCCTGTGGAAAACTGTCCTTCTGGGAAAGATGCTGGAGTGCTAGAAATGATGATTCAATTGCCCATTAAGATAATTCCTGGAAGTACTACTTTCTTGAGGCTGTGTTTCCAGGAATGGCAATCATGGCATCGCTGCTCTGACAGTACGATGGGTATCTCCAGAAGTGGACACAGCAGGTGAATATTTCCAGCTACTACAAGTAATACACCGCAGGTTAGATCTTGTGGTTGTCTTATTTGCAAAAGCTAACTAACGCAGCATATTGCAGTTCTTTGACGATGAATTATACCAACTGTTTTGCAATAAACGGAAGCCTTTTTTCTGCGATCCAGGTAATATTTTTTATGTTCCTATTACTGCTTTTTTGTGCTATTAGAGAAGCAGTGAATCTTTAAAGAGAAACTTCCTACAGCTAAAAAAGACATTAAGGGGGAAAAAAGCTGGGAGCCATAGTGACAGGTACAACTAAGGCTGTATCCTTCGGTTCCCTGGAAACCAGTCAAACACTATCTCATCTTGCAATAGTTGTGTCTGATCCTCTGCTTCAGACATCTTCCTAATAATGGCAACTACAGAGGTGACTCTCTGCAAATAAGGGCTTACAGCAACTGGACATCCATCATATATCTCCAGAGCAACATTAGACCACCCTAATGGGTACTCCCGTCTTCATTATGATATTAATTCTCTAAATTTCCAAAGTGATTTCATTTGTAAAATGACAAAGGCTGGCTGCTCAGGAGACAAACTGTTTTCATCCCCCTCCTGCATGCTTACAAAGGCTTGCTCTCTTTAGTCTTTGGGGGAAAAGAAATTTGATAGCATCAGATCTCTTGTGATACACAAGGCTGCCTAACAGCTACACCACCTGCCAGCACTGCATGCCTGCCCATCCAGCCTGAAGATTTCTAAAGCAATGGTTGATGAGTAGAACANGGGGGGAAGCTATGCAGGAAGAAAATAGAGGCTGTATAAAATACTCAGTGTGAAAGTGAGGCAGGATTGAGGGTAAGGGTGAGGTCAGAGCCAAGGCTGGAAACTGAATCAATCTGAACAAGGTTGGTTTGGTTAGATTAGGTAAAAGCATGATTTTCTCCCTGGTGTATCAAAGCCTTTGCTGTGGCTACAAATTCACTGACAGCCAACCAACGCAAACTGTTCTCAAAGAGGCAATTCTTTGCATAGCTCCTGATCTCCAAACTCTTCAGGATGAAAAAAATAAAGATTAAATTAGAAAGGAAATCAGGAAACCTGTGATATCGCTAATGCTTGCCCCAAATAGTGACTAACTAAAGTGCCTGGCAGAACAATAGTGAGGAATTAGGAGGTTCTTTTAAGGGCAGTGATAATTGCAACCTGACTGCTGAATGAATTTGTTAGCAGTTGAAACAAAACAGCGTTTAATGCACAGAAAAGTGTGATACCAATCTTATTAGGCTTTATCCTGCTTTAAGTGACCACCCAAATTGCATCCTGTAATTTGCCTGGTTCTGGGCTTTCTCTCATTTACATTTGTTCAGTGCTGTTGCTGTCCACAGTTGGGTACGTGCAGGTAGTGGTGTGAGAGGAGAAGTGTCTCCTGCCTCCCAGTGAAGACTGCCTTCAACAAGATCCTATGAGTACCCTCTTACAATTTCATTGCCTTTGTCCTTGCTCCACTGCTAGTTTCCTTTTGTACCAGCTACTTCCACATCCCTTTTAGTGAGAATCTCAGTATTCAGGGCCAGCACTGGTGTGGCTGCATGGCACCCAGGCCCAGGGCATCCTGCATCCCAGGTGTCCTTCGCTGGCAAGGACATAGCAAAGTGCCTGTGAGGGGTTGCAGCCCAAAAGCACCTTCACCTGGCTCACAGGGCTGCTCTGTTCAGGCAGCAGCGCAGATGGCTCTTCAGGTGACTGTGTCACCCAGAACTGAATGTGGCTCCTCATCCTGCCACTGTCTTTCATCAAGCATTTACTGCAAACAAGGCTCTTCATTAAATTTTATAAATGTATCAGAGAATGTTTCTATCTCACATGTGACAATGTTATAAAATCTTGTTTAAAACTAAATTAATTAGCAACATTGAAAACATTGAAAGGGTTGGCTCTTTTTTCTCCCAGAGGAAGCCCTCATGTTTAGGCTAGAGTCAAGCTCCTTTTTTTTTCTAATTCTCTTTCTTACTGGCCTTATAAATCTTGCATCTGTTGCTGAACAGACATGCAGCTTCAGCAGGAAGCAGACTGCCCCTCTTTTTTCCCTTCTCTGCCCTCCTTCCCCAAGTCTCCAGCAATTGTGGCTTAACTCGGAGACTAGGCTGGAGCTGTAGATTTGAACCTCCTCACACTGAGGAGGTCACTGAACCATAGTCAGCTCACCAGTTTCTGGGTGAGTGCTTTAACCACTGCTATAAAAGATGAGCAGCAGCATCACTACCATCCATCTTTAAAAAATAAAGAGTAATCCAGTTGTCCAGCCCTCAAGGAACAAAGCACCTATGAGTCAGAGGGTTTTGCTGAATATGAATGTGAGCTACTTCTTAACGCTTAACTGAAGCTCTGTGTGCATAGCTTAGTCTTATAAAAAATATGATTTTTTGATTATTGGCCTCCCTTCAGTGTTTCCTAGCAGATTTAAGCATCACCTCAACACAACATACTTGCTGCTAAAAATTCTTGTCTTCAGTGAGAAGCACATGGCACAAAAGGAACTTGGATCTTCTAAATTTTCCTCAGAAATCTTGAATGTAATCTTTGGTTCTAGCCATCAGGATGGGATTTTAATGATGTAATGATCCTGCCAGATGATGATTGACTGCTGTTTCCGTATCTTTTAATATATATGGGAGATAGAGATGCTCAGCACCTCCTGGTATTACACCACTTTCCAGTTCTACAGCTTAATTTTTCTGCATTTTAAGTATTTAACATAAAGACATGATGGTCTGAGGTGGCCTGGCAGCTGTCCCTACCAGCTATTTATGCTTTTTGAAATTTTGCATTCCACAGACTCAAATTCAAATGGATGTAAGGATGTCTACTGCGATTGCTTATCTCAGGGATAAACTTGGCTCTATGTTATATGCTTCTGACATTATTGATGGCCCTCTGGCCTCCAAATTAAATTATTAATGGAAAATTCTTTGTCATTTGTTTCTCAATGTCACATGAACACAAAAGTATTTTTCAGTGCAGCGTCATGGAGAAGACATTCTACTTTTGCATTGAACTTCACCTTTTTGAGAGAGGTGTAAAAATATTATTCCTTTCCATCTTTAACTAAAGACTCTAGCTCTCTAAGATTAATCCATTGCAGTTGCTAAGAATAAAAGTTCTAGTAACACCTCAAAGTCCTGCTTTTTTTTGCAGCAATCACAGGCCAATACTTTGGGTTCTGTGCCAATTTCATGTTAGCCAGTATAAATCCACTCTGGCATCATTAACTTTGTTTCTGTCTTCCATGGTTGCTTTCCATAAGCTTGAAACTCCAGCTTAGTGTTGCTTCAGTATGGGCAACATACTACATGAAAAAAAGTGAAAAAAAGTTCGGTTTTCTAAGCTCTTTGAATGCTCTGTATTAATCCAGCCCAGAGCTAGAGCAATCATTACTCACTAGGCTTCCTGAGTTTTACCATGGAAAGAAATTAGCTTCTCAAGGGTGACTGTAAAAGCTATAGTGTTTTGGTTTTGTTTTTTTTTTTTTTTGTGTGGGGTCTGTGCTTAGGAACAAGCAGAACATTACTTTGCTGGGATTCAGTGGGGTGACAGCCACCATGAGGGTATGGCTGGAGGTTGGCTTATGGTGAGGGAAGCCCAGACCCGTGAGGAGTGTTGTGGCATTGAGATTTCGTTGTTAACTGCATATGACCTTTCTGCTTTCATGTAAGCGGACAGCAGAGCCATGACCACCTGACGCGGTCCATGCTGCCAGTTATGCATGGGAGGGTTGACTGATCTTTTCTCTTTCCAGGCTTAGGGGGAAGTGAAACATGTTGCAAATGCTATTTAGTCTGTTGGCAGGCTCCGTCTCATAAAGGCAAAAATGTGGCTGAAAGCCACTTTTATTTGCTCTCTCCACCCAAACAGTACTTTTATTGCTGAGCTTCTGGAAGCCACAATACAGCATCTGACCGGTGCTCTGCTCTCAGATACCTCTCAAGTAGAAAACAAGTTGTTTGCCATTTTCTTCCCTTGTCAGATCAAACCAATACACATACTCAATATACCTAGCTTGAGAAGTTTTCTTTATTGATGGCTCTCACTTTCTCTGCAAACAATATATTTTCTACAGTAACCGTCCAGGTAAATAGGGTTCACTCTGGAAATAGAAGGAGCAGAACCATATGGGAGAGTATAAAAATGAACTGACCTGAACCACGGTTCTGAAAACATTGTAAATTGTTTCCATACCTTGACAAATGTTCACACTGGTTAGGAATGCCTTTGTTGTTGTGACTTGTCTTCTAATTGTCTGGCACCTTCCAGGGAATAGTTCTGCTCTTATGCTAAATTATGACATGGAGATAGTTTGCCTCAGGTTTCTATTGTGTTCCCAATACATGAGGAACAATTGTTCCTCAAGCCCAAATTTTGTTCAACTTTGTTTAATGTTTGTGTGACATCTGATTTCAATGGTATTTGAACAGGAATGGTACCGGTGTCACAACTTCAGTGCACTCTGAAGCATGACTATATCTTGCTGATTTGATAGCAAACTTTTTGAGGGATTCATGGTGTGAAGAAGAACCTTGCACCCTCTTTTACTTGACCAAGAAGCTCTGAAGTAATTTTTTATCCCCTCCATACACATACATTTTAAGAAGTTGCAAACTTATTGCATGCATGCTGTGTAGCATAAGTAGCACAGATCCATATGGTAAGTCTCTGTAGCACTGCTATTTCAGAACACTGCCATTCAGGTACATGGGTACACTCAGAAAATTTCTGTTAGCATAAATAATTTACCATGAAAAATAGTATTCCCACATCAAAAAAAATGTATGTGAAGTACAAATATACTCCAAACTTGTGGATCTTATTCTGTGTTTTTATTAGCTCTGTAAACAATATTTGTTTTCTGCTATTTGGGATGCTAATAACAGGAATTATGTCTCCTTCAATAAGCAAGCTTTTTTAATATAAATAGGATTTGTATATGCTAATTAATAATGCATTGCATCTACACTGACTACTGGATACTGTAACCCTTAGATGGAAAGGATTGAACATAGGCTGGTCCCTTCAAATCCAAACTTTTCAGGTATTCTCTGCACACCAGAGTGATGTTGCCTTTTTAAGAAGGCATTTTTTATTCTGCAGTTCAAGATGGCCAACACCTGGGCATGATATTCTTCTTTTGACCTTGTAAAATCATTTGCAGTTCTCAAAGCAGGAATACCTCGTGATAAAACCATATTAAGTGATAATGACATTTTGCCAGATTGTGCTGAGAATTGCTCTGAGAAGGAGGAAGACATTTCCATTGATTGTTCATCAATCTTCAGATTGTCTTCAAATGATGAAGTGCTCAGATTCCCAGCCCAGAAGCTGCATGGCATGAATGTACCCCACGGGCAGAGGGAAGCAGCAGGATGTGGTGAGGCAGGAAGGGCACTGACAGAGTCCAGGATGAGCTCCAGCCATTCAGACCCACACATGGTGCGTTATGCAGAGGACAGCGTGTGGCCTTCAGGTCTGTATCCTGAGAAATAATATCATTGGTGTTTGGCTTTGCTGAGCCATCTGCACCGCTTTCCATTGCAGGAAGAGCAGGTTGATAGTGATACTATTTACAATTCATTATGAGAAGATTGTGGAAGATTGTTGAAGACAGGAACCGCTGACCTCCTTTCATCTGCAGGAGTACATTCATAAACGATAGTCCACTTTAAGGACACTGGAGTGGAGAATTATACTGGGCTCCTTCTTCTACAATCTTCTTTATCTTTTGGGTCAGCAACATCACTAATTGGCACTTGACAGCACTTCCAGATACTCCTTGTGAATCTCATAGTGTGACTGATGGTTGATAACATAAAGAGAAGAATCCTCAGATCCATTTTAGTCCATCAAAAACTAGACACTGCCTAGCATGTACCACATCTGGCAATTGATAGCACCATGTTTGTTAAGGTTATCTGATTGGAAGAGCTGCAAGCAATGAATAACGCAGCAAAGCTGCATGTGATAACCTCCCCACAGTGAAACTGCATGGGCTGACAGTTAGCTTCATGCTTGCCATTTTAATATTCTGGATTTTTAAAGAGGAAAGTGCTAAAGAAATACCCCTGATTTTCTGAATGCACTTGCTGGACAAAAGATATCCCAAAATGTGGCTAAGAGATTTTTTTAAATGCTGCTGAGTTTTTTCAAATCAGTTTTTCACATGCTAAATTATTATTTTTGATGCCTGAATGCATTTGAGGGATGAATTTATTTTGCAGTAGAATTACTGCAACTTTCCTCTTTATGCCCAAAGAAGAATAGTTCAAAATTTATACACTTTGCTACTATATGTCTAAACCATAACTTTTTAAATGTACTTTATACATTAATCTTTTCAAACCCTGGTTCAGGACAAGAAAGATGGTAATGTTGCTTTTCTAATTTTCTTAACATTTGTAGGCTAGCATATACAGAGAAAGAGTTTCTATCAGCCTTAAAGAGGGAAAATTATTTCATTATATGTGATTAGTAATGTGCACCTTCTTCAGCTCATTTTACATATTTCAAATAGTTTCCTCTGCTGCGGACATCCTGCTTGTTAACAGGATCTTCAACAGAAAGTAAAAAGCTATGGCAGTGCATGCATTGGACTGGATAGCTCTGACCTGCCATTGAGTGATGGATGTTCTCATAGCAGCTGAGGAAAATAGCATAACAGAGAGAAATATTAGTGTTGCATTGCATATTTTTGTTCAATATACTCTCTGAATCTCAAATGCTCCAACACTTGCGTGCATTTCAGCACCCTGTTCCTATGAGTGCATTACATAAATCTGAATTCCAGGCAGCGCTATGCAGACTTGCAAACCCTTCTTCTCTGAACTCTATTATTTATAAGATTAAAACCCCTGAGGTTTCAAATGGCAGGTTTATTGTCAAGTACAATGTACTTTTCATTCTGAATGGACAAAAGCCTTTGAGCTTACCTGAGTCTGCATGGAAACCTGCCTGCCTGCCCTCAGTGCTACCACATGTATTAGTGGAGGCCAATCTTTTCTCCAGGGGTGTGAGACAAGCATCCTGTAGGGCCCTCCACCCACAGCACTGGTATGCACCCTGTTGGAAGACAGCTCTTTCTTTACAAGCATTGGGTGTATGGCATCCATCCAGGGCTGCATCAGAGCTAGAAGCACTCAGAAAGGGTTATTCATAGAAATGAGTTATCAGCTCAGTTAATCTTCGGAGTCTCTTTGCAGAACACCCACAAACACATGTTGAACCTTACAGATGTGGTCATTGTTAACAGCCATTCAATAAAAATGACATGGGAAGCCCACAAAGTATTTGCTCTGTGGTTTTGTATTGTATGATATTCACTGGGTGTGGTGAGTCTTAAATAGAAAAACAGTATAAAAAGGATGGAGCAATTAAGATTTCAGAAAAGCTTTTCAAATATTTTGGGTGCAGATCTCACATCTGCCCATGCGAGTATAGTCCCAAATATACTAGAAAAATAAATATTTAGCCTGTGGTCAGGTATATTCAGAAAAAAAATTTTACAGATTTTAAATGGAGAAAGCACTAGAGGCTCCTAAGATGGCCATTAAAGATTGTATTGTGAAGCGTTTCATCTGAGACATTTTAAAGATCCATAGTTGGTCTTCCAAAGTGTCAAATGTCTTTCAGATGTCCTGGTGCTAATGAAACATATATTCATCAATCTTTAGGGTGGGAGGTTTTTACAGCTGCTTACCATTGCTTCATATGCACATAAAAATCTCCTCTCTTGTTCTCAAATCACAGGCAAGGGAAAAAAAGAAATATTTTTTTAACTAAAGAAGAGATATGTTAGCTTCTTTGACTTGAACTGCTCCAGAAGTGATCTCAAAAGAACTGTTGACCACCCTGTTTGCCACATGTTGGTTTTTTTTTTTTTTAATGCCAAGACTTTTAGTACTAATGAAGGCACACAAATAGAAACTAGTTGACGTTTTGTGAGATCTAGCTAACTAATGTTTTGTTAGTTTTTGTAACACACATAAGAGCTTTTTGACTTTGGCTGTAAGAATGAAATAAGTAAATATTGGTTAATATAGGAAAGGGCATACAGTTTATTTTTAATGGATTAATAAGAGCAATTAACCTTGCAGTGCGTTAACATTTTAGGACTGATATGTTTGTGACTGAGTTTTACATGAAGTGTCCTTGCAAAGGTCAAAGCCAAACTGTATTTTTTAAAAAATTAAGCTCAAAAGTTTGTATTTGCTGATGTTGTCTGTCCAGAGGCACTAGAGGTGTAAATTTAATACCAGGAAAAAAACGAATATGGTATGAGATCCATAAGTGATCAGTGCAACTTGAAAATCCATAATTAAATTAAACTGTGTGAGACCAATGGGAATTTATTAAAGAAGGAAGAGGAAGAGCTATTTTATTTAATTTCATTTTATATAACTCTTTTGTTATGCTTCTAAGTCAAATGTATTTTTAATAAGTCAGGTATATTATGATTCTGCCAAAAGATCATTAAAGTCTTTGTGTTACATTAATGACTGTGGTAAGCTTGCTGATTTTAATGTTCAAGCATGCAACACGACCTAAGTCAATTTTGGTCACTTCCTTCCATGTGTCCCTTCAGAAAGATGATCAAACTAAAGAACTGGGTTGTGTTCACTAAATGGCCAAGACACATCTTGGTACAGCTATGACTCACAGATCCTTTGTATAGGCAGAAGGGAGACAATGCAAAACCCAGATGGTAAACCAGAAACTGTTGTGAAGATTCTTCCTCAGAAGTCTGGTTTGGAAAAAGAAGGGGTTGAGGCGTAACGTAAGAGTGAGTACTGCAGGGAGAACAGCATGGAACTTCTTTGTTTTAATAAACAATTTTTGGTTGTTTTTGGGTTTGGGTTTGGTTTATTTCCTCCCTGAATCTAGTCACCTGTGCAACTGTTTTGGGGTGTGGTTTTCCTCCACCAGAATGTGCCAAGGCACTATTTAAGGTTGAATGTGTTCTTCACTGACTTTTTGGTCTTTTGGCACATACTTTACTCTGTTGGGCTTTTCCTTTTAAGTCTTCAGTTTGTTGGACATGGTTACTGCTGACTGGGGTGGTTTCTGTGGGCTCTTCACAGCTGAGGAATCTATCAATCAGAGGTGGCAATTACATGACTTCATGGCTCATTCCTCTCTCTTCTCTCCTATTCCATTGTGACCTTGGCTTTAACAGATACTGTCTAGCAGACACTGCTTACAAAAGGTGCTTGTCCTTACACTGCTTGCAAGTTTCCTGACTCTCTTCCATCTGACTAAGGGGAACAGGAGATCCCAGCAATGATTCTGGGTTGACCAGAACAGACACAAGACTCTGCCTTTTTTCCCCCAAATATTTTCAGTTTTTTCTTTTTTTACTTGAATCTCATATTTTCTAAAGAACTTATAAACTCATGGGGGCAAAAGCTATGTTTTATGTAGCTATAATGACAGCACAGAAAGCCAAGAAGGAATTGGGATGCTATGTGTTAAGTGAATAGCTTGCTGACATTTAGTTTCAAATTCTTTTGTCACTGTGTCCCTTTCTTTTTTGTAAGGCTAGTCTACAATGGTCAGAAGGCATTTTGTACTATGTAAATTATTAATTATTTTTCCACATGCTTGCGATACTTCCATCTGCTCAGTTGCATGATTTAGAAGAAGAGTCTCCCTGTTATGCATCTCAAATAATCTATGATATCCTTGCTAGCCCTTGAGTGCCAGCATTGAAAAACAGAATTAAGGAAAAACCAAGTGCAAACTAAATTGCAGGATTAATTTAAAATAAGGAAAGGATCTGGTCATATTATTTACCATTTATTTATATATGACTGACGCTACAAGAGGCAGCAATCAGGCCAAGAGTTGATGTGCTAGAATCTGTAAAAGAGCATGTCTGAAGGAAATTGCAATCTTAATTAGTGAACAAGCAGCTGAGGAGCTAGCCAAAAGCAACAACAACAAAAAAGCACAAGACAGCTCAGTACTCATAACAGTACAGGCCAGTTCATGAGCATGTGGGGATTGTATGTGTATTGCTTATTTTTGGCTGCTAGTGGCAATCCAAAGTTTCAGGCTGTTTAACCTTTGTTTTGTGGTATTGCAGATTTTGTAGGTTTGAGAATGGGAATTAAACCTATAGCAAAGGTCTGGAAGGTGAGCTGAGCTGATCATTTGCTTCACAGGCTTAGGCTGTTTGCTTGACTTCTCAGAATGATTCTTTTATGTGTACAGCATTGTGTCAGAGAAGTCATGGAGATGCTTTAGGGAGAGATGCACAGGCGGAGAATGGAGCCTGTCACAAATGCTGGGGAAACCCCATAATCAATAAAAATAATATCATAGGAAGCCTTGGAGAGCAACAATGGGGGGGGTGGAGGTGTTTAAAGACAGAATTCATGTGTGTTCTTTAATGAAGCCTATTAAAGGCAAAAGTGGTTTAAAATGGGCTTCATTGAACACTCAATCCTCTTACTCAAAGTAAGACTCTGATAGCTTCAGATGGAGTCTCTTTGCAGATAAGCTTGAAGAACCTGGCCTTAGCTGTGCCACAATTAGCACATTATCATTACATAGATATATATTAATTTGTTGGTAGTTCTTTGGTGTTCAAAATAAAGTCATTGAAAAGCAAGCTTGTCAGGAAATTAAAGTTGATAAAGACATCCAAATTTGTACTCAAAATGTTGTGCTTAGGCAGATTCCCCAAACTATCACAGAAAAGTCAAGAAAGTAGTAGAATTGTTTCTCTTTCTTATTTGGGAAAAGGATGTCCTTTTCCCTTCCTCCCTCTCTGTCTGTATACTTATTTGTTTTGGCTGTGTGAAGAAACACTGATTTATGGAAAGGACATTTCTCAGGGAAAAAAAACCCAACACCAAACCCCAAACAAAAAAACCCTAACCAACCAAAAAATAAAAACCCCAAACAAACCAACAAAAACCCAGGAAATTTTTCTCAAGCCAGCAGTACAATTTGCAAGGACCATCCTACGATGTAAGAAACCAGAGTTTAAATTCCAATTTGAACAGTCCTGTAAAATCACATAACACCAAAACCACTTCAGAAGACAGTAGAGCAATGTCTTAATGCTAATTTCATCAGACATGTCTGGAAGGAGGTGTAGGGAGTAGAAAAACAGGTCTCTCAGTAAGGTCAGCAACAAGTTTTCCCATACAGCACTGGCAGTAAGGAGATAGATGAGATTCATGCAGTTTTCAGAAAAGAGCACAATGTCTCTCCTTTCTATGTGAGCCTCCTTGAGTATTTTGTCACCAAAGCAGGCAGACACCCTTACATAAATAGCTTCAGCCACATCTCAAAAGTTAATCTAACTTCAAATTGTTTTGTACCAATAGCAAAGAGCATCATTGTCTCCTGGATGTTTTTGATATGTCAACAATGAAGGACCTGAAAGAAAATAGTGAGTTCATGGCCATTCATTGTTGAAGCAAAGCAAAATATTCAGCAGAATTCCTTTGCTGGCAGTTTGTTTATTGGCAGTGAAACTTTTAGGCAGGGGTTCAACAGTGTGAGATCAGCATTAGACATCTGAGAATTTTTTATTAATGAAGTATAGGAATTCACTCATTTTCCTAAAGGAGACTCAACAGTGAACCTGTCTGTCTCTGTGATGAAAGGAATATTTTCACTATTACTAGCACCCCCCTGAAAGCCTCTGCTTTCCAAAACAACTTCTGAGGATGGAGATGGACCTTGCTGGGAGACACTTTTCTTACTCACTGAATTCTCAGCAAACCACCTTGGCAGGTTCAGAAGACCAAGTTACAGTGAGGTCCTCTGAGAACCACTTAATACTGAAAACATTTCAGACCTAACTAAGTAGGGCTTTATCTTTTCAGTCTCCTCTCTCAAAAATAAGCTCAGCATTCCTGACTTTTATACTATTTTATAGTGAAACCTGCTGTTAGAGTCACATAATTTTCCAAACTCTATGGTTAGCATAGGCAAACAACTCAACCTATCTTTGAGTCTCCAGTTCAGTCCTGTTTACATGCCTCTCTGCCTTGCCTTCCTAAACTCTCCTCCTCTCCATGTACACTGCTAGTCAATATGAAGATCGAAGTCTCTGCAGTTTCATTTTTACGTGCTTTGTGTTTCCACCTAACCAAAAAGGCTTTTAATTTTATATGTAACAATACCATGGAGGCAGTTATAGAAATAAAAATATGCTGCACTGGTAGTGTAAAAAAAATGATCCTGGCCCTTCCACAGCAAATGTTCAGATTGGTAATATTAATGGGAACAGGCATTCTACAAACAGAAATCCCCAACCCCAACTAAACTGGAGAGACATAATATTTAAAGCCAAGGGCAATACTGAGAAAGCATTTCAGATCCCTCATGGCTTGTGAGCAAGGGGATGGTGGTGTTCACACAGGGTTTTGGGGAAAAATGGCAACTCAGTCCTATAACTGGTCTAATTTTGAGCAGTGGTATCTGTCTCTGAAGGGCTGCAGAAAGTGCTGCAGGATAGGTACACCTTTGTGACCTAATTGGATATGTCCAAAGTAAAAGAAAAAAAAAAACTAGATGCTTTTGAAGAGTCTCAGTAACAACCCATATTATCAGGGAAGCTATTTCAGTCCCAATGAGAATCCATGAGCCATGGGGCGTGAAGCAGCCATGGCCCACCTGGGACCATGAGGGGAGTACCTTTGGCTCTGAGCTCAGTATTACCCATGCATTTTTGAACAGAAATTTCAGATGTTAGGACATGATTTCAGAAATATCAAATGAAGTTAAGCTTATTACCATGTTATATCAGATCAAATTTCCAGTTATTTCTTCAATCAGCATTTATTGTATGACTGCATCGTAATGAAGATTTCAGAAACATGATGAAGCTGTACATTTGCAGTAAATGGAACACCTGTGTTTATTACAAATCTGTGCGCAGAGCTCTATCTGCATAGAAACTTGTCAGTCAAACAGATGTCCCTATATTAATTCTCTTTTTCTAATTGGGTAATGGAGGTGAGATGACATTTCTATCATGACTGTTATGTGATTGACATATGTCTAGGCTGAAGCAGATGCCCAACACACACACACACTCCCCCCCCGCCATAGAAAACAAACCAGTGACAAAGTTGACTCACATGAGGCTCTGCCTGTTCATTTAAAGAATAGTAGTGTAAAATCCATAAGAAATCTGGTCAAAGACCTAATTATGAGACAATTATATTCCTTATTTTTGATAACATTTGTCCAGTTATTTATTTGCCTGGTGTTGTATGTAAATGCATATTCAGATTTGTAATGTATAAGGTATATCCTTTTGGTGATTAATTACTGCTTTTAGCTTTTGGCTTTAGCTTTTTATTTAAGGGTTTTTTTATAGAAAATGGTAAAGAAACATATTTATTGCAAAAAATAAATAAAACATTAAAATTACAGAAAGAAGTATATTAATAAAGTGTATCCAGCTTTTTTTCTCAGCACTGAATATCTAGTTGGAGTCTTAGCATGTAAAAATGCCATGTTTTGTACAAATAACCAACAGTAGCCAAATCATCTGTAAACTGGGCTTTGAATAATGGTCTGATTATCAAATGGAAGTTATAATTTTATTCAGTTAGCTTCTTAATTTCATTGCATTTTTTGACTTATGTTTTTGTGTCTTCTAAATAATGAACGAAACAAATTCCTGTGTACAAGTATTCCACAAATTTTAAAAATGCTATAGATTATACAATTGCCACATTATCAGGTCCATAACTTTCAAGCCTTTACTTTGGTAGAAATTAACTGGTAGCAGGAGAAACTGTAGCAGGTTGTCATTGCCTGCTAAGACAAGAATAGCTTCATAATTACATATTTTCCTCTATCCAGATAGATAAAGATGGCTTTGAATTATCCATTTTTTTTCTTGGGTGCTGTATATTTTAAAAGTGTAGGAAGGAAAACATGAAAACACACTGCCTTTTGAAGCAAATTAGCAGTAGAAATGAAGTAGAAAAACATTTCCCTTTTCCTGACTGTTTTGCAACTAATGTGGGTTTCTTGAAGTTGTACATGACCGCAAAAAATGATAAATATATTGGAAAAAGGAAGGGAAAAATGAAAGAGTAAGCTGGCCGTATAAAGCAGCTGATGTAAAGATGGAGAGACATAGCCATAGAAACTAGTCACATAAATAGTCATGAAATGAAAAGTTTCAGATTTGTATTGAAGTAAAAAAAAACTACTTAGAGAAAGGCCAACAGGCCAGACTAAATAATCCTCGACTTAACGTCCAATTCTGAATCACATATTAGCTGCAGAGATTTTAATGTAAATATGCCATTACACTGTCATTACAGTGATCAGGCTGCATGGCTCACAGGTCACATCTCAGCCACTGTTAATTTTGCAGGCAAAAGCTTTTTTTCTCTTGAAATGTTAATAACTTTCTATTAGTTAATGTAGCGTGACTAAAATTCAGATTAGATATAATTCATTTTAATATCTGTGACTGGCTATCCCGATCATTTAGCAATGGTTTCCAGCTGAATACAAGATGCTAAATTGGACTCATTTGCATAGCCCTGTTAAAGCAATGCCATTCTCTAAACGTAGGCATCTTCAAATTAATTTAAAAGATTTTTTTTTCTGGTTTTGCTACCAGGATAAAACCTTTTGCTAACAACTAATAGAAGTTATTATGAGCCTAACACACATCTTTTTCCTTCTTTTTTTTCTGGAACAAATGACTAGTTAATATCATTAACCAGTAAGGGAAAAAGCCCCCACAGTACTTTTGAGTGCTAAAATGGCCTAATTTGGGAGCTGCAGATAGACCAACCACCACTATTTGCCAGCACTGAAATAAATACCTTTTCTTACTCTTAAGCACACTTAGCTGTATTGCTATATGTCAAAAGTTAACACTGGACTGACCTTGAAATGATCACTGAATCCACTGGGTTTATTTAAAGATCTGCTATAAAACATATGTTCATTTAAGGTACAGTTTAGCTAAACTCGGCATCTCTCAGGACCTTCACTGGTTCCTGAAAGAGTTCAGCACAACGGAAATTGTGGGTTATTATTAATCATTAATATTTTTCCCTTAATATGCACATGTAACACTATTTAATGGTAATGGGAGATACATTAGCTCTGCAAGGAGAGAATGGCCCTCCAACTTCTTAAACCTGTTTTTAAACTCATTTCAATAAACACCTATGTGGGGGTTTTGTGGGACAATGGCTTGATGCAATCTTGAAGAGGAATGGTCAGAACCCTTTTCTTTTAAATTAAATGCAAACAAGTAAACAAGTCTATTACTTATATTGTATTAGTCAGTATGAATCACATATTTGGCATAGAATACATATTCCTGCATCCAATGGAAAGTAATGTCTTTTGAATACTAATTAGACACCGGCACATACAAGGACATAAATAATCTCTGTTGGTTTTTTTTATTATTTGCAGTATCTTAGCACCTAAAAGCTCTTGCGGCCAAGCTGGGAACTCTATCACGCTGATGTGTGTACAAACATGCATGCTCATACCCTGAGGAGGATCAAAAGAACTCAGAAAATATCAGAGATGAGATGCTACTTTCCCCTCATTTACATACATGAAACCAAGAACAAGGTCAGAAAAAAATAGGATAATGAAAGTGTCATGGACTGACACTGCATCAGATTATGTAACTGTAAAATTCTACATGCTTCACAGTGAAGGAATTTACCAATCTTTAATTTAAAATAATTGAGAGATGTGAGAGAAACAGCTGAGGGTGAAAATAGTGGTTAATATGCTTTCATGTTTCTTTACAGCTTCAAAGTGTTTGATGCTTCTGCCATACAAAGCAAAAGACTTGTCGGCTGCCAATAAGATCCTAAGATTTCTTAGCACTTTAGAATCCTCATCTACCAATCTGTCGAATATCTTTTTCCACAGTTCAAAAATAAATGTGTAAATTCATGAAGAAAATATTTTCAATAAACGTAGATTCAACTTTAGGGCAGATTATTGCTAGTGTTTTCTTATCATTGTTAAAAGCGCAGTAGCTATTTATGTAAGAATGTAAATGAAAAGTATGAAAAATCATGACCTCTTGGACATTCTTACAACCCAATGGCTCTGGAAGAAAACAGAGTGGTCTCAGTGTGAGGCACCACCTGAGTACCAGATGTAAGATAACACTGTGCAGTGGGGAACTGAGACGTGGTAGTATCAAATCTGTTGGTCTCCTAATATATATGTATTTATATATATGTAATATCCCTCCACCTTTCTCTCAGCAGGAGACTTGTTCAGACAATTTAATTGTGATTTGCTCTATCTGTCTTCTCTACTTTCACTTAAAAACCACAATATGTTCTGGAATGCTTTGTCTGCTCAAGTTGTAAATGACTACCAGCACTTTCACTGGGAGTCTTTTCTGATCCCCAGCTCAGTTTCCTTCTCTCAGCTGGTCATAAAACTCCACATCAAGTTCATGGAAATGCTTATATGCAGGAATGTTAGACAGATGTGCTTTTGCATTTGAAATGAATTTGCACCCATTTTTACACAGGAATGACACTTTCGCATGCAGGATTAATAGTAAAAAATGTATATCTTTCACAATGAACTGGCCACTTAATCTACCTTGAGCCTGGAGTTTCTTTTTCATAGGTCTCGCATAAAAATCAAAGGTTTAAGTTGGTTTATTTCTTTGGTTTGGGTATCTTTTTTTTTTTTTTTTTTTTTTCCCCC
Source organism: Heliornis fulica (assembly GCA_013399135.1). Lineage (NCBI taxonomy): Eukaryota > Metazoa > Chordata > Aves > Gruiformes > Heliornithidae > Heliornis > Heliornis fulica. Next base: position 672,978 of record VXBZ01009338.1, on the reverse strand, counting down.
CCCCTTGGCCCCTTCTTTTTTTTTTGGGTTGGAGATTTTTTCCCCTTCTTTTTTTCAGGAACATTTAAAATCATAAAATACTAACAAATACAAATTATTCTCTGCTGGGGTGCATATTAAGTTTTATGTAAATGCTGACTAGTACTGTAGTATTAAAGGAAAGAAAGCTTGAATAGAAAAAATTTAATATCCATTACAGAGTTAAAGCAAAGTAAAACTGAGACCCAAATACCCCAGGCATTGAGAAAACTTAGAAACTCGTTGATGGCCTAGAAGAATCCAAGAGATTTTTGGCAGAAAACAACCCAGATCCTATAAGAACTGTTGATTTTCAATTGATTATTTTGTTTTCAGATGTTTTCCTAAATTAATTGTTCCATATTACTTGGTTCTATCGTTAAAATTTTTTTGGGAAAAAGTACTTTAGCAAGCAGAAATTAGTAGAATACTATCATATCTACGCAAACAGATAAAACAAAGGCAAAAAATCTTATTTTCTGAACCTGTTGGGCAGACAGTCATAGCACACAGGATAGCATACCTATTAACTTGTCCAACTTGTACAAACTCCTGTCACTGAGGTGTTCCAGGGTTGTGCAGGTTCTGGTCTGCCTCTCTCTCCAGAAGCGTGGCAGATAGGATTACTACTAAGGAAGCCCAGATGAGCTTCTTGCTTGGATGGGGAGAAGAAGGCTACTTCTAAATATTTTAATTGCTTCCACTTTGGATGGGAGTTAAAAGGCTTACAAATAGCATTTCTTATCAGCAACCACAGCCTCAAAGCATGTCAATCTGTTTTGCCTTGTCAGTGAGTGAAAGGGCTTATGCACAACCCAATTTTACATTGACTAAGTTCATTGTTCTGTTCGAATGTTGCCATTGCTATTTTTCTGTGAGGTTATACGATTTCAAAATTATTTTGTATATATTTGATCCTTCTATTTTTCAGAGACCAGACGGATGACTTGTCAGCAATTCACTAGGAAGAAGAAAGGTAGCAGTAACTGCTGTCTGGGGTGGTCTGTGATAAGAAGTAAGGGTTGGATTAAAATCTGTAGTGATTGACACTAGAATGTTCACCCTCTTGCTTCAAGACTATTTCTTTTACACAGTCAGAAAAGGCTCCACCCTTTCGGGACTGCAGAAAATGCAGAGCACCTTGCTGTCTGTGTATTCATGGTCAATAAAATGCTACATTCATTCCAGGTATTACCAAATAGGAAATGCTGTGGGGGTGGGGTGGCTTGTTGAAAACTAGTTAGTTTTCATAATCTGGAAAGTGAAACAAAACTACGTAACTCAACTATTCAGTTGGAACTATCTCTATATAGATAAAATAGCTCCAAATAATCTAAGAGAATTTTCATCAATCCATCCCTCTGTTGAAAAAAAATGCATGAGATAATCATAACCAGCTTATGCATATTTTGTTAGCAGGAGAAGAAACTAAATTCAGTGGATAAATGATGCGTTGCAAATTATTCCCCCAGGATCCAATTCAGAACACCATTATATTGCAAAATTCTGGACTATATTATACCTGAGTTTGGCCAATCATTAGACATAACAACACATTGCATGTAAGTACTTTTCCTAGAGTTGTACAAGCTCAATGATTAGCAGCTGCTCTTGCATGTTGTACTTCCAACCAACCTGCACCACCCTACTTTTTCTCAAGAAAGGTGGCTTCTTTCATAATGCATAAGGCATAGAGACTTTTGTGACTCACTTCTGGACTCAAGAGGGAGATTATTCTAGCTGCCCATATTTAAAGTCAGTGCTCAAGTGCATAGGTCAGAGAATTCTCCAGTCAAGAGCTCATACAGCTTGTTGTGCCTCTGAGATTTCTGGTTTAGGAACACAAGTCTTGCAATGTGACTCTGTGGCCATAGAAAGAAATAAGCCCTTTATACCACATTTGAAAAATAGCATCCTTTGTCTCCCTCCTAAATTGAACCGGAATATATAGCGAAGTGCTCAGCTTGTCCTTTTTTCTAGATCTATATCCTCTGGGGCATTGAACTGAAGTTACTTGTGTCTCAGATCAAAGTCATTTCACTTAGAAACTCAGGTTGAGCTTGAAGGCACAGTCTCTTAAGTGAAGGTCAATGGTTTATCCATTACAGCACCCAACACCAAATTATTTTTGCAATTAGTAATATTTATATCTGTTTTTATAGTGTAAAAGAATAAAGAAAGGATAGTCAGCATTTTCAAGAAATACAAGTTAAAGGTGTCCTATCATTTAGAATGATATATCATGTTAGAAAGGAAACTTAAAAGCTGGCATATGCAATCTAAAATTAAATACAGATTTTGAATTTCAGGCTATGAAGCTAAAAAGATCAAAGGAAACTCTTTACGGTTCTTTGGAATTCGGTATTATACTTCCCGGGAGGTCATTTACTCCCATAATTTAGTCTGACTTATTTTGGCTTCAGTTCCATTAAAAGTATGTAGCAAAAAGAGGGCCTCTTTTTACTTTAATTTTTAACTGCAACCTGTCAGTTAAAGGGAAAAAAAAAAGAAAAAAGAGTGTCTGGAAGAGGATGATCTACAGAAGTACTAATAGCTTTCAAATCTTTTGACTTTTTGAGCCTGATATGGCTAGAAACTTATCTGGAAAGATTGTATTTTAACCCTTTTGACTGTTCTTGGACATAGTGTGTGCTTTTATTGAAAGGGAACTTATTCACTGCCCTTGAACATATTCTGTCATTTTCACAGTAACATCTCCCTTGACTGCAATGTCTTGCCTTGTTGGACAAAATAATAAGAGGACTCCAAGTTTAAGGTTCCTATAGGCAAACATCAAAAGCACACCTCTTATAAGGCAGAGAAGTATCCAGAAGTTTACCTGCTGGAAAAAAAACTGAAAATGAGCAGGATACCTGCTGGGATATGAAGGCAGTGCTGATGGGGCTGAGCAGACTAAAACGTTGTGTTACTTCACTGCATTTTGGCAGCAAGAAAAGCAAGAGTACTTTCAAAGGATAAGAAAATTTTAAAAGACCTTTTGCCTTTCAGAAAAGATGTGGCCTAGTCCTGAGGTCATTATTTATTTTATCTATACCAGTTTCCACAAACAGGACCTAAAAAATATAAAAAATGAGAGACACTGGTACTGTATCTTCTAAGAGCACATTAAGACCACCTGGTGGGAGCAGCAGAGGTGGTAACACAATGCTCTTTGCTGAACAGGAAGTCACCTTCCCCCATCAGCAACTCTACCTTTTCCACTGAGGAATGAAAAGAGGCAGCTCAGCAGCTGAAGTTTCCATCTGCAAAAAGTTGGCTTTGGCCAATCTCAGGACTGGGGAGTGGGGCAAAAAGATCCAATCTGTGAAAGGGCTTCCCCTCCCTGCTTGACATTCAGGCTTTCAACTCATCCTGAATGGAGTGACCAGCAAAACTACCTGAGAGCTACATGAACTCATTCTTTTGTTAGAATGTGGATGTATTTGCAGAAGCATTCATGTGGACAATTTGACCTTAGGAGTTGTGTTCAATGCTACAATATGGTTTTATATTTATATAGTATTGCTTCTGATTTTGACCACATCATTTAATTATTTTGTCATCTTACGCTGCAGCAAACTATTTTGTACCTCGTTCAGTGGGATGCATACATTTGATGGTGACTCTTCCTTGTTCATCCCTTCCCTCTTTGCTGGCTTTCATTTGCTCTCTAAATTGTTTTTAAGTGTTTCTTTCCCCTTCTCTGTAATACAGTAGGGTAAATAAAACTACGAAAGCAAAAATAGTCTTGGACCATAAAGAATGTGATAGACTGGCCTTGTCTCTGGCACTTGGGAAAACTGGGGCTCTTGCTGTTACATTAGAGTAGACTAATGATGGTCTAGTGTATACTAATAATTTCCCAGCAAGATACGTGCTTGAAAATATCTTCCCGTATGATTAATGCTTCTAAAAACATAGCTGTTTCCATCTGACAGAACCAAATGGATTAGAAATGTTACAAATGCTTTTTTTATTCCAGTAAAAGGAGTAGTGGCAGCAGAGAGGTTAATTCTCCTCTTTTCATGCAGGTATCTTCTTAGAAGACAAGTGATTAAAGGAGTTTCTTTTTTGGCATAAAAGTGTTTTTCTAATCTTGTTGAAGTGCCTAAAATGTGTTTGAAGAGCCAGATAAAAGCATGGACTTCTTATTTAATGAGTTACCAGTTATATGTTTCACTGTTTATTTTGTTCTGTCATTGAAACGTATTTTCTTAAAATGTCTTTTCCTTCACCACAGTCAATAGGTAGTAACAACACAAGACATTTAGGATGAATTTCAACATTAGGCACAGAAGAATAGCTCTCCCCCAAACTTATACAATTGCACAGACAAAACCAGAAACAGCCAGTCCATGTTAAAAAATGTTGAGCATATCTTAATTTCTCAGGGACGCTTGGAACAACATCAGAATTCATGTTGCAATTTCTCAGCAAGTTACCTACTATAATGGGGGTATCCAGAAAAAAATGTCTTGTTCCTGGCAATTGTGGCATGTAAAATGATAATTGTGATTTCCTAGTCCCAGGAATCTTTTTTTGGTTACCTTTTAATTTTTCTTTTCCTTCCACTTTCCATTACACTATTTTCTATATTTAGGTATTAAATATTCAAAACCAGTAAAAAATTATTTGCATGATAAAAAAAACCCCAAACCAGTATCAGTTTAAATTACAGATGATAGAATCCCTACTTCTGTGCTAGAAGAAAAAGCCTTTCTTTAGCCAAGGAAACATCTAGCTAAAAAGACTAGTGTTGTACCATGCTGCAAATGTTCTCTACTGTATTAGATCCTTCAGTGGAAAATTAGGTGCAGGCCTAGGTTGTTTATTGAACTAAAGGCATACATGTGCTAAAGACAGCTCTCTGTTCTTACAAAGGTATCGACTGCTTCTATCATCATAGGATTCCCCACTATGCTTTACCGCTGGGGAAGGAATAGATCCAAAGCAGAGAAAGAAAAGGTGTCTGAGTACATGCAGAACTTCCCTGAACAGCAGTGGCTTTTTGTGCTTCTACTGTGTGTTTGAAAAAACCATTATGACAAAAAAAATATCCAAAGGCTGGGTAGATATATGCAAGATGATGCTTTCCTGTGATCTCCAAGGACACAGTTGTCCACTGAGCAGCATGCATTCCTTGGAATCATATATCTGCAACATCCTGCCTACAGCTGGACATCTAAATGAGGTGACTTTCATGGAACACACAGTAGTTCATGGGTTTAAATGGCGAGAGGAAATTTCACTACAGCATGGAATTTGGTTGACTTGAAAATAAGTCAGACAGTATAGCATGTTAGCAAAAGCTCTAATTGTACTTAATCTTCATAGAAATATTTAGGCCTTACATTAACTGATCCCAGCAATTGAGATTCTCCATGTTAAATATTTCTCTTTTTACTATTACTCTGTCCTCTTCATCTAAACCTGGCTGCCCTCTTTTTCCCCAGAAATTGCAAGAGATGGAAGGCGCAGCAGTCCAGCTTCAGTATCCATTGAGATCAAACCTAAAGAAATGGACCCATCTCTATTCAAAATGAGTTTCCTTTATACAAAAAATACAAAAGAAACTGAAGCTACATTTCTAAATACTGAAAAGCAAAGAATAAAAGGTGACTTTTCCCTTAAAGTGTTCTATGTCAACGTCATTTAGTGCTTTGGCAAATCCCAGGATATTCTGGGAGGACTAGTTTAGCGTAGCAAGCCATGCACGTACCTTTTCATTAGCCCCTTATTTTCAAACAGAGGCCTGCAGAAATTCCAGTGCTCTGAACCCTCACAGGGGGATGGAGCAAACAGAAAAGATCTTGTTAAAACTGTCCTTCTCCAAAGACTTCTTTTTTTTTTTTTTTTTTTAACTTCTTTTTAAGTACTCTTCTCTGGGAAAAGAGAAACCAGGTTTAGCTGAATATGTCCTCACCATACCAACTTCCAGTAAGTATTTCAGGTGTTTGTCAATGGCACTAGTCAGTTGAGGCATTGCTTCCTATTTGTTTCTGGAGAGGATGCATGAAAGGAAGCTGAACTGATAGATGAAATAATTTCTGTACATGGATAGATTTCATGAGATCAGACTCTGTACGTGCTAAGGCTTTTGCTCTTCCTGTGTAAACCCATGATTAATTTATCATTACTATTTAGTTACACGGAAGCAGTGCTTACACAAAGCTACTGCCTTGCTCTCATGTGCTGCATTTTGTCACTTCAATCTGGAATCTTTTATCTAGCATTAGAAGTACCGTGAATAACTTCGGTCAGTCCTAGCAACCCATCTCTGTTTTGTACTAAAGTCTTTCCAAGCATCTCTGATAGCTGATTTATGTCCTTTTTCCTTCTTCATTGAATCTCTTAATAATTTTTTTTCTGCCTTTGAAACCGCCTTCCCACCCCTTCACCACACCCCCCTCTCCCACTGTTTTGGGGTTTGTTCTGTTGTTTTTTTTTCTCTTCAATCTTTGCTTATCTCTGAGAACGTAAATTTCTCAAGGTGGATCTTCTGTCCATGGGCTCTCCATAATAATGCATTCCCCTTCTTTGTTCTCCAAACTTCTAACAAGAATTGTAAAAAAATAAAATAAGAAAAAATATTGAATTTTGGAACTCTGTGTGGATTATTTTATACAGAAATTACAAGCAAATAATAGAGTGATATTGAGATTTCAACATTATGCAAGGCGAGTGGCATAATTTAAACCAATCAATAAGGGTTAATGAAACCTAGATCTCATCAGAATAATTTGATATCTTTTGATTAAAATTTTAGGATGTTATACATACATAGGGAGAAATTATAGTTTTATGTGAAGTGCTTTGATTTGATATCACCCAACATTTTATTACAAAACCTGAATATTATGAAATCAATATAGTGCATATTAAGTGGCTTAAACATGTCATTGGTCTCAAAATGTGGTTGGAAATGCTGGATTGTTCACTGAATATGGACATTTTTTGTGTGTTGTTAATCTTACTGCATTTGTTATCTTAATTCATGATGTCGAAGAAAAGAGTCACAATAAGTTGTAGAACACACTAAGATTGTGAATAGAGCATATAAATAAGAGATGAAGGAATAATGAAAATTGTTATTAGGGTACTTTGAGCACAATTAAGTTGGTCACATTCACACTATGCATTTCAGTGAAGGTAAAATCGTATATTATACTGAGGAACAGCAAAGAATGTGTGTGGGCACTTAGAGGAGATTGCACTTGTCCAAGAAAACAATTACAGTGAAAGGATTGGCAGGTGAAGAATGGTTCTGTGTAAAATTTCACTGTGACCATGAAGCCAAAAGGTCCTGTCTTACCCCTGGTGAGGAAAATAGGGACTATGAGTAGAAATTTCTATTGCCTCTATGGTGAGCAATGACCTCTCCTGAAATACTGTGTCTTATTCCAGAAACCAGACTTGTAGAGATGTAGAACAATATGAGAGGAGTCTGAGAAGAGACAGAGGTATGATTAAAGGCCAAATAATCTGCTGTGTATTGAGAAACTCTGAGAGCACTGCCTATCAACTTGTAAAAGTAAAAATTAAGGGTTGATTTAATTACAGTCTAGGGGCATGTATACAAAAAAGAAATGTGAAGATACATTTCTCTTCAGAACTAATAAAAACACAACAATATTCAGTGAATTCAAAGGATATTGGAATGTATTGATTGGGAAAAAGGTACAATTTTTTCCCAGCGAGGATTGTTTAATTGCAGAAAAAGTTTACATAGAACTGTGGTAGAACTTCATCGATGAAAATTTGAATTTGAGCTGGATGTTTTTTTCCTGAAAGACTGAGAAAGACTGAACTGAAAGAAAGCCTGTAGTATATGGGAGGTCAGACAAGATGTTTAGATGTTCCCGTCTGTTTTCACAGTCTATGAATCTAAGCAGGTACAGGTTCAAAGAATTTATCATCTTGTCTTCTATGGGATTACTCATATACTTTAAGTTGAACAGGTGTTTAAGTGTTTTGCTGGATCATGGCCAAGCAAAGCTGGTATCATGCCATTTCAAGTGCCCTTTCTGCAGTTCTGGCAGAACAGGACTTGAGGCTGGTATACTACCACCCATCGTAGAGCTGCTAGTAATTGGTTTAGAAAAGGGTGTAGATTAAATGGTACAACCAGGACTAATATTGAATGGGAGTACTGGACTGAAATGTGGTACTACTAATAAGTGAAAATCACAGCTACATGGCTCAAGCTATGCATAGAAGAGGGTTTTAGAATCCTGTTGCAATATGGGGTGTACTGCTATAAAAACACTGGTTTTCCAGGGAGATACTACACTGAGATAAGAATTATCTTCAAATAAACTCTGCATAGAGTAGAAGATTGTTCCAATCACTTTCTTAACTGATGCAGCTACAGTAGTATTACATGGCTGCGTAGAGGAGCTCTTAGTATATATATATTAGTGATTTTGGCTCCCTTCATTTTGTTATCATTCTCAATCCTTACCCTATATAATAACTAATTTAATGATCTGATTTATATAGAGAGATGTAGGATTATGTTTGAGCAAGTCATGCCTGAGCATTTTGCACAATTCAACTGGCCTGGATGTGTAGAAGATTCAAATGAAGTTCTAAAAGGAAGAGCTGAATGGAAAGGATCTAGTAAGAGGCTCATAATCTTACTGAACCAAGTTTTTGTCCTTTAATCTGACAACTTTTGCACCGCTTATCTTTCTCCCTTTACACTCACTGTTGCTAATGTCTGGTAAATGCTTTCTTTTTCTCATTATCTCCCTAGATTTTTCTATCTAATACTATTTTTCCAGTGTGCTAATAGGAAAGTGTTGTGTGAGGAAGTAAATTCCCTCTCCCCATCCTGTCATCACTGTTTCTATTGTCAGCAGTAGCTAAATGAAGTATGTTTGGAAATTACTTTGAAACTGTTACCCTTCCATCTTTTCCCAACTTTCCCAAAGTACATTTGGGAAGTGCTGGTTCCATTCAAAATTAAGACAAAAGAAATTCTGAGGTATGGCTTAGCTAAAATGCTGATCTCATATGAAATTATTCCAGTCCATATAAACTCCGTGGTGCCCCTCGGTACCTAAGGAAAACCCCATCCAACAGGCTCACGTTTCCTGAACTTCCTGGAAACTCCATGGGTCACATGCTGTGCTTGCTGCTGCTGCAGGTGAAGTAGTGGAGCTGGAAGCACACAGACCAGAAAGCCTCTTGAGAGAGTGAATATTTGGTGAATTTATTCAACATTTAGGCTATGTTCTTCAGAAGGCACCTCACCACCTCACCGGGTGGTTTTGGGCTGGGGAAACACAGACCATGGTTGCTAACACAATCCATGCTCTAACAATGCTGCCTTTATTCAAGTGCTCAGAGGGCCATAGCACAACAGTGTGTCACAGAGTTTCTGTTGAGCATCACCTCCGCTGAGGTGCTGAAAGAGGCTGAAGGGGCAGCAAGAGTGCTGCCTCTTTAAAGTGGATTCAGATGTTATGTCTGGCAAATCTCGACAGGGCACAGGCGTTCTTGTGCATCTCCCACTCCTGAGAAGGTAACTATTAAAACTTTGGGGTTTCTTGTTTGTATTTAAAAGCTGTTAGGCATCTCCCTTGGTAGGTCTGTATGCACATTGCAATTAAGCATACTTTAAGTACTAAATACAAAAGACTTTTAATGTTAATTACACTGGAAAGTCACCATATTGTGATCATGCACAGCACCACTATTGCTGCCCAGCTAGATATCCCACTTTCATGCAAACAAACCCAAATTGAATTACATAAAAAGAAGCTACATACTGACTCCCAGCAGTATGTTTTGACAAAACACTTTGTCTGCTTAAATGATTTCAGATGCTGTAGTCAAAAGCCTTGACTGCAAATAATGGGTTCATAAAACCTATCTTTAAAATTTTACCTGACAGTAATGCTGTGCAAATATCTGCACTTCTAGTTCACCTTCTCCACTTGTTTACATCAGGATTTTAATAGAGTGGCTGTCACAGAACAACAGCTAAAGGCCACTGTTTGATAAGTTGCTGTAAAAATAGACTGTTTAAAATGAGAATTTCCTTCCTAAATTCAGCCATCACAAAAAGGTGGTGGTTAGAAATGTATCAAAGAGACACAATTTCTAGGAGGGCTGCAATAAAGTCTTTTTGGGTTCACTGACATTCTAACCAGCAATGACTTTTTAAGAAACTACATTTCCCATCTGTCTTCAGTTTTACTGAGAAATGACAAAAATACAAGGAAAGCGGATAAATGAAATAATGGGGGGGGGAGGGAAATTTTTTGTTGTTGTTTTTAATTGGTTTTAATCTCCATATATACTCTTTGAAGAATAAATTGACTACATCTCCTTAACTAGCTGAAGAAAGAAATTAAAACAAACAGGGAGGCCTCCAAAGTTTAACCATAGAGGTAAAAGCTAGCCTAAGGTCTGTTAGTCAGTGTGCTACGATTGAGCTGCTGGCTTTCCAACACAGAACTGCTGTGCAGAAGGTAGCTGGATGCTGATGGCCCTACATGACCTCTAGACGAGCATCCAAGGCCAGCTCGCAAGAAGCCACCCTACACAGCAGCAAGTCTATACTGAATTGCTCTCATCATGCAAGGTGGGGGTGTAGGGAAGGAGTGTATTTTAGACTCTCGCTTCTTTCCTTAGGAGAAGGCATGATTTGGAGGGAGGTTTACTTTGCTCTATCAAGAGAAGTGTGTAGCAACTGCTGTGCTCTTCTGTCATGAGGCAGAATTGTACATTTCTGAGTTTTCTCAAAAAGAGAGTGACTCCCCATCATCTCTAATAGCTGGTTAAGTGGCATAGCTGAATCCTATCTGAATTCGGTACCATGCAGAGTAAAATTTCTATAGAGCTACTTGTAAGAGAGAATTTCAGAGCCAGAAAGGAGGAGAGATACAGAATAGCTTAATCTATTTGGTCTGATATAGTCTAATCTTATTTTGTGACAAATGTGTCATTGCTCTCTGTTGGGAGGAGTTCAATCAAGGTCTTCTCTCTCAGTAGACTTTTCTATTGCCCAAGGCCTTGGAAAAATAGTAAATAATACTGATATGCTACAGAGATATACTTTGTATTTTATCATATCTAGAGGTATTTATGACCACTTAATAACTACTAAGTATAAAATAGTATACAGTGGGGCAACTTGCCTTTTTTAGGTTTGCTTTGTTTTTGTGGGTTGTTTTGTTGTTGTTTTACTCTGCACCGATTTACTGCTTTGTAATTTCTGAGACAAAACCTCCAGTTTGAATGAGCTTTTTGCTTGATGTAACTCAAGGAAGACAAGACAAGGGCTGTAGTCAGTGAGAGCAGATCTGAGACTGCTAAAACCCATTCTGCAAATTCCTACTTGTTCACCTGTGTTTCTCTGACTCCCATGCCAGTAATATAGAGGAATTCCTTTTTATACTTATCCAGGGCTCATTTTATGAATCATTTATATTCATCCATTGATCAGAATACCTCTTCCAGATGAGAGAGTTGGGCTTACCCTCCGGCCTAATACAGCAAATGTCCTGTATGGCTCTCCAGAGCCACAGGACATTCACTACAAGTCTCTGGAGTTCCCACTGAAATCAGAGCCTTAATGAACACAGGCAAATCTCATCCAGAACATAGCATCCCCTCAAAAATAATAAATGTTGACCTAGAGCTTGCATGGGTGGGGCTATGGAGGATGTAAACTGAACACTTTCAATTCTGATAAATCCTTTGGAAAATTAATTATGATTATTTAATGAAGAGTGAATTTTATAAAGCTTTAAGGGACTTGATCATGCAGAGGGGGCTACGAAGCAGGTTTACTAGCATTTAGGTCAGTAAAATTAGGCAAATATCCATTGTTAGCTCTTACAAGTCAATATATGAGACTGTGAAGACTTTAAATACTTATTTATACCATGAAGAATGATAGCTTCGTATCCCAGGGTTCATTCTCTCCTTATCTTTTCTGTGAACCCACACTGTTATTGCAGAGGATTGGACCCATGCCCAATGCTTTGGGCAGTACTGCCCTTGCAATGCAAAGGGCACAGATTTGGTCTGAGCACCTGTGAAACCCATCTACACACTGTGCTCTCAAAGCTGAAAGCCCCTTCCCCTCTCTTCCTCCTGCATCTGTGGGCAGCAGAATGCCCCTGTCAAGAAGGCAGATACCCATGTTAGACCTTTCCCCCTTTACCTTATCAATACACAGTGCTAACAGTGCAAAAAAGTTCCATCTTATTTCTTGCACACCAAGAGTTGCTGAAGACATGCATTAGATACTGAGCTTAGACCATGCCTCAAAATCCCTTTTTACAGACAATACAGGAATGCCTATACATTTTCAGTATGGTTATTGTTAAATAATTTGTCCCTGTGCAATGACTTCCAGCAAAGACTGTAAAATGCTTTGGCATTAAGAGAAGTCTCAATATTTTCTGAGAAAAAACCTATTTCTGGTCAGGACCCTGTGGGGAGATATTGCTGCCATTTGAGTTTCTCTTGTCTTGTCTGGTGCAATTCTCATTCTCACTCTCACTTTTCCATGTCTTTTATTATTATGATTATTGCTATTATTATTCTTATTACAGTAAAAATACAAAAATCTGGGTTATTATTGAGGCACTCTCTATTCTACCCGTGACTTTTAATGTCCCAGAGAAGACTATAAGAGTGTAACTTTTTTTGCTCATTTGCTGTATTTAAGCCATCTTCATGGAAAAAGGGATCTTAGGTATAGATCTGAAATATAGATCTGATTTTTCTTTCTTCTTTTTCCTTTTTTCCTACTAAACGTGCTTGTTTTAAAAAGAAAGATGACAAAGTACAGTGATATTCAAAGGTAGTGGGAAATCGACTCACCTGATACACTATGGAAAAGGATTTAAGAGTATAGCCCCCAAACCAGTCCTCTGACCATCAGTGAACAGCTCTGCTTCTTATGGAAAGTTGTTTTTAAACCAAGAGTACCTGAGAGATGTGTAAGGAAAATTAAGATTGCATATTGATGGAAAAAATGTAAAATACTTGGAAATATAGGAGATAGGGTGATGGAGACTGACCCCAGTCACCTATTATTTGTGTAATTTTAATTACTCTCCCTTTAATTTAAGCAGCTGACACACACTTTTGGTGGTGTTCAGAAAGTTAATAGGGCAGCTGAGTAAGGATTTTCAGGTCATATTCTTGTCCTTTGGTGCTTATTTTATTTATTAGCTGCTGCATTATTATTCTTATGATTACAGAAATGATCATTTACGTATAAAGTGCGTCTTACAATAATATACAGAGAAGAATATTGTAATATTTATCTGATATGTCTTCCCATCCTTGATTCTTCAGCACTAAACTCCCAAAAATCTAACAGCATCAAGCTTCTTCATTCCTTACACTATTTCTTCATTATGGTATGTAGTCATCAGTTTGCTGACAACAGTTTTCCTGTGTGTCACTCTTTCTTCCCAACTGAAATTAAAATATTGACAGAAATAATTTTGCATGAGCAGTGGAAAATTCAAAGAAGCTTTTAAAGTAGAGGACCCTCTACATTTTTCAGTTCTGTACATATGGATTTGTCCCTGGTTTCCAGGAACATAACCAGTAATGTGAGCAAAACTAGCATACTGTCTCATCCATGTAGATGCATGTAGATAAATGGTGACACTGAAATTAACTGAAGTTTTGGGGTTTTTTTTAACCAATCCCCCCACCCCGATTTTCATTACAAAAATAGAGAGAATCTGATGTTTCTTTGCCATTACAACTTCAGGGTCAGGAGGGAATAGTGATTGGTTTACTACCATTGTTCTTATAGTTTGTCACCCTCAGTTTTGCAAATTTTTCCACCATTTACCTGCCCCCTTCTCTATTGAGTTCTGTCCCTCTTGAATGACACAGTGCAGGAAGGAGATACAGACATGGATGATAGAATGGGGACCTACCTGCAACTCACAGCAGTGAGTATTGTGCAGACATGAAAAGCATCCTCCAAGCACTCGGTTGTCAAGCAGGAGATCCCAGAAGGCTTCTCCACACAGGAGAGGTGATGCAGACACAGTACAGTGCTGGGATAGCCCTGTTGAGCCCATTGCAGCAGGGACAGATGGAACTGATAAGCTGCTGTCCACAGAGTTTGTTTCACAGAGATATCTCTGTGTATTTCTGTCCCTCAAGGTAGGTCCCACTCACCCACCTCTCAGCTGGGCTTGTGATCTGCCAAGGGGAAGCTCCCTGCTCCCACCTGTCAAACAGAAATGTGCCTTCAGAGGATGCTGAGCCTCTCACACCTGAGGTTGATAATCAGAATTTAAGGCAATGGACACACTAATTAGGTGTTAGACTGTTGACTGTTAGGGCTGAACTGATGACTGTTAAAATATTTCTTGCAATTCCTTGTGTGTTTTTTGTGAATACGTTTTTTCCCTGCATATGCACAAATCACTGCCTTTCTGTTGAGAGGTTACCTTATGATGGGCCTTGTAAAACCTTGTAGGTTTTATAAACAACAGTGTGTGTGTGTGATGTAGTGACACACGTCAGTAAGTATTCTCTTTTTTAAATTCATTGCAGTGAATCGATCTCATAATGTTAACAAATCTCTTTACATATCATCCTGAAATGTCTATTCGACTTAAATAGCAAGGTTTAGACATTGAGCTATGGGTAATGAGATCATGGTCAGCATTAGGATCTGAAGAGTTATAGAGATATGAAGGGGAGTGTGTTTTCCTGCTGTCAATAAATGTTGTAAATCCTAAATCAGACAATATTGCAGTAATATCAAGACCCAGAAACCTAAAGGTGGGATAAAAAATTCAAGAGCAAGAAGGGGACAGGCTACAAAGAGTTAGAACTGCTTAGCACTTCGCAGGGTTTGCATGTGGGTCAAGGTAAATTTCAAATGTGCTGTATTGTCGTCCTTCTATATTTAGTTGCACAACTGCAAGAAAATTCAATCTTCAGTCTATCATACAAATAGGCCTGCGGAAACGCTCATCATTTTAATCCCAGCATGCTAATGCCCCCAGTGTGAATATAGATTTCTCAATTAAACTAAAGTAATTTGATGAAAGAACAAGTCTCACAGGCGCAAGTAAATGTTTCAGTAGCAACAGCCTCAGCTATTTATTGCTAGAGAGGTGTTTTCCACTGGATGGTGCATGGAGAGGTTTAAAGCTGCATATGGATTCTTCGCTCAAATGCATCCAAAAATGGGCATGTTTTAGAAGGAAATCCATGAAACATCTACAATTCGGCTTTGCTATTGGGAGTGCATCTCTACATCTTGTAGAGTTAAATTTCTGAGGCCCCCTTGGAGCTAGTGCAGTGATATGGAGCTCTGATGCTTTTTCTGGGGTCACCTTTGACTTAGGTGGGTGCTGACTTCTTTCTAAGAAATTTCCAGACCCACAGGCTATTTTAAGGGATGGGATGTAATGTTTGTCTCTAGCCAAAGAATAGGAATCATAAATGGGTGAAATGACCCCACATTAATACAACCCATGTAGCCTTATCTTCTTACAGTGTTTTATATTTTTAACTACTGGATATTTATAAAAAGTCACCAACTCTATTGGCATTTGACAAAGGACACAGTTAAATGGACCTGGCATTTTCTTATTCATGTTGTTGAGCTACTTGAATTAAGGTTCAGGCACCATATGATACTGTGCATTTTATGGATTAAAAAAAGACCTAATTTCTGTATAGGAAACGAGATCTAACACTCCTTCCTGAGAAGTTTGACTTCCTTCTTTTTTATAAATAGAAAAATATTTTTTCCAACTCCTCGGTGATGACCTTAATTTTAGTGCTTCATCTCACACAGGTTTGTGCTTTGCTTGCACATGTCTTTATGGATGCACTTTCCAGAATACACAAGAATTTTATTTTAATTACATTTTTCTCTGAATTATACCACATTATTTTCTCCCTTTCTTTAGTTTGTTCATTTTTAGGCCATAAATATTATTAACCCACAGAGATTTGTTTCTGCTTTCTTTAGTTAATTAAAGACACTGTTGGATTTATCTTGTGCTACCACCAGGAGGGCACAACAAGTGAAATATTGTATTACTAGATGGTTCATTCATTAGCATAAAATAATCGGTGCTTTTGAATACCAGCACTTCAATGTCTCAGGTTTGGTTTTTTGTGATTGCATCTAGGAAACAGCAGCAGCAGTTGAGGGATAAAGAAGGAGGGAGGGACAGACCAAGACAGAAGAAAAAAAAAAAGAAAAAGAAAAAGGGAGAGTGACATGGCTGTTAAAGTTAGCAGATTTCCTTAAGAAAAGACCTAGGGAATTTGACAAAAAGCAAAGTACACAAGTTAAGCTTGCCTGGAGGTGTATATAACTGGCACCTAGAACATAACATGGGTGTAAGTCTACTCTGCTACTTACAGAGATTGAATAATTACAAAACCATTCTCTCTACCACGACTTCTTTCTTTGGAGATTAAAAAAAAAAACAACCAAGCAAATGATTATATGGTCCTGAAAAACATTTTTGCTGATTCTACCTAATATTTATCAATTAAAGTAATTTTGTTTTTCCAAAAGGAATAATGCCTCATAATAACACACATAAATACATACAGACACATGCAGACCTTTAATTCATGTTTCATTTACTTGGGGAGAGCTTGTCATCAACTATCAGGGAATACAGATGTCTCCAGAAGCTGCATTCTGTCTTTTACTCCCCTGGGGTCACAGTCTTGTTTGCCTTTGTCCTGGGACACAGGTCTGCTGTTGGCCCAGACTCAGTGTAAGACTTTGGGTCACCTGTAGAGAGACCACATGCCCAGATTTTAACTTGGGCCTCATTCAGAGCCCTTTTCCCTCCATATTTCTCCACCCTTTCTCTGAGCTTTTTGTGATCGTATGAAAAATTAATAGGACACTGAGCCGTATTGCCTTTTCTTCCTAATTGCATCAGAGTGTAGGAAGGTGAAGCAATGATATAATAGGGGATGTTGAGACTCCATGCCCAAACCAGGGAAATCCAGTTACTGAGAGGCCTGCTCTCTGTACAGATGTAGGTGGTATGACCTATTTCTGGAAGATTTATTTTTTCTTATTTTTGGGAGAGACACCAGTAATTCATTCTTCCTTTCTAAGGAATAAAATAAGAACCCAGACACATTGATTATTAATCATTCATTTGGGGACTCTCTTCCCTCTTGAACAATGACATAATCTTCAGTGAACAATATGTATACTGTAATTGACATTTGCACAAAAAAAAAATCAGGTTATATTGTATGCATCTGCACTAATAAAAATAGTCATCTTTCAAATCCGTCTTTTCAAAGTCTCGCGTAACAGACTTCGATATCTATATAGCATTTATTTTGACCTTCACCTGTCTGATCTCCCTGCACCAGGGAACTGTACAGCAATACAATATAATAGAAGTATACTTTATTAAAATACACAGTTGGGCTGTGATCTTCAGAAGCTCCAAAGTCAGGTGCTCAGGAAGCTTTGCATCCATTTGGAGGTTCAACCTCTTTTGGCTTCACATAAAATGCCAACTATACATGTCATTCTGAAAGTTAGTTGCGTAATTATCTTCTAAACGCACTGTTGATATGTTGTATAATTTCAGTAACTCAAGAGGTCATTCCAAACTGAGTCTACCCTTCTCCTTGTTTAGGATCCCTATTTTGATATCATAGATAATTTCATGCTTTCTTTTATGGTAACAAGGAGGTCTAGACAAAGATCAGTCACTCCTACTTGCAGATGAGTCACTATTTTTGCTTGTCCTACTTCCAGAATTTTATTTTGCTCTGGTTTGCTTTGCCTAGAGAGAACGGACATACACCAGTTGCTACTTCATTTGTATCAACTCTTTTTGTTCATAAAAGGCAAATGAACATTTGAGTAATTAGGAGGCAGATACATTCATTATTGTTAGATAGTTTTACGTAGATATTCTGTATTCTTTTTAGCAATTCTCATGAAAAACAAGCAGGCTTACAGCAATCAGCTCATGAGAATTCAGGCTTTTGTAAAAATATTAGTCACTAGATACAAATCTTAGTATTCATGTTAGAGAACATTTTATATGTGTTCAGGTGTGCTACAGAGAGCAACTATCTCTGAGGCAGATGGGATGATGGTGGAGGAAGCAGGATGGGCCAGGAAAAGATGAAAAACACTAGTAAAAGAACAGCTTTGAGTACAGGGAGGACTCCACGCTGTTAACATGTGTTTTCAGAAGTCTGAAAACTACCAGAATCACAACAGAAAGCACTGTATTTTGTTTTTAAAATAACGTCCTTAAAATAATGAACTTACTAACAGAAATTAACTGTATTTTGAAAGTATTCTCTTAGGTGATGAATCATCAAGCACTGTTACTTTAATCAGTGACTCCCTGCAGAAACAAATCCTGAATGTATGAGAAAAACATTAGTCATAATGATTTTCCTTTGGAAAATATTACTAGTGTATTAATTTTAATGAAGGAAGAATTTAGCACTTTTGTATTTGTATTCCTGATGTCAAACTCTTTTGTTATCACACTTACACCTCTGTTATTAACGTTAGTCGTGGTTTGCAAAAGAGGAAAAGCTAGTTATCAATGAATAATTCAGGCTCCATAACTGTCAGACCTCATTATTTTAAATAAGGCCTGGTAGTTCCAGTTGTAACTGGCTAATTGCATCATTTAAACTTAAACTGTTAGAATATTTCATATAATTCACATTTTTAAAAACTTTTAATACATTCAAAACTACTGTAGTACATAGGGCAATTTGCTTTAAATCAGGCTGAGAGAACAGAGACATTCAAGTTGTGATCTGAGTCCCCAAGTTGTTAAAATAAAAAGAAGAAAGTGTAGTGAAATTGATATATCCAGTAGTTAAAATGAAACACGATCATTAGAATGAAATGATTTAAAATACTTGTAAAAGTGGAAGTTGAAAAAAAATTAAGCCACGTGAAACTAATAAGCTAAGATGTAATCTGACAGCCAATGAAACACTGTTGCAAGATAGTTCAAATACTGTCAAAGAAAATGTTTCCTTTTGTGTGACCACATTCTCTGCTCTGATTTGTTTTCTGGCAGTATACATGTAATTCCCAAAGCAGCTACAATAGATTCTGTGGGGAACTTTAAAAGAGAAAAGAACCATTCTTTTTCCAAAAGGATTGAAGGAGTTATTTTTATTTGCTAATAATTTTAATTTGTGATTAGATAATTTTAACAGTATTTTAATTTGGTTTGATTTATCCGAGAATAATTTACACTTAGTAATACACACTTGATAAAGTGAGAAGCAAATACCTTTTACATACACTTTTCTACAGTGTATACCAAGCAGGAAGAGTCAAGGGTCATTTATAAAATAGACTAATCTTAAAATGCTGTTTTAATTTTTCTCCTCAGCTTCATTCTCAGATTGTATCCAGTTTATTATATGTATCCAGCAACAGTAAAGTGTGAGAGGTTAATAAATACTTTTAAATGTGCTTATTAAAAAAGACAATGCAACTGAGGCCTGTCCTGAAAGCTATTTGTATGTAGCACATTAAGACTTGTACAGTAAAGAACCATCATTCTCATTTTTCCAGATGGGACACTGAAGTTCAAGGTAAGCTATATATGGTTTCTGTAGTCTCTCTCCCCCCACATACTTCTGAAACAAAGCTAGTTTATCTGGGACTCACGGTCTGGCTTACAGCTTTAATGAGATGCTGTAAGAGAAAACATGGTAGGCTACCTGAGTGTTGTAAAAATAATAAAAAAATCCCCAACAACCCTGTATCTGCTCTCTCTGTTATCACTCCAGCTTATTATTTCTTTCTTTATTTAATTAAAAAAAATTAAAACCGCCACAACCCTCAGCTCTCATCTTGAAACTATAAATTTCAGCCCACATATCCATTAAGAACCTCATTAAGGCTGTAGAGGTTACACAGCAAGGGCTTGGATCTTATCTGATATGTAGCAGCCTTGCATTGCTGGATATCTTGTAAAAGCCACCCCTACATTTGTGCATCATACTGGAGGCCGTTACAGCATACATACAGAAATAGTTTCTGTACACATAGTGTGTGTTGTGTTTGAGAGCAGAATCAGTGCACCACACAGATTAGCTTCCCAGGTTTTCCACATGCTGAAACTGAGCCATTTCTACTTGTGCAAAAACCACATCTAGCAATAATTGGTCCCCACGGAGATGCAGACTATCATATTCTCACATTCTTCTGAGATCTGTAAACTAAAAGCCCAGGTTTCTTGGGAGATGTATCTCTTAAGAAGACAGACAGCATCAGGTTGAGTTTTGCAAATCTTTGCTTAAGGCACATTTAAGGACCATAAACATTTTCTTCCCACCCCTCAATTCTAACCTCCTTCTTCATGGGAGCTTTACACCCCCTGGGCAGGAGTCAGCATGAGGTCTCTGCAGGTAAGTCAACTAGTTTGAAATTTTCCATGCTACCTGTATTTGGACTAAATCATAAGAAGGTTATCAAAATTATAGGTTTGGAATGTCTTATTTTGGCAGTTGCTATATGTTTTAGAGGTAATGATAATGGCATATCCTCTCCCATCTCGGAATGTAACAAAGTTATATTTCTTAAAATGCTAAATAACTCCTGCAGTTCATAGTACCATACAAGATTCAGTGCTGCATTGGTATGACAGTCTTCAGTGTTGGTGGGGGTGTCCATGCAGAATGCCTCAGTGAGCTTTTTCAGAGTGTTACCCTGGGAGCTAATAGAATGAATGCAATGGCTAAGCCATGTTGAAAGAAAATAAACCACAAAACCCCAACTCATGTAATATCTGTCATGGTCAGGTAACATATCACAAAGAGGAAGGCAAGACAAAAATATAACAATACTCAAGCAAACTGTAAATTTGCAAGGTTCAATGAAAAGACTATTAAAATCATTAAATTTGGAAGCCATGATGTTACAATGATACTTCTGATATAATAATCCATACTGACACCACTCTTACAGTATTTTTTCCCGATGTTATCTGATACCAATGGGATACAGTCAAATAAAAATTAGTAAAACACATTGCATTTCAGAGGAAGAAAATATTTGCTCTTCTGTCTTGCAGTGTCTGGAGAATTCTGCAATTGTTTACTGTGTTCACTTTCTGTAAACTGTTGTCAACTCAGCTGTCTGAACTATAGCTTCATTTTAAAATATTTTTCTCTGAAAAAACACCAACTAAGTCTCTGAATGTTTTATGTCTGTGGTCACATCAGATATCACAACAAAAAAGGAGGCTTATTCTTGTCTGTCTTGAAATTACCCAGAGTTGGCTTCACCCTTGTCAAGGGATAGTTCCCTGTGCAGAAGCTGACAGTGAGATTTAGGGTACGCTAGACGTGTTTCATCAGTGAAAGGAATCAAGTTCCGTTTGTGTACAGAGCGTGGATTTAAGTCAGTGATTTCACTGACACACAAAAAAAAAAAAAAAGAAAAAAGACATCTTTTTTTTTTCTTCAGAGCAGTAGACACCTGGTTGAAAAACACAGGGTAACCAGAGGTAGACCATAAGTGGTAGGCTCAGATACAGTGGGTAGAGTGTTCCTATTGCGCATATTCATTCTGAAGGGTCATTCAAAATGCTTCTCTACGAAAAAGACTGAATGCAAATAATGTCAACTGTCTATGAAAGCAGGTGATTTAGGTCACTGAACAGTGTACATTGGTTAAATTATATTATTCCTTCAAATACTTAACGTACATCTGAGCTATTCACTCGTTAGAGTGAAGAGAGGCAAGGAGAAAAGAGGCTTGTTTTACTTTGCTTGTCTATAAAATCTTCACTATGGAGAACTATCCATTGCTTTTGAAAAGAAAGCAAACAAATGGAGGGATGCAGTGCCATTGAATATTACAAAACAATGTTTGGAAGGAAAGACTGCACATGATCTAGGCAAAGAGGGAGATCTGAAACTAATCACAAATGATAAGAAGATACTGAAATGCATGCGTGCATCACTAGAGAACTGTGAAAGTGTGAGGCAAGGTTTTATTATTGAGATAAAAATATCACCAAATGTCTCACTATTCTTAGATCCATTCTTATTGCAAGAAAGAAACAGAACTGAGGAGGAAAAAAAAACAGCAAGAAAAATCATTCTTTAGAGGGAGTATAAAATCTGGAAACTACGTTATATTTCAGGTTTTAAGAATTTCCATTTCACAGTTTTGATTGAAATCACGTGAAAGTTTTTCTCAGGTATTTTAAAAATCCCTTATATTTTTTTCTCCATGGTGACCAACAGTTACACTTGCACAACCGGACCAAGGAGGCTTCTGAAATTGCAACTACTGCAAGCCTTTGGAGGAGAGAGGAATGTGGTACAAGAGACCTCCTCCTCCTCCCCTTTGCACTTACATGCAATCAGCTACAGCTGCAGATTGTCTTGCAAGGGCTCAGGGACTGTGGTCTTACCCCTCTTAGGAGAAACTTGTCCCTGGAGTTACGCTGACACGCCAATCAACGGGACCAGATTTACTGTGGGAGAAGCCTTCCATCATTACATACAAGTTAGGTCAGTGGCTAAAGTCACTGTGGCATCTGCTGAGCAATGTAGCCCCTTGCCAGGTTAGAAATCCTATAATCAAATATATTTCAGCATGGGAAGATGCTGTTACTCTTCTCAGCTTTTGGAGCAAGTTAGGGGGAACTCGGCTGTGGATAAATACTGTTTCTTCCTGTGTTTTCAACACAGTCCTTTTATGTCTATGTGCATCTCACCTGTGAATATTCCCAGGTATGCACTGTAAGTAGGGAAGCACTAAACAACAGAGGTATTGAGGATAATTCTTCTGTCAATTACAAAGCTACCAGAAATGCTGTAGTTGAACTCTGTATATATGGCAGTGAGCTGAGTTAGAGAGGAACAATTTTTGACACAGCCGGTCACAGCTGACATTTCTGTTCTTGATCCACTGAATCATCTGAATCCTGCAAGAACTATTTTCAGTTCTCAGACTATTTCCATGATGAATGCATCATGGAAATAGTCTGAGACAGAGAAATAGTCTGAGCTCTCCTACAGAATCTATTCTTGACCCAATCTCAGACGTTAAGAAAGGACTCTGATAGCTACATATATTCTCTTCACTCATAAATAATAGGGGTGCCCCATTTACTGGTCTTAGTCCTTGTGGTTACAGTGGGATTGTCACAGTTTTATTAGTTACTTTTGCACTTTCTGATGTTCCTGTAAAACAACATTCTGTTTCAGGAGATGGGCCTGTCAAGGAAGCAGGGAGAAGGTGGATGGCATGATGAGTGGCTTCCAACACTTTGTTTATGTCTCTGCAGGGTGGAAGTATTTCGTTAACTCTGTGCTCTCAATGTGGGTCAGTCACTGCTGCCAACGTAAATATTTTAAAATATTTCACTGAGAATTGCTGCAAAGATACAGGAGAGTTTCTGTCTA
Organism: Heliornis fulica; assembly: GCA_013399135.1. NCBI lineage: Eukaryota > Metazoa > Chordata > Aves > Gruiformes > Heliornithidae > Heliornis > Heliornis fulica. The sequence goes on along the minus strand of VXBZ01009338.1, from coordinate 649,539 downwards.
TATGACAGAGATTGTGTCTCCTTTGATTTCAACTTGATTTAATTTTGTAGAAGAAGAGGCAAATACAGGATGAGTGATAGTGCAGCCCTCCAACTTGCATTATTGATACTTCCAAAGTGTCCAGTTCAAATGGTGGCAGAATGTTAACAGAACTGAGAGTATCAGTCTAGTGGCTGAAGGACAAAAATAAGCTGCCTTTTTGATCTTTGCTGGTCAACAAAAGCATGCTTTGCTTGCTCCAGAAGTCTTTCATGTGAGAGAAAATGGACAGAGATGAAAACCCACGTCTGATCTGACGCTTCAGCAAGCTGTATTTTCTTACACCCACAGGAGATGAGGATTTTTGGCGTTTCAGAATAATGGACTGAAGTAAAACAGAAGTCCCTTTCTGTGATGTAGAAAGTCACTGATAAAATATATTCTGTGTATAAAATATGTTCTTTATGTAGAGTTATCATCTTTAAATACCTGGCCTCTGTTGTCAGAGAGATTGGTCAGAAAATTGGAGGGTCTGGGCATGAGCCAGACCCTCAGTTCTCTAAATGGATCACAGTGTGAGCTTTAGAAAAATATTTACTACACATTTCATCATTTTTCTGGAAGATTTTGTTTGGAGAAGCTGGATCAGGGAGAGCTGGAAGCCTGATAGATTGTTGTAACCACTGACTTGGAGTACATATAGTTGAAACTGAACTGGTAATATAAAATGATTTTTCATATAATTTTTGTTTCTTACTTCCTGCATATAAAATACCTGTGAGCAAATCACTAGTTCCATTAATTCACTAATTGTCCAAATTTACTCCATGCATTCTCAGTGAATTTTTTATTATCTTAGAATGGAGTGATAAGAATAATTTGGTGAAGTATTTACATGTTTTTCCCTGCTTGCGTGAGTATTGCTCTCGTAGTGAGGATAATAAGGTGAGGAAATCTGTGGGGCTTTGCTATTTTCAAGCAATGGGAACAGACCAGGGACAAGGAACAAGAAATGAGGATTAAGGGATTCTAGAAAAATAAACCTGTGAACTGCTCTTGTTTTTCATGACAGAAAAAGAGATTTTTGATCGCAGTAGAGATATTTCTCTGATGTTTCAAGCCCACATAAGGATCTGTTATTTTCCATGGGTTACTCAGGTAAGGGGCAAAGCCAAATGCTGCTGCCCCTGGGCTGGACTGCAGGTGAGAGTGAGTTTTGTGGGAAAGGCGATGGCCAACTGAAGTTTCTCTTCTGTGCGTTTTACCTTTTTCATCCTGCTTGACATTTCTCAGAGTGAGCTGTATTACAGATTAGTAGCCCATGGCAGTAGGCTGGAGAGATGAGATTTTAGTGCGATATGGTACACAGGCACAGGGAAAAAAAGGAAGGAATATGTGTGAAAAATTGAAATGACAAGGTCATGTTGATAGCTTGGTTGTGGGAGCTGCTGTGGTAGTTTGTTGCATTATGATTAGAGGTGGTCTAACTAGCATGAATGAGGAGAGCACTGGTTTGAACTTTCAGCCACTCCTCTAACGAGACCAAAGAGGAGCCCAAGGTAACACATCTAGCATTGATGGTTTTGGGTTCTCTGCTTTAATGTGATGACTTTCAGCTTTGGAAAATTTAACTCAGAACAGAGCACGGGAATCTAGAAAAATGTACAGGACATGCATCCACTCTAAAAGCATGAAACCAGGAAAACTCGATAGAGTCACTTATAGCACTCCTAACTTTCCATTGATAACAAAGAGCTTCATATTCCTGTGAATAACTGTCCTGTTAGCAAAATGAAACGAAGTGTTCAAAGCTTTCAAATTTCAGCATGAGTTTTTTAATTATGAAACCTTTGGTTGAGATGCCAAGGCGCTGTCAGGGAGCGCATGTAAGAGAGTAGTCTGCATATAAGGACTTGCAGTAGGAACTGTGCTGAGGTAAGTGTACGATCCCTCTGTCAGCCGTTTCTCTTCTCTTTGGCTTTATCCTGTGGGAAGTAGCTTTACATTCAGATTCAGACTACAAGGGATTCTACTAAAGCTGAATTTCTGCACTGGCCGTGCTTATTCTGTGGTGTGTCACACTCCCTGCGGTGAGGGCTAAGTTCTCCCTATTTTGTGCAGCTCTGTCTAATGCAGACAAAATTCTTCCTTCTCACAAGGATTCCAGGAGAAAGCAAAGGCAGAGAGCAAGGGCAAGTGGAGACAAGCGACAGTTTACCTTGGATTCCCTGTTTCGAAACACTTGCCAAGCTCACTGAGGTAATAGTTGTGATTTGGCTGAATAACAAAATCCTGTTTCTGAAAAGCCCTGTCAGCAGTGTAGGATTTCTCTCCTCCTTTTGCGTTAATAATGTCACTGCTCAGTTCTTAGTTACAGGTATTTATGATGTTACAGTGGAACAGAAATATACAGGAGTCCAGCATGTTTTGAAGTGGCTCTAGGAGTCACTAAAATAGTGACCTATATCGGTATGGGAAACTTTTCCTGACCATTTTTATCCTCAATGCGCTTTACAGACCTGAAAGCTGCATCTCTTTGAACTGTGGCAATGCAGAGCAGAAAGCAGCTTCTCCAGCTGCGGCTGCAGGGAACACTCTGCTATGTGAGACTGGAAACATGAGGAAGAGCTGAGCTTCTCATCTATATCTCTTCCTCTGGATAAAGGCTGACTGTTAACTCGCTTTCACTTTCATTTTTCTCTTTTTTTTTTACCCCCTAGAAGAAGCAGCAGAAGGCGGCAAAAGGTCTGCCAAAGACATCTTTTCCCTCACCTGTTTACCTGCAGGTAAATGAACGTGAACTACCACTTGATGATATCTCCTTTATATGGAATGAAGAAGAAGAAAAGGAAAAAAAGAAAGAGGCTTGCTTCTTCATATGTAAATTTTCTGTAATGAAAGCAAAAATTGAAATTAACCTTGCCTGTGTTTTCAAAACATATAGTTTATTATTCACCCCTTATTATTTTTTAATGCTTTGGACTTGACAGTGCAGGTGAGACACCACAATCAAAAGGACACTCTAAGACAGGGTTTTCTTGAGTACTTCTCAGCCATTTCTGCAGATTTCAGATGCTTCTGAAAACCCAAAAAGATGATGCAAAGCTTCAGAGCTCTGTCCATGTTCGTATCTGCAAACAGTGCCTACTAAACTCCTTATTCAATGCTTTGTTTGACTTTGTAGCTGTCACAGTCCAATTTGTTATTGAAATGGATTTATTCTTATAGAAAAATAACAGGCATCGTATGGATGTATATATAATATGTAGATACTGCATTCTTTTTCAGGGAGTTTTAAGAAGACATATGACTTTGATGCTACTGAAGCTGTGTCATAATCATCAAACGAAGCTAGTGCCAAATAAACCAGATGGAGCTTTCAATCAACAAACTGTATTTATTTTTTATATCTGTGACTTATTTGTCATCAATGCAACTTTTAATAGGACAAGATAGGAAGAAAGGTCTGCTTCCAGAGTAAAAAGAGAGCCTTTAGGAACTCATGCTTTATTGTTTGACCTATCAGCACAAATAGATGATGTTCAAACTGCAAAGTACAAGAACCTAACTCCAGCTGGAAGGGATTTCCTTGATGACTTCTATGGAGGCAGAAGGTAACATAAATGGTTACCTCATCCTCCTGTACTATGAAAAAAATTCAGAGCATTTCTATTTACGTGTACAAATATTACCTATCAATTATACTTGATTATATTGCTATACTAGCATGTTTCTTTTCTCTTTCTTTGCAAGAATATGCAGTGTAGCTTTGCCTGTGTCTATATCAAATTGTATTTATATACATTTGTATGTACTGTATTGTATCCTGCCTGTTGTGAGAAAGAGACGAAAAGTAAGCAGTTTGATAAATCACCAATATGTGTCACTTTTTACTATGAAGAATGACTTATGAAAATGCCCTAGAGCTATGACTTGTTTTGGCCTTCTAGAGAGATAGGAGAGATAGAGAATACATATAAAGGAAAAATAAAGTCCTATTTAAATTGTTTGAGTTTGGTTTGGTTTTCCCCTAAATGTCCCTTCTCTCTCTCTTTTTTTTTTCTTTTGTTTTGTTTGTTTTGGGGTTTGGGTGGGTTTTTTGTTTTTGTTGTTGTTGTTCTTTTTTAATTTGTTTATATTGGTAGTCCCAGTCTTTTCTGCTAAGTGAGATGGATAATCCAAAATATGAAAGTTTGGGTTTGATACAGAGGTATGAGAACCCTTCAATACAGTTCAGATTCTGTGTGAGAAGAAGTTAATATCTGAGCACGGGGGAGTCATCTCTCTGGATTAATCTGGTGAGCTCAGACTTGTCCTATTCATCTCTCCAACCTCAGCACTATAATCAGCAAGTCTCCACACAGAGTTGAAGAGTTAAACAATCATGATGACTTAACCATCAACTTGACCTTTAAGATCCCTTCAGAAAAGGTTTGATCCACACTGATTTACTTTATCTTTCAGACCATCAGATCTGTACTATAACCCTGATTGACCAGAAGTCATTTTTGAGGCCTCATGGCCCAACATGAAAACAATAGGTGAATGTTACACCTTACTGAAGTTAAAGGGAGAATTGCTTTCAATGGAACTGGGATTGCACTTAGCAAAACCAACTGACAGGGTTTGGGTCCTACCTATGTCTGAAGGTATGTGAGTCCTTTTGTGGCACCCACCATATCATTATGTAAAACGTACCTTGCAAGCTACTATGATGTCTTTATGACACTGATGTGTGTTTTAAATTAATAGTTTTTATTACAAAATGTACACTGATAACATAGATTATTTACTGGGTAACTACAAAATGCTATGTGGCCTGACATGATAATTATATTCTTCTGTCCTTCCTTTGGTAATGAAAGCCTCTAGTTATTTGTAAGTTATTTTTACCAAACATAAGAATACAACAGATTAGGGGAAAAAAAAGAGGTGAAAATGGCATTAGGCACCTGTAACAGGCACAGGGACAACTAACACAGACGTTTATGTTATTCGCTGAAGCTTGCCCTTGGGTTTCCCTAGTTACTTCTGAGTAGAATCATAGAATCATAGAATTGTTAAGGTTGGAAGAGACCCTTAAGATCATTCAGTCCAACCATTAACCTACCACCACCAAGTCTACTGCTAGACCATGTCCTCAAGCACTGCATCTACCAGTCTTTTAAACACCTCCAGGGATGGGGACTCAACCACTTCCCTGGGCAGCCTGTTCCAATGCCTGATGACTCTTTCAGTAAAGAAGTTCTTCCTAATATCTAACCTAAATTTTCCCTGGTGCAGCTTGAGGCCATTTCCTCTATTTCTGTCATCTGTTAATGGGAAAAAGAGACCTAACCCTTAGTAACTTTAGGCATTTAATTTTCTCCCTTAAAGTTCCTTCAACCATAACCAGCCGTTTCTTAGGGTAAATGAATCAGCTGCCTTCGTACCTCCTCCGTATTTGTTTTCTACCTGGCTCTTGATCCAAATAGGTCATATTCCTTTCCCAAAATACCAAGGAGCTAGATGTCTCTCTATACTATAGCAATAGAGTTGGAGCACTCTCAATATATGTCTACTATATACAACAATAATGCTAAACCAGTGCAACAAAAGGGTTTTTTTTGCTTATTGTGATCTGATTCTTTTTATATCATACATGAAATTTTATTTACATAGGAAAAAACTTGTAAACAAATTTTAAATGCTTATATCCATGTAGCCACTCCAGATACTGAGGATGGGATAGGGCAGAGTCCTAGTAAGTGTATAGAAATACATTTGTAAAGATCACAGGATAGTACCCAATATAATAAAAATTATGAAAGACAAAGTTCTGAACATACCTTTCCTAAAGCTTGTCATGTGTTATATTTGACCTTGTCATCAACTTTTATACTCACATGATGCTCCAAGTATGGCATAAGTGGGGTGTTCTCTCAGGCATGACACTTTCTCCAAAGCCATTTCCTTCATGTGACATGCAGAATCACAGAAGTGTCTTCACATATGACAGTCTTATCCACCCAGAAACAGAAAGATATAAACATCTGACTTCCACTAAGAGAAAGAAAACAACGTAAAATTTAAATCATCAAGTTGAAATACTGTTGGAAAACTTACAATTGATTTTGGAAACAATTCAANTAATATAATATAATATTGAATTACCCATCTATATATAACAGAATATGTCATATGAACTCTATAAATGATTATATACAATTCTATATATGAATATAGCATGTTAATTTCTCTAATATATTCTCACACTCCCTAATGAATGATTCACTGCATTTCCCAGGCAGTGCTCCTATGACTTTATTATACCATGCCAACACAGGTACATTCTGCAGGCTATTCTGATTCCACTAATCATGGAAAAATATGGTATGGAAGCTCATATTGGTGTTTTTCCTTTTAAAAGGAAGTAATTGACAGCAAAGCATATTTCAAGGTCTGGTTGCCAACATACTCAATTAAACAGAATTTGGAGGAGAAGGAGGAGGAGGGGGATGGCTGGAAACTCCCAGCCATACTCTGAATGTCAGCTATCCCTTGTCAGAGACCTGGTGATGTTGAACCAAACTGTGAAATATGTGCAATTCTTCTAACATTGCTGATGATGTAGCACCAGATTTTTAGTGTGTGTGCGTGCATGTGACTGCTTTTGACCATGACAGGTTTTCATAAATCTGGTGTCGTTATAGAACACATGACTTGTGTCACTACTGCTACAACAAGAGAAATCCATCACGGATCAAAGTGCCAGGAAAAGTCCTATTCACTATATAAGCCCCACTTAAGCTTTCCAAATACATCTTGAGTGGAATTTAAGTGGGCCATAGGCCACGTTTTGCTCCTATACACAGGCATGAATTTTACACTGTGAAAACAAACTAAAATATAAAGCATTTTCTAACGTAACATGGAGCTATCTGAAGTCACAAGGCCATCCAGAGCTAGATATCTTTGCCAGTATTTTACCTTGAATACCATGTTATTTTTTCTAGAATACAAAGCAAAACAATAAAACAGTCCAATATTATTTTAATACTTTTAACATTGGACCTTCAACCTACGTACTATATTATATCTATCTGAACAGAGCTGTCTATACCCTGCTCAGATCACAAGCTCCTTGAGCAAGGATCATGCCTATCTCCTTGTTTATAAATTGCCTAGAGTGCTGCAAGGTACAGGAAAAGTTTTCTTCCATGAGAAATTCATTGTACTCAAAAAAAAAAAAAAAAGTTACATGTAGACATTATGTAAAAATATAAGCAGCTACATGTATTTGTTTATTGAAAAGTGATTGTGTTTGTTCACCATAATGCACCCTCACTTAAGAAGTCTTTTCAGATAATACTGCAATATTCTTCTTCACCCTCCCAAGATATTTAGATGCAATGCTAACCACTATTTGTAATGTGCATATTGTAATAGATAAAAGCGTAGAACCCTTTAAAAATAATTATGGAGTGAAAAAAATCATAAAACTTGACTAGGAATTTAAAGTCTATAGAGGTCTTTATGTCACTCCATTCTTTACAATGAGCAAAATACTTTTTGTGATTGATTTCAGTGAAGATTTCGGCATCTGCCTTCTTTTCCAAATCTTAAACATGTTTGTTTTACTCAGCACTGCAGCCTACTATAGCACTTGTTTTAATGCACTGAAGAGACAAGAAATCCCCACTGAGCTGCTTTGAATCGGCTCTGTACTCTAAAAATCTTTTTTATTCCACTGATATTAATTTTTCCCTATATCAATAAAACAATGGCAAATAAAATACTCTGTTCATCAAGGCACATGTACCTAATTTTGTGTAATATTTCATTTGAAATTGTCTCATTTTATTCTCTCTGATTCTGTTAAAAAAATCACCATAGAGGGAGAAAGTCAAACCAGAGATTATATTAGGCTGAGGCAAATGGTATTCACCTTTTATAGGCCCTATGTTTTATAATGAAGATACTTCATTGAAACAATGATGCATACTTCAACAGTTCCCTGGAGAGCAGTGAATCCTGTTTGGAGAGATTCATGAATATGTGCATTAGCACAATCCAACTGGAACTTGCCCTTAAAAACGAACCACAAGAGAAGCTGATCAGTTCCTGCTTATGTATATAATCAGAAGGTTATCATATTATCTCCCCCTCTACAGGGAAAAGCAGATGCATATTCTTCTACCACTTTAAGATGAGAAATGCCAAAGGAAACAACAATCTCCCCCTTCCTACACTTTCAGCAACATTTACTGTATGAATCCACAAAGACCTTTCAGAACACTAGGAGAAGAATATTTGATGAGTTTCTCTAAATGAGGATTTATTTTGCATACAATTAGTCATAGTGTAAACCTTTTAAAAAATATTACATCTGCATTAATTTAGTTGAGGCTATCAATAAACCTGAAGTGAGTTCAAAGACTGCTATAGATGGCAGAGAGATGAGACAAACATTTCACAGAGTCAAGGCTTGCAAAGATATACATGAAGCTCTGTGTCCTGAAGATGAATGAGGAACACTTGGCAGTTCTTGAAGCAGTAGTTTATTTAAAGTACAAAGAATTCAGTGAAAAATACTTCTGGCCAGCAGTTGGTGCCCGGCTTTCAAGAAAAATGGCAGACCACCACTAAGCTAGTGACAATGATAAAGAATAGCCACATAGATTTGCAGATTTATCTTTAGGTTTGTAGCAACCTCAGCTCTATGAAAAACAGTATAGCAACGAGAGTCCTTACCACCTTTGAAAACAAACTAGAAAATCTACTGCTTTATGATGGTGCATATTATTAAGTGGTCATCACACATACCGGGCAGTAGCAATAAACTATATCATCCAAAATGAGGAATCATTTTATCTCAGCTCGGAAAGATTAAGCAGTGGGGAAAAAAAAAAAAAAAACAAAACCCAACCAAAACCCCACAAAAACAGGAAAGAAAAAAATAAATTATTCAGCACCTTCTGAGCAATATGTACCTCTGCCTTATTCCCACCTCTTCTGTACCTCCTGAGTCTGTAATACCTGTACACATTTATACTGGTAGCTAATGGTGCCAAATGTAAAGTAAAGTTTGCTTAAAGAGATGTCTTCAGTTTTATTACGGCTAGGAAAAATCCTGATGCTACCGACTGGCATGTTTAATTGAAGATGTCATTACTAAGACATCTGTGAAAATGAATTTTGAGAAACTCTTACAAGACTCAGCTTCCTCTCACCAAAAGCCAGAAAGCTTGTCTTTTTGTTTGTTTGTTTGTTTTTCCCCAAGTACACATAAGGAGTCCAGCCTTGTTCTTTGCAGCCCAAAGATCCTTCAGACAAAACCTTTCTGGATGCCTAAGGTCTTTTGTGCGCTACAAGCAAAAAATCACTGCATCTCTGTGTACTAGTTTTTTCACTTTCAGGGGAGAGGCACTATGCCTTCTAAATAAGATATATAGAGGAGGCATAATTATATCCTCTAAAGAGGACATAATCTCATAATTGTGCAGCAGAGCTATCCTCAGATTGCACTGCAGACTGTACTTGCATGCCTGATAGATTAGCACCTGGCTCAGCTTCTAGTCTGAGGGTATTACTTTCCCTTAAAGGATGGTTGAATGTTGTTGAACACACGTGTGTACGCGTATGTGGTTTTGTGTACATGAAGTGCCCTATTTACCAAGGCAGGTCTGCCTGTCTGTTAGTTTTTATACACATACACACACATACACAGAAACCAAACACTCGAAACACTCAACTGTATCTTTTTTTCCACAGCTAATAAAAGCTCTTCCCTGTACAAAAGAAAAACACCTTTTTTTTTTTGTAATAGGGGTGGGGAGGAAGACAGGTTTATTCTGCTAAACTTGCGGTGGTATGTCACATTCAGCTCTAACACTGCACCTATTACCATATGTCATCAAATAACCCGCATAAGCAGATGTGCCATTCCTCCACGGTGACCCCACGTAGAAGTTTAGAGACCAGGAGCCAGGTGATACCTATTCCTAGCCCCACACAGGCATGCACATGTCTATGCACAGTGCAAGAAAGTGTTTCAATGAAAATATTTATTTCTGCATACTGAATAATTCACCGCTCCTCAATCTGGTTTTGCTGGGTGCATTATTGCACAAAAATATTTGCATGTAAAATGGAAAAATCCAGAAAATGATGATGTTTCTGAGGCCACAGGAAGGAAACAACACAGCAGTTACCTATATATCTGTGCGTGTCTGTGCATGTATTTTTATATATATGTGTGTGTATATTTATACACACACATATATATGCTTTCTGCTGTCTGCTAAGTTTCTGAACTTGTGCAAAAATAAAGTAGTTTTCACCAGTGTAACACTGATGTTTGGTGAAGACAAAGCTTGTGCTTCACAGCAGGGGGACAAAGAGGGGGGACAAAGGTCAAAGGGTAAATTCCAATTGCTGAGACATGTTTTTATGGGTTGAATCTTAACCATGTGATAAACAGCATTCAGATCCTGAGCAAAAGAGAGTAGGAATAAGCATCTGGTGGAACTTTACAAACCATTACATTGGTTTGATAGCTAGTGGACAAAAGGTTCTTCCTAGTGATCACTTTCTCCAGTTTTAGTTTTCTATTGCAAGTGCTTAGGTAATTAACACAGTCCTTCAGCCTTTGGAAATGGAGATGAAAATAAGCACTTGGTTTCTGCTGTATGTGTGGCAATTACTTCTGCTTCGTACAGTGCCTTTGATTACATCAGAGGATGTAAAGAAGTTGTACAGAAGAGAGATGAAAGCTGGTGCTAACAGCTTTGGTAGGAACAACATGCAAGAAGGAACAGTAACTCCACTACATGAGGTACACTGTGGGAAAGAACTGCAAACCATATGCAAACAGGTAACAGCAGCAGCTTTTGCAACAACAGTCGTAGCCAGCTTTCTACCACCTCTTACCCATCTCACCCACAGGATAGGATAGGGAGCAACCAAGATTATATTCTTCTTGACAGAAGCTTCTCCTGCTGATGATCAACTTTACTTCTCTTACTCTGTAAGAGCACATGAATTCTTCATCCAGGTAAATGATTTGGTAATATCTTCTCATAGGATGGATCCATTAATTGTAGCTGTGCTGAACTGATGAAGATCTGATAATCACTATTTCTGCAGAAGCCTACTGATAGCTCAAAGAGAGAGCAAAGGAAATGGGATTTTTGGTAAGCAGGACACCATCCCTGCTGAAACTTGCTAAAGATGCCTCATTAGAAGAATATAATAAGCTAAGTGAGAAAAGTTAGCTGATGGCTATACAGCTGGCCTTGCTAAATCAAGTTCTCTGTTGATGTAATTGTTTGATGTAAATCAGTGCATCTGCACCAGTTTATGCTTGCAAAAATATTAATCTGTTGGTTTTGTACGAGTTGTAGAAGTACTGCAAGTGATACCACAAATTAGGGCAAACAAAAATAATGAGCCACTTAAATGTTGTGTTACTATATATGAAAGAAGGTTTAGAAAAGAAGGTCCTCTCCTTGTCCTGTTCTCAAAGCTCTGTGCACACTGACAGTAATTTAATATAACCAGAACCCACCCACACTGTTTGACTCCTGTGTTTTGACAGACAATTTACCAGTTCCCCAGTTGCTCTAAATCCGCAGTTTCATTTCAGTCACTGGAGCTACATCGGTTTATTCCACTTATGGAGCCGATCCAACACCTTCAAATAGCTACAGGAGGAGGCGATTTCTGCCTATTTTGTCCTGTTTTACAGTATCTGCTCCCTGTGTTGTCTCATATAAGAGTATGAGATATGACATTTTCTCATCAATTACTGTTACAACTACCAGATTCCCTAAGCAGCAGAAAATGTGCCATGCCAGCCTGGTCCTGAAATAAGCACCTCAAACAAATAAATACCACTGACTTTTAAGGATGATTCACTAAAGTTTATAGGATTATTGCTGAAGTTTGTATAGGTATAAAGCAGAGTCTACTTCCACAGTAAAATATTTTAATGGGAGTAATTTAAATGTATCATTAGACTATGAGCAGAGCTGTAACATTTTCATTCAAATATCAATGACATCCCCATGTTCCCTGAAGGTCCAAAAATTTCTAGGTACTTGAGGGGAGATAAGTGAACTCAGCAGCCTGAAGAACTAGACTTTCTATGAGCTCTCATGAAAACTTCCTACTTGTCCTAGAAAAATCAAAATGTAGTAATGTAGCATATTTTCCAACTTCTTAGGTTTTCATCACAATATCTTTCTTCTGAACAACTTGTATAATTGAGTTTCCTATTTTGGAATGGGTTCACTTGACCCTAGAATAACCTAAAATATTACTAAAATTATTTTCACCATTTTCTAAGGAAAAATGATTTCCTTTACTCCTAGTGTCAGCAAAATAATAAAATATTGTTGCTTTGCTGATAGCACACCAGACAAAAAAACATAAACCTAAATAGACCATTTGCAATGCTAAAATCTGACGCAAACAGAAAGCAAAATGAACTTTTTAATTTTGTCTAAAGGAGAGATATAAAATAATCTAAAAAGTCAAACACTGTTAAAAAACTCCTTATTTTAAACTAGAGAACATTTGACAGCGTTGGAGCTCTCACATAGCTAAACAAAAGCTTTCTGGGGGAAGTTTCAAAAGGCATTTCTTTATGTTTTGTCCATATTCTAAGTGCCCTCTACTGCCAAATGAGCTGTACTACAGAAAAAGAGCCCTTGTCTGCAAGCAGCAAGTAGAACCCACCCAGAGACTGAGAGAAGGGAAGAATTTGAGACTTCTTGACATTGTTTGTCAGCCTATATGTAGTTGGACTTGAAAGATACCAGTAGTAGGATGGCTTGTTTATGAGAAGAAAACGTAAATCCAGTGGCAAATGGAAATACAAAATCAAATATTTCTGCTGGCAATGTAGGTTCTTCCTTACTGCAGCATGTTGTTCTCCACTGGCTTCTCTACATACATGTGATGTTTATTTTAGGGTGAGTGATGGATTTCTAAAGACCAGCTGTGATCCTGCCTAACGTGTAGGAAAATTTTACACTTGCGCCCAAGTATAAATCGCCATCGGGTGGCGAGAGGTCGTCCTTCCCTGCAGAGCTGATGGGGAGAGAGGGCTGTGGAAGATGGGCTGCAAGACTCAACACTGTGCGCATTCCTACCACAGATTATGTCCCTTCTGGGGCTCAGGCGGGTTTCTGAGCCAGGACTCGCTCCCGTGGGAAGGAGCTCTCCTCCTTCTGTGTTAGAGCCGCTCGCTGCATGCAGCCCAGGCTCAGCCCAGCCCTTCGCAAGCTGCCGAGCACTCCACATTCGCCTTTTGCTCTGCATTTCTCAGCAGGGCGATTTTCATTTTTAACGAGCTTGAATTGTTCAACAAAGACCAAAAGTGACTTAGGGGGTTCTGGGGTTTGAATTTCTGTACAAAGCTGTCAGATTGAGAAACCTGCGGTATGTGGAGCTGCAGATGCGATTTGGGAAAAGTTCTGAGACCAGGGGGAAAAACAACAACTGCTCATCTTCCAAACAACTGCAGGGACTCAGTACGAGGCTAAACCCCAAATTTTTATGTATTCTAGGTATTCTTGCAACATTTAACGATTTGTGTTGCATATCTTGTAAGAACAGGTTGCACATGTATTAGCACATATGCATGTGTGCATATATGTATTTATTTCTTGTGTATTTGGAGTGGTGGGAAATACAGTCACCCTGGCAGAGCTGTGAACAAATATAAATCATTTCCTCTGAAGTCCATAATCAAATTAACTCCTGATCCTCTAGCACATCTAGCAATGCAGTCATATTCCTTGACAGATTCCTGGTTCCTGTCCAGGTCCATTTGAAGCACCATACAGTGTCAGTGTTTTGATGACACAGGAATCCTGGAAAAGTGGGAATTGTGGCTATTTTTTGCTGGCATGGAGGCCCTGCTGGTTACCGAGGCGACCACTGCTGAGCGGTCCAGCCCCATCTCAGAGACTGTGGAAGCTGCTGGGAGTTTCCAGCACTGTGTATTTATGAGTGATGGCCAGCAAATCATTATCAAGAAGTATCTGAGAAATTATATTTTGGTTGTTTTTTTCCCCTCTTTTTCTGATTTACAATATGAAAGACATTACATAGGTCTGCCCAAACTCCGGGCAATACAGGAAAACTGAAAAGCAAGAGATCAGCTATATTCTCCACTTTTCCTCAGAACATACAGAATTATTTTCTACAGCATATTCTGAAGTGCTGTGTCCAACCTGGTTTAAAGAAAGACAAACTACATGGCTGAGTTTGCTACCCTTGAGAAAGATTTTGAAACTAGCTTCCTTTGCAAAAGTGTGGGATGGTATTTTTTTAATGATTTTTTTCTAGGACTTAGCAGAATTCTGAAAAACAAATAATAAAGTGAATTAACTCTATAGGTTCAACGTATTGTAAAGGCAGTTCTTGGACTTGTCAGCTAGGATTCTTCAATAAGCAGTTCATACTGGAAAGGAACAAATTTATACACTGAACATAAGGAGGCAGGTGTTCCCAACTATCTTTTGCTTCTAGAAACATTCACATATTTTACCATGCAATTAAAATTATACCAGCTACATGAGATGGAACTGAATTATTTTACACTACATATATATATATGCGTGTGTGTGTGTATATATATATACATATATTTATATATATATATGGTGCTTCTGTGCATGTAAGAGTTGCAAGGCTGCCCGCTCTTGAAAGTGAAGCATTTTATTTTGGTACCAGTAATTTGCAGCATGACAATACTGCTTCAAGCTTTCCAAGAGCAGGATATTGGCCCTCATCTCAGTACAGAACTCCACACGCTCCACAGATTTTATTATTTGAATCTCTGTTCATTTCATCTTCTGTTCCCTGATGAGAGTAGTCACAGAGGTTTTGATCATTTTCTACCTCTATTGAAGGATTTTTGTTCTGGATGCAATAGTTTGAGGTGGCAAATTTGATTACAGGGAGAAAACTAGGCACTAAAGAGCTCTTCAGAGTAATATAGATAGACTGAACAGGAAGCTGTGACTGCAAGTGGAAGTCAGACAAATTTAGCTGAGCAAGAAAGTACATATAAAACAAAACATAGCTGTCCTCCAAGTAATACCAGCTCTTAGTATCTTCAGATCAAACCTGGATACTTTAAGGAAGTTATACTAGTCAAGCAGAAGTTACTGAGTTTACTGTGTGGAATATAGTGGCTTCTGCTGTATCTGTAGTATATTGGCTTGTACTGACCTATGGCAAAAGGTCGGAGCTAACATTATACAGTACACTCCTCTAGTTATAGCTCCAGGAATCTCTTTTTTGCACACGAAGATGCATCAGTTATTAATGACATCAGCTTTTCTCAGCTAGTGAAAACTAGTGGGAAAAACAAGTAACTGCAAGAATAATCATTATTAGCTTTGTCTTGAATTCTGTGGCAGTGGAGTTTGATTTGCCAACTGTGGTACAGCTTCTATCCTAGAGCATCACCAGCCAAACCACCACAGGACCAGCCAAACAGGTTGGTAGCACACTGAGATAACTGCTAAAAAGTAGAATGAGAACATGCAGCAAGAGATAACATTAGAGGAGGAAAATCAAACACTGAGATTACCAAACCATTATTTCATTGTTTTTCACCTGCTCGGGTCAAGCACTCTAATCACCTTCCTTCTTGCTGCCAGGCCCGAGACCCTCATGTGGGTCCTACCACCTTTCCAGGGCCCTAGGAAAAAAAGATGCAGTTCACATACTCTTTATGGTAGCTCTCTCCTGGAATACTGTAAAAATTTGTAAGTTCCAGCTGTCTAAAGCCAAGCTACCACATACTTCTCTATGCCAGAGGCTGGCACTTCTCAGAGACATAGTAAAAAGTGGCTCATCTCCCTCATCCTGGACAAAGACCTCACTTTGATTTGCCTTCTACTTTGACTTACACCCACTGCTTGCCTGCTTGGTGTCTCTCACACATACACACACTCTCTCCATATGTATATGCTTATGTTATGGATTCATATGGTAAGTCATATGCATTCTAGTAATATGTTTTATTTCAAGTATTTTTGCACTACGTAAATATTCTGTACATACAAATACATAGCTATTATTAATATCCCTTCACACCATTCTCCACTCTTCTTTTCATTAACTTATTATCATTCTTCAAGGAAACAAAGGCTGTAGTTTCATTTTCTTAGCACAGAGATGCATAATTAAATGCATAGAAATTCTGAATATTACCTATGGTTTCTATACAAACACTACAGGACTTCAACCCTAAGAGTTGAATCTTCAAACCACTAAGAAAATCTCAGCAAAGCATAAGGAAGAGATAGACTACTTTTGCTGTTTTGAAGGGAGCCATACAAAGTCTTCTCCATGTCAGGTTACTAAAAGGATTTGACAAAAAATTAGAAATAGAAGCTTCTTTTCAAACTGATTGCAAAAGATCTCAATAATTCTTAGCTTAGACTTCATTAAGCACTGATAAAGCCTGACATTACTACAGTGAAAACAGTCACACATAAAAATACTACAAGCTACAATCCTGTTTATATGAACTAGTAATCAGGTGAAACTCTTGTTTTGAAGAGTTAAACAAGAGAATTTAACGAATGCTGATCAACTGCAGTTAATAGCAGAAAGATCAAACCTTCTGATGGAAATAAAAATTTGTTTGAAAAAAATAATATTGTTGAGGTAATAAGATCTAGGAAGCATTTGATATGCTTTTGATATCTGAATTGGTGATCTAGAACTTTATAAAATGACTGTTTTACATATTATGTTAGCCATCAGCTTAGTGGGAAATTATCACTAAGCAGGTATCGTTCTAGCAGGATCTCACTGTGGGGTTTTTTCCTACATTGTCATAATTTTATTAATAACCTGTAAGGAGCATCTAGTCACATCACTTTTGATAAGCTTTTCATATACAGGAAAGACTGAGAAGTGATAAAATAAGGATAAAGCAGATCACTGATACAAAAAGGATCTGCTAGCACTGTCAAATACTTGCTTCAATGCCACACTGAAAGCTGTTCATCTAGAAGGAAATATACACCATATTTAGTAGAGGGAATTCTGGACTGCAGGCTTTAAAGTGATATTTTTTAAAAAAGAAAAAAAAATAATGTTCATGGCAAACAGCTGAATACATGTTGTTTCTGAGTAGCTATTGTGGCTACTATGAGTGGGGATATGATTTAACTAAATAAAAAGGAAAATAGTTTAAGGTCATATTGGCTTGATATTACAGCATTTGTTTGCTGTTGGAATCCAACACTACTGTCCACACTTTAGAAATCTGCCAATCATGAATGTAAAGATTAAAAATGGTGGTGGTAAAGTTATGTTATTAACTTGATCAGTTCATATCTGAGTCCAGATTCTTGAACATCCATGCCAGATTTCTGTGTCTAGTTCAATATGGATCTACTACTTATTTTAATGGAAAAAAAACTTCCTGGGAGATGTCCTTGAGCTTCACCACTATTGACTGTATAATTACAATTTGCTCCTTCTTGATATTCCTGTGACAAAGTTAGTGAAAGAATAAGCCCAAGACATAGCTGCAGGTAGAGTTGCAAAATATCATCTTGGCTAATAAATTAATCTCCATAATTACAGCCTGAAAGTTGCTGTAGTTTGTGTACATATTCAGGCATGAATAACACAGATATTTCCCCCTTGCCTTCAGAAGCACATCTATATGTAAGGTCTTGTCACTCTGCAAACGTCCCTGATGTGAGAAGGGGCAGTTGGATAGCTGGCAAGCTTGTGTTTGCTTCTGCCACAGTGAAGCACAGAGTTAAGTGGTTAGAGTCAGGCAAGAAAGAACCTGTAGTACAGAACACCAATTTGGCTCGAGCTACTTGCTCAAATCTGAATCTGGGCATTGCTACCAAGGCAGCAGAGGTAAAGCTTTGAACTTATCAGAGAGAAGGTCAAAAGAGCAGATTTTCTCAAATCTGCAGTTATCTACATGGGGAAGAGTACTTTGAAAAATGCACAGTTCTTCAGTCTGACAGAAAGATATAAGATTCAACACCTGGAAACAGAAGTGAGAACAATTCAGAGCTTTAGACATAAGGCTTGTATTTTTAAGTATGTGGGTAATTAGGCATTGTGAACTAGCAAGTCAGGACTGCAATGGACTTTTCATCACCATAAAATGTTAAGATCGAGTATTTCTCTAAAAGGTATATTCAGTTCTACCATAGCTGTATGACTAGAAGCAGAAATTAATTCAGGGAATTTCTTTGGTTTATGTTATGTGCAAAAGGAAGAAGTTAGAATAGATAATCATAGTGTCTCATTTTGCCTTAAAATCTGCATACTTGTGAATCTGAAAAGAGAAAATGCAAAAGATTTGTGGAAAAGATAGTTTGCTTAAGTGGACGTAGTAAGAAATTCTATTCTGTGTATGGTCTTTTGTGCAGCTGGGACTCTATTACATTTGAGCAGACTTGCACCAGTACTGACCAGTCAATTTGTCCAGCAGCTGGAAGACTGTGTATAATTCAGCCTCCCATGTTGATCTGCTTGCCTTCCCTAAGGACCTGTGCAGAGTTGCAAAGCAGGACAAAGTTGTCCGTTGTCTCCAGGGTCAGCAAAGCCGCACAAAATATCCAAGAATGGAAACTGCAAACTTAGGTAAACTGGAGAGAACTAAGCATCTACTTAGACCTGTAAGTTATATGGTGGTGCCACACTTCAAAGCAATATCTTAACCAATGACTCTGACAAGTCCTTCTGCTTGATTCTCTGCTTGCCCAAGCACTGAAATACCAGTTCAGCAGATGACCTGAACCACCCATTCCTTCCCTGGTAACCAAAATCTAAATTATATTTCCAGAAATGCTGTATCCTTTGCATCATTTTCCCCCTTTTTACAGCTCTTGCAAATCTCTCAGACACCTGGAATTCTAGACCAAGGACCAAATCCTTCATCTCCCACAATAGCAATAAACTATCAGAATTTAGGAATAGAAATAGGTTGCAGCTGCCACATATAATGCCACATATGATGCGGAATGGAAAAAGTGAGCCTTTACTGCTTCCCTAATAAAAGAAAAATTAACCCTTGACTTGCAATGTAATAGTTAACTATTATTTGAAGCACTTTTCTTACAGTTATTTCCAGGAAGAAAAGCTCAGAGCTAGAGCTTGCTCACACTTGCTGCCAGTTAAACTTTTAGGGATAGTTTTAGAAAGTTCATCTTCCCTGAACCTGTGCATTGCCTAACAATGCCCGTAATCATTTGCTCTTCATTTCATCAATTTCTACATTTATTATAGCTTTATCACATATTAGAGATAGCTAACATTTTTTTGCATGGTTACCAGACCCTCTCTAATGTCAGAATGAAGTTGGGTGTGTAAAGATTTCAAAGATTAGGATCACTGCATGGCTAGCACGAGTCCTATTTATTTCTAAGACATCATAGCAGCTGAGATCAGATGAGGTATTTGGGCCAGTAGGTCACAGTTTCACTGAGGGAGAGAATGGTGTTTTCAGTGAGAGATCCTAAGCCCAAGTAAACCAGGCAGTATATCATGCTGCAAAGTCTCCCAACCTTCTCTCATGGGAGACAGTGCTGACCGCTGAACACCTCAGTTCTACCAGAGCTGGCTTTTAAAAACAGAAACATTAAATTCTACTTCAGCTCTGAAAGTGTATGCAGACAAACTGAAGTAATAATTTGTAAGAAAACACTCAAACATAGGTAACGTCCCACCTAAGCCTGAGATAATATTCTGGTTTTGAAAATCACATATCAGCAATGTCTGTTCACACGTGAGATGATAAAAGATGGAAAAACACCTTGTGCTGCAATTCACAAGAAACTTCCTCTGGAGCACTGACTCTTTGGCAGCAGCATGGAGAAGGTGTTTTGCACAGCCTTCTCCAGCAACCCCCTGCCCTTCACAGCACTGCCTTTCGGTGGCTTGCACCCCCACACTGCCCTTTGTCTGGCCGTGAGGGATGGCCACCCCCAACAATGGCTCCATTCTATGGGACAGGAAGACTGCTCATACGCTAAAATGGCAACTGTCTGTACAGCATCCTCTGGCAACTGAATGAATGTCAGCCTTGTCTTAGGCTCTGTTTTGTCATATAATTTCTGCTTCATTTTAACTCATACCTTAGCAATACATATAACTCTTTGAAATGCAACATTCTTCTGCCTGCAGTTTGAGACTTTCTCTAGCACCAAGCCATTACTTATACATTAAGCTGTTCAAGAGGGAAGAGATGTCTCTCATAGACTTGCCTGGCTCATGTGTCTATTTAACCACAGCAGCTTCCCAAGCTGTGGAGACACGCAGAGATCAGACTCAAAACTTGTTACACTGTGCAAATGCAAAACCTCCAAGCACACCTGTATTTTGTGCTTACCCTCTGCTCAAATTGCTGTAGTACTCAAAAATGCAATAAGACCTTCACCAAAAAGAAAAGTGATCCCTTAGACTGCAAGCTTGGGTCAGGGCACAGAGAGGGTCATCTGAGGAAGAAAAGCACTTCCGAAAGAAAAAGTCACAACTTACACAAGGAAAGCACAAGCAACCTTCAAACCCTGAAGCAAGTGCAGGAAAATCACTGTCATTTTCTGTCCCACTTCTTGTGGGTGTCAAGGAAGGAGCGGGTCTGGATTTGCTGCTGGAAAAGGGTGAGGAAGCTGCAGACCAGTCTGAAATGTGCAGTGGCAAAGATGTGAAATGTGCAGAGGCTGACAAAGATGGGGGGAGAGGAACAAGTTAAAACAAGCTCAGTTTGAGAGTTTCAAAACACAGGTTTACTCACTTCAACAAAGTCTTTTGTGCCAAAGCATCTAGATAGCAAATTCTGGAGAAATCTTTCCCCAGTTGCTTGCTGATTTTTTTCTTCTTGCCCTTTTTCCCAAATAAGAGACCTTATATTCAGCAATATCTCGGTACATACTAGTGCATATTAAGGAAAGCACAGACTCAGTTCAGATTTTTCTTGTTTACAATTTCAGGCTGAATTCTGCCCTCCAGTCCTGACTCCAACGGGACTAACACTTGTGTAATTGAATACAGAATGCAACCCTTAGGGTTTTGGTCTGACCAGTAACAGAACTTTATGTGTGTTTAATTCATTTTTAGGTTTAGGCATTTTTTCAAATTGGGGCATAAGTTCTGCTCTCGTGTTAGGAATGAAAATCACAAAAAAGAGCAGAAACTTATCTTTGGTTTCAGTACAGTCGTACATCCATGCATACATACATATATAACGTGGAGCGAGAAAGAGGGGGGAGAAATGTCTGGAAGAGATTATTTTTAGAAAGGATACAACCATTAGACATACTTTGTTATTGTAGAAAACTCTTCAGATCAAATGCAGTAACAAAAGAGTTACTTCTTGTTTATTGATGAGAATGCTTCAGCACTCGGCTGTAACAGGGTCCTATTGTGAGGAGGAGAGCTAGCAGCCAACTCCCTCGGCTTCGCTGAGAGGAGGATCAGGCCTTGCTGTTTGGAAGGTCACTGCATAATGCATTTGTATTTGCAGCGCTGAGCACAGAATGGCCCTTTTTTTTGTAGATGTTTACTTGCCTGTAAATTTTATTTTTGTGAAAATGTGACAAAATTTAGGGTGGGATAAAATATACCTGAAGAACAAGATTAACACGGTCATAAGGAAGGATATTTTCAGTATGAATATTGGCCTACTTATGTCTTTGCCTGTGATCAGTAGTAACCAACTTTGCCCTGAAACACTGAATTCATCCCAAAACCTACAGTAACTACCAAACTCAAAGTTTTACCAGGCCAAGAGAAAGCAGATACTGGATCAAATTTGAAAGTTTAATTGAGGGAGAGGGAGAAAAAAGTCAAAGATCATGTAGAAAGAGAACTTGAAGACAAATTCATAAAAAAATTAATGACCCCACCCCCAAACCTCATTGGATTTTCACTCTCAAAACATGTCAGCAGGTTTATACTACACTAGTGCCAGCCTGAAGAGGCAAGGAACTGGGGGCTTAGAATGATAGAACCACAGAAATGTCTAGCTTAGAAAAGACCTTCCAGATCACCAAGTCAAACCATAAACCCAACACTGTCAAGTCCACCACTGAACAGTGTCCTTCAAAGCAACATATCTACAAAGCTTTTAAATGCCTGCAGGCAATAGTATTGTGGCAAACTGCAGTATCAGTACAATACACAAGATGTTAGAACGTTTTAGTGGATGGGGAGAAGAAGAAATTGCCAAGGTGAGATGCTCTTCAGCCAAGTTGTCTGAGAACTATACATAAAATCAAACAGTAATGGTACTTTGGTTTAAAGCAGCCACAGAGGCCAAAAACCAAAATGTGACTAAAGTGACATTGGTCTGCAGTAAAGTCTTTGCAAATAATTCTAGTAACAGATGGCTTTAAAGTTTATTTCTGCATCAGATAAATAAGGAGAGGCAGTAACAAAACATCAGCAGCTGTATGGGAAGAGGGTAAAGATTAACTTCTGTACAGCATCATGCCCAAAAATCTTCTACAGTTGTTAGATCACATCAATGTGTGTATGGATAACACAGTCAGTTGATACACTGTGACTGGATTTTCAACAGACTTTCAACAAAATCCCTCACCAAAGACTCTTAGAGAAACAAAAACTTGAAGATTAGTCATGGGCTAAAGGGAAAGTATTCTTCAGGATTAGCAACTGGTGAAAAGAAGGGAAACAAAGGGGAACAATATGTGGTCAGTTTTCACAGAGAAGGATGATTACAGGCAAAATCCTCTGGAGATCTCTGCTGGGATTCTGCTGTTCAACATATTTAGAAATTATCTGGAAAATGTTAAGTATTGAGTTAGCAAAATTTACAGGTGATGAGAACTACTTAGGCTTAAATCTATGTAACAATTGTCTTATGAGTGACTCAACTGAAATAACGTAAGAAATGAAAACTTGGAGGAAAACGGTGTTAACAATATCTACAGGAGCAGAGGTTCTCGTCTCAGGAATAAATTTAGGGGACTACAAGTCCTTTGGCAATGCACAGTACTAGACAACCAAAAGGCAAGAGGAATGTTAGGAGTTACCAGAAGAAGAATAGGAGACAGAAAAGTCATTATGTTTGTGTGTAAATTCCTGGTACATCCATACCCTGAGATGTGTATGTAGTTGTGGTGAGCAGTGCTGAGGAACACCAAATGGTTTCTGTATGAGAAAGACTGAATATGCCTTTGGGAGTCTTAAATATGCCCTTTGTGCATCTGCTGACAACTGCACAAGCTGTAAACTGAGCCTTGTGTAAAAACATCCAACCTACCTTGTGTCTTGTAGACAGCCTGAGTTGCACAGCCAACGTGATACACTCAGGACACATCTCATCCCATGAGAAATAGCTGTCAAGTGTGTGCTCTATCAACCAAGCATCTCTGGAAAGAGTTGGCTTTACCATGTACATGTTGTACAGGTATTTTTTTTGTAAGCACAGCAACGCTTTGCCAGGCAGTGTCTATCGCTGCACAGCTGTCTAGGAAACCTATGCTGTCAGATGATCCTCCCATCTCCCCTCTCACATCTTCCTGAGGGTCTCAGGCAAACCTATGGCTCCATAGCAGGAAGACCTAAACTGCCACTGGAAAGGACTCACTGAGATATGTATAGCCAGGGTAGGGAAAGGGCTTTTCTGCAGTAGATGCTGGACAGTTTTACAGTACACACATATTCCTACCTGTATGTGTGCATGTCCACCTAAGTGTGCTTATGTGTGTGTTGATATCCCTCTATATGGCTGATATAGATGTTTGATTTTAGACAGATATATATCTGCCTAATTGTGAAAAAAACCACCATGTGTGGTAAATCATTTTACTAAGTCAGATTAAAGGTGCTATTACTCATGGCAATGTAATACTATCTATAATTTCTGTGTTAAACTTGACATTATAAATCCTTTAATCTGGGTATTTAAAAGCTGTTCTATGGCTCATTTTTCAAACGACATTCCAGTTAACACATTTACTGCTAATGAACCACTAACATGTTCTCTCTTTCTTAGATAAACACTGTTGACCAACATTATTATTTGCTCGTCAAATAATTATTTTTTTAGCTTTTTAATTTAATTGCTTCAATAAAAAATATACACCAATAATGCATTTTTAATTACACTTTCCAGGTGACCTATGCAAAAAGAGGTTTTATAATGAAGCCACAATAATTAGCCTGTCACAGTCCAGTTTGGGGCTATTGTGTAGTTGTCCTTTCCATGGTTCACCTTAGCCTGACTGGAATTCTAAAAACCTTATATATTATCTCCCATAATACTTAGAAAGGTATTAAAAATGTGTGCAGTACTGGCAGAAGCAGGCTTTCTAATTATTGTCAACTATTTCCAGTGTGACGTGGCAGATTCCCTTGAGAACTGAAACAACAGCCCACTCCAGGATTTGTAATAGGCCCTAGAGCCTAAGTAGTTGTAGACAGAACTGTTTCCCTCAGGATAGATAATTGGTTTACATAGCAGCTCAACATATGAACTAAATCCATTTTTTCTATTGTCATTTCCCTGTTAAATATACATAACTATTTGGGGGTATTAAATACAATGTGACTCGCTATTTAACAGCAGAATAATTTGCATGAACTACTTTACCTGGAATGCTAATAACCGTTATCACCCTATATTTCCATGAATAAATGAAAAAATATTATTAAGGTGAAATTCTGTAGTCCTTAATCAAGCAGAACTTTCACTGAAGCCACTGGGAGATCTGGTCAATTAAATATTGCAAAATGTATCTCTTAGTTTGTTGAAAGTAAGATATCATCATTAAGATATTCTACCTAATGTTATTATTGGCCAGCTTATTAAATGAGACAGTAATAATGCTTTTTACAGGTGTAACCAACCCTGTAGGGTGCTGATCTTCTATCATCAGTTTATAAGCTACTTTTAGAAAATGCTCAATTACCAGAATTAATGATTAGGACACATATATCTACTGTTGATGACAATAACAGGATTCTAGCAACTAAACATCCTAAGCTTGAGTTACTACAAACATCAGAGAGATACTGAGTTTGTTTTTTAAAATAAATTTTACTTTAAGTTTGCAAATCCATGAGCAATACTTACAAAACTATCTCAAAAGCATGCATGAAGACACTGCACTCTGTATTGGTTTCTTCCTTTTAAAGGGATGTCTTACTATGTCATTTCAATAAGAAAACAATTGCAGAACATTTGAATAAAACTTACTTGCTCACAGATTTTCAAGGAGCATAACAAGATCCCGAGCCTCCAAGTACTTCATAAATTCAGGATGCTTGGAAATCACAGGATTACATCCTAATCTTTGTGGTTAAATATGACACCCAGCTGTGCAAAGCAGCTAGAGGTTTCATGCCTTTGACGCTAAATTTGGTCGTATTGGAGTTGAAGAAGCAGAGCCACAATAACAAGTCTCATCCTGCATTTTCTATTCCTCCATTGATTTCAGTGAGAATCCTGGGTGCATGAAAAATGAGTGTCATGCCTGTAGCTTGTTATCTAATGTACGTAAGAACTGAAAATACCACGTGTATTTTTAGTGTTCATCGTTCATTACCAGCTCAAAAACTACATGGATGCTGATTTCTGAAGCACCGATTCATTACTCTCTTTGTCTGACATTAAGATGTTGTTGCTGGATATCTTCTGTCCCCAAAAGGGGAAGTCTCAGAAAAAGAAACAGTGGGAAATCAATTCATAAGAGTGGTCAAAATGTGATACCCTGAAGTTTGCAAGTCTTTGTAGAAATACCTAGGGATATTTTGTCTCATAAGAGGTACAGGTCAGACCCTGCACACCATGACCATTGCCATTGATTTCTGGTAGAGAGCCAGTGGCTCCAATTCTACAACATACTCGAGTCCTTGTAAAAAGCTACTAAAGCATAGCAAAGTCATTAAGCACGGGCTTAGCTTTAAATTTACGCTTAAGTTAAACTGAAGGCAAGCGAATCTAAGTCTGCTTTTGCCTGTTACCAAGAACTTGTACCCAAAACAAAGCACTCTATTGTGCTGGAAGAAGTGGCACCAGCTTCATCTTGAACCTCTGAGGTTGATGTGGTTCATTCCAAAGATTCAGCCGTCAACCCTAAGTATTTTAATGAACAGTAAATATTATTGTTAAACCAAATCTAAACCTAAAACTAATAGGCTTAACATGCTGAAATATGACATGGCATATGTTATGTGTGTAGTAAGACTGCATTTCTTACAGGAGCAGAAAGGATGAGGAAAAAAATCAGTCATGTGAGTTGTCAAATATAACCTTTTGGCATTCTAATAAACTGTTGCTTAGATAGAAATATCAAGCTATTACTAATGGCTATTAATGTGTACATGCTTCATGTAATTTTATAGTATCTTATTTTAATATCTGTAATTTTAATGAATTGCAATTTAGGAAAGAAACAATTTTCATTTACTTTATATAACATAATTATGGACCAAATTAACCCCACACTAGTCTTAATTACATTTAGTTTCATTTGGCTGATCAAGCAATTAATGTGCCACTGTATTTTGGAAGTAAAAACCAAGTTGTTATGGTCTGTCTTCAAAAAACATGTACTCATCTCAAGTGTAGACACTGTGTAAAACTGTCCTTTGGAATATTTTTTTTTGGTTTACTGTACATCCGTATGTTGCAGCATAAGAATGTGAGTATAATGAGGCCCTTCTGCACCTGGGGTCCTGTTATACTATGCTGCTTAATAATCTTCCCTTCATGCCACCCTTTATCTGCTGTTCTCAGATTGTACTTGTGCTTTTCTCTTTTAATTGGGAACTAATTTTAATTTTGCCATTAGAGATGATAAAAAAGCCCACATATAAACTTGTATTTCCTCAAGCCTCTGTACTGTCACTCAGCCTTTTTTTGAAGTCAGGGCTGGAACTAGCTCTTTTTGCTCTTCTGGCTAAAGAAAAGCAGAGGGGGAATATTTTTAAAAGACAAGACAAGAAAACCCATAAAATATTGAGCTGCATACTGATGTTCATACTCAGGTTTTCCCCAGCACTCCAGTGAAATCAGTAGCTGCAGAATGACAGCACGAAAATAGTGTAATGGCTTTAGGATCTGGTCCATTAGCATATACCACTATCTATCAGTGTGTTTAAGCCTTTTCAACTAATTGAGAGAGAAAACACCCTTTTGCAACGTAGGTATACTGTGAATCTAATTGGAGCAGTACAAGGTTATTTAAGCACAGCTTATAAGCAGGGGCATTCTTGCAATAACATAGGCATTGTATTATCTGTTTACGAGGATTTGGAGATGCTTTCAGAAATCATGGGATTCATGTCATAGCAATCTTTATGCTATTTTCAAAGTTTGAAAAAGCGTCGACTTTTCTCATGACCTTCACGTTTCTCAATGGAAAACAGCAGTGCATTTAATAAACCAGCATCTTATTAAT
This sequence comes from Heliornis fulica, assembly GCA_013399135.1. NCBI lineage: Eukaryota > Metazoa > Chordata > Aves > Gruiformes > Heliornithidae > Heliornis > Heliornis fulica. The sequence continues at coordinate 622,144 of VXBZ01009338.1, read as the reverse complement.
GCTGCTATTTTTAGAGATAATTTGTGTAGTCTGGTTTCTTAGATGTGCTTTCTAGCAACTTTCTTCCATTTAGAGGGTGGATGAAGCACCCGTCTACAAGAGACTATATCATTTAACTTGAAAATGCATAGTGTTACTACCGAGAGTAAAGCTTTGCTGGACCCCAGGAAAATCCAGGTCTTAATGTACTCTTCAGCAACGTCAGTCAAACTCTAGTACTTTTTTTAACTGAAGGAATTCAAAGCCATTTGTAAATCTTTTTTTAGTGTCCTTAACTGCAGTTCCGAGAAAGCAATGGCTTTACACTTTCTTTCTCTCCAGATAATGCTCAAAGCTAAATTTCTATCCCTGAAGAACATTAGTCAAACTGACTTTGTAGGGTTCTTTACATGACTAAAATGAGTTGGATTTGACCTTTCATTTTCAACTGGTCTGGATGACAATCATCAAGCATATCATATTATATTCATGTCAAAAGCTAAAAGATTCCTCCCCCCACCCCAGCCCTTAGTAGAAGGAAAGGCAACTCACTCTTTTTTCCTTTTCTCCACAACCACACCCTCCCCACACATCCAGGGTAAATTATCCACTTTTCAGTTATAAAGGGTTGATAAAAATTCAGGCAGAAGGAATGTGGAAGCATCTGTAGCCATACATATAATCAAGATTTTCCTGCATTTCCACTTTTGGAACTGGTGCTTCAGCCTCTGTTTCCACTCAGTAGTGTGACAAAAGCTGTTCGCAGGTAGGACGATGTGGGTCACCTCCTGGCCAGGCTGGGGAACAGGCTGCACATATCATGGCTTGCAGCAGTTCACCCTTTTCATGCAAATAGTCTAACTAGGGTCACCTCATTTGGGGTTAGCTGATAAAGTCAAAGGCTGCTGTGGACAATGCTTAGCAAATAATAAAAGTAAATCTGGCATAAAGTCACTCATGACTTCTCAACAGTAGGAGAAACAAATCTCTCCAAGATAGATATAAACTCTGTATCAATTGGATGACACAGTAGTTTTTTGAGAATCAGGGGTCACAGTGAAGTACATTTTCCTGCATAGTGATTTGGGGGAGATCACGTGGAGCGTGTGAGTGAGGGTGGAGAAGTCTGTCCCTAAAGGAATAACCTGATCAATTGGGATAAACTCAATAGGAATTTTGCTGTTGATTTTGCTAGTAAGGGAATTTTACTCGCATATGAAGCTTCACGCAGTTAGAAACAGATGTTAAAGATGGAATTGATTACATTTGGTTTTCCTCTAAATTTTCTCTAGTAATCTTTCTAAACCAAAAGAAGGCAGCGTTTTCTAATTGTTGCTATATACCACATTTAAGTGAATTTATATGGCAGAGATACATTCTGAGGCTTATGCATACCCACTATCAGAGCAAAATTCAGTGTAATGAATTGCAATGCTTCCTATCCACTTTCTCTGTGAAAAGCAAATACAGACTACTGAGACAATAGCATTTCTTTTCCTTTCTAGTGCAAACAACCAACCCACTGTCCCACATCACTTAGTGAAATAAGCGCTATATTGGCTTCTGAGTTGAAAAAGTGCAGGATTAGCTGCATGTGCCATCTGGTTAGAAATCTTTAGCATATTTGCAGTGATTTTGCTTTCAGAGCAGTATTCTGTAGTTTTTAACTTATTAACTGCAGTGAAGCACAGAGCTTTCTCTTTCTGCAAAATCTGTCGAACATACAGATCATTTTAGAAAGAGGAAAGTGCAGAGTGGTGGGTGAACCATCGCAAGTACACTCCAGCTGTGAGTGTGAAAATAGGGTTATGACTCCATGTAGCGCCCTGAATATGCCTCCCCAGTTGCCCATAGCATGTGGAACACACACTGGTAACAACTCAAACTCTTAATAAACTGACTTTGCTTTGTAGCAACTGACGAAGCCGCTACTCCCCTCTGCAACACTGCTGGATCTACTGGGAGGAGTGATGCTGGGATTGCCACACTGCTCTCACACAGGAAAAAACTTTTCCCTTTGCTACTCAGAGGTACCAGGGAAATGAGAAGGCTTGGATGGACTCATTGGTATCCTACCAAAAAAGACATAATAAAGGAGAAAAACTAATGAAGAAGTATAAAGCTATTCTGAAAATTGCACTTAATGTGCTCAAGAAAGCACAAATTATGTTTTAGAAGAACTGTTTCCTAATATTCTCCAAGGGAAGAGAGTATCTTTATATCTGGCAGTGAAAGCTGAGTAGCACGATGCTAACTACCTTCTCTTATTTGTAAGCTGTTCTTCTATCACAGCCTGCTAATTTCAGAGAAAATTAGAGCGTCTGAAATAATACTAAACTACAACTGGCAAAATAACAATCACATACCTTCTATTGTGCATTATCTTCAAATTTTTTTTAAATTCTAATTTAATTTACACATTATACATCATACTTTTGTTAATTAACTTTCAGAAGTCAGTCATTTGGTCTGGGTCCTCCAGTCAGTCGTTGGTGAAAATTAGCTAACGTTCTACTCTATTTCACACTCAAAGTACTTCCATTATGGTTGGATAATGGTTGTACCATCAATAAAGAGTATGAATCCAGTTATGTGGAGACCTCAGCTTAACCTTTCCATATGCTATTGATATTTATAGAGCTTCTGACATAATCAATTAGCCTGAAAACTGGCACTCGTAGAAGGTAACCTCATATAAAGGAACCATTGCATCTGCATTTTCATTAACCTTTCAGATAAATATGTAGAAAATAAAGACAAATATATACCATATGTAACAAACTCTAATCCACCAAATTTTCTAATGATAGTGCCGATCAGGATTAAACTTGTTTAGTGGTATCTTGATTGCTAAGTTCTGTAGTTGCTTTCATGAGTGTTTTTATTTTCAGCCAGACATCTAGAAGCACCATGAAAGTGAAATGAGATTAACTGACTCTTCTTCTATGAAACTCTTTCCAAATTGATACAAAATTTAGAGTCAGATGTAAAGTCCAGTTTTGTATGGTAGCAACTCTTACTTTCAGTCAGTTCCTAACAGCTGAACATGGACACATTCCAGGAGAGAAATAATAAAAACCACTACATATAATTCCATATGACCACCCAGTCATACAAGAAATCTATCTGCAACAGAGAGAAACGTGTTTTGGTAGAACTTTTCCTTTTTTTTTTTTTTTTTCTTAAAGCAAATACATGAAAATTCCTTATCTTCCTCATACACACAGAAGAGGATCATCCACCAGACAAGTTTCAGGGGAATACATCAGGAAGGTCTTTCCATCTGGTGATACTTGGCCCTGGACCAGGAGTTGGAATAGCTGTGGTAGAATCCTGGTTTTGTTGTGGTTCAAGGGAATCTGTATTCCCTTCCCACTGACACACTGCCTAAGTATGCTTTTTCTTTGTTGGAAGATCTACTCTGTTAAACACCTGATTTTTGCAACTCCCTTGAGTGATGGTTCAGAACACAATTCATGATATTTTAGCCTTTTTCTAGATTTAATCATTATGGAAATATTTTCATCTTGAGAGAGCAAGCTATATCTAATTATTACTTAAAATATTACTACAGTAGATTAGTTGCTTTAGCCTATATGTTCCACTCTATTAATGCAAGTCAGAAGGAAGAGATTTCTGAAGAAATGAGGAGGACAGTTGCAAAGGAAAGTAAGTCCTTGGTATTAGCTCTGTCAAACCCAAGGGACTATCTCTGAACACCTCATAAATGACAACCATGGCCGACTGCACTAGCCTTGAAAGGAGTCAAAAGGATTGCTGCCCCAAATGGTACAAATTTTCCCCTACTGTAAGAGTAGTAGTGTAGGGAGGAACAAGAGAAGGGAAATACAGAGGGCAGAAGGCAGGCTGTAGGAAAGGACGGTATGAGAAGTTATTTACCACATCTGCCATCACCTTTTGGGTTTCAGAATTGGATCTAGTTAGAGTAACCAGTGAAGTTACCATTCACTGTTGAACACAGTACTCATTTTTTGACCCAAGACATCTGTATTACTCAGGGAGATTTAGGCAGATGGGCTGAAATTCCCTCCACTGCAGCTGAAAACAACATTCACATAGACTTCGAAGGGGCCAGATTTTCCCCAGTCATCAAAGGATGCGGGGTCCTTCATAATAATACCTTTACATATGCATAAGTACAGGCTAAAGAAAAATGGAATAGGTTATAAGTAATACTGAAATTGTCCTCAAAGCCTGCATATTTAGTACACAATGATTGGTATGAGCTGTTTGCAACAGCAATCGCTTTGGTTGCAGGACCACAAGGCAAGATACTCTGATGAAAGGAGTGAAATTAGTTTGGTAATTAAGGAGATATAGGACTGTTGTATATGAACAGTAGAGCTAGTAAATGTAATAGGTGGAAGGCTTTCTAATTCATAAGATGGTGGGGAGTAAACTAAGGACTTGTAACCTTAGTCTAGTAGTCTGATGGGGTTTTTGTTTCAAATCCCATCCTAGGCACTTAGTGCATTTCTAGCCTTTTATTAAAATTGGAAAAATATATCGTTTATAAAGGCTACTCTTGACAAATAGTAACCAAAGAAAGGTGCAAAAAATGTATTGTTTCCATAATCAGAGATACACTGTAAAACAGAATAAAGTGATAAATACAGAGTATAATTGTTTGTTGTTGCTATCTGTCTGTGCCCAGTGGCAAGGAAGTCCAAATGAATTACAAAGAAATTTTTAATAAAAGAACAACAACAAAAAAGACCTCCATAACCTGAAAGAACCTTGAATAAAAAATATCCACTGAAACTGAAAGTCCCTTTAAAATCTACACACTTTCTCACCGTTCTGTTTTTGGTTTTTTTTT